>OX246741.1:45290917-45535917 GCA_945910005.1 Isoperla grammatica
CTTAGACTTAGGACGTGTTTTCCATGTTAGGAAAGGTACGGTTGAATCAAACCCCTTGTTGTATGTAAGTAGTGAAAAATCTTTTATTAAACTTATACTTAATTGTTCATGGGTGTTTTGATTACTATATTAACACGTCCGACTCTCCCAATTCATTGATCCATCAAGAAAAGTAGTCTTATTGAGCCCTGGTATTTATTGATCAGTATTTGGTAATTTTATTTTATTTATTAATATCTATCAGCGGCACTACATAATTGTATATTTGAGCTAATAATTTGCAGAATCGTCCCCGTTTCACTTCGGCTGTTTGTAGCTTATCAGTAGCTGCCTCCGAAGTATTTATTAGCGAACAGAAGAGAGGGATGTCGAGAGCGTTTTATTTGTAGGCCTATTTGTAGCTTCTTGTCGTCTCTTCAATTCAATTCAATTCAATTCAATTCAATTCAATTCAATTCAATTCAATTCAATTCAATTCAATTCAATTCAATTCAATTCAATTCAATTCAATTCAATTCAATTCAATTCAATTCAATTTATTTCAATTAAATTAAATTCAAATCAATTCATATCAATTAAATTCAGTTCAATACAATTCAATTCAATTCAATTCAATTCAATTCAATTCAATTCAGAGTAATTCATTTCAATTCAATTCAATTTTTTTTTATTTGTATACTGTTATTGTTTTGTTTACAATGTTTCATATTATTATCATACATTTACGTATACAGAGTAATTAAAAAGAATTTTATAGGTTTGAATAGAAGTAATGTACATGGAAAGAAACCTTATGAAGCCCACAAGGTCCTGTAAGAAAGAGCTACCGCATGTGCGTGTGCGTGTGCGTGTGCGTGTGCGTGTGCGTGTGCGTGTGCGTGTGCGTGTGCGTGTGCGTGTGCGTGTGCGTGTGCGTGTGCGTGTGCAGATTGTGTTTTACATTGGGTACTGTGTAGTGGTCGATATTGCAAGGTTATTCATTGATTTTTACGTGACTGTGGAAATGTCTTGAATATCAATGAATACATTATTTCGTTCCCAAGTGTATTGACAGGTGTTTTGCATTCGATTGAGACAGAGTTAAGAAAAACTTAAGTGGTATATTTATTTGTGTTAATACAAAACAATACATATATGCATGTTTATAGACTAATATGGATACAATAAAAAATGCCGAGGTACAATCAGCCGCTGTTTATTCTTCCACCTAACCGCAGTATTACTCAAAACATAGATAATATCAAATAAAATATACAGTGATGAAAAACTAATGATAGATAGGTGGTAGATTATAAGTAGCATTATATACATTATGCTGAAGTATAGATACAAACAAAAATTGTTTGACTTAAAAAACACATTTTATTAGAAAAAACGTTTTTTTTAATAATACTAACATAAGATGGTAGTAGCATTAATTAAAATATATTTTGCCGATACACAAGAGTGGTTCTTGACAAAATATTCACTTATGAAAATATATACATATACATGATATAAATATAATAAAACCAGACATTAAAAAACCAACCCCGACCTGCAATCGAACAAAGGTCTCTCTGGATTTCTCAATAAATTTCCACAAGAGGGTTTCTTGAAAAAATACCCATTTACATATTTATAAGTATATAATAAGATATAGGCCTACATAGAACTATTAACAAAATAATAATACCATAAACATGGTAAGGCTTACACAGTTGTACACACACAAAAATACACCAGAAAGATTAACAACGTACAAGTATAAAACAAGTGATTGAACAGCTATTCTACAGCGATTAGCATTTAATAGCTAGAGGTGCAATTGACGGCAGCCATCGAACCCAGGTCTCCCTGGGTTTCTCAATAAATTCACCCACGAGAGGGTGTCTTCAACAAATATCTATTTACATTATATTTATGAGTAATTAATAAGATATACATAGAAGTATTGACAAAATAATAACAAACATAGTTTAGCTTACACAATTGTACACACAAAAAATACACAACTAGGCTTAAATAGATGGTTATGTACAGTATCGGTATAGATTGTGATAATTGAGAGTAGTTTTAAAGGGATGGTGAAGTGAAAAACTAAAAAACTAACATTTGTATATATCAACCCTCAAATATGGGAACCATGACTAAAAGATACCAAACTTTTAAAGCATGCGGTTTAAAAATCAAAGAAAACGCGTTTTTTTGGCTTGGTGCTACCAAGTAGCACCAAGCAACTTTTTTGATGGTAATTCCCATACAAACAAAATGTTGCCTCGAGATAGTAAAACCACCTCTAAAATTGGGCAAAAAATAGGCTATCAACAAGGTCTCAATGTAAATCGTTTCTCTACAGATAATATGCGTCTTAGTACGAATGTGTACTTCTACAAAATGCTCTGCAATTAATTGGTTTTTGACTTATTGTGTAAAAAAATTGTAATCTGTTTTGAGCGGTAGAGTCCGCAGTCGCCGAGTTTTTATCGGAGTTGTGGCTGGACTCGTTTAACACAATAAGTGCTCTGTCTATCGGGAAGGCGCTAGCGAGCTCAGAACAGATACAGCTGTACTACGCTTCAGAAGGAAAATGAAGCAGAACTGTATAGTGAATCTAGTAAAGAAGGTAGCTAAATGTTCAATATTTTCTTCTTACATTATAGCAACCTAAATCAGTTTTATTTAACAAATAACTAAGTTTCATGTACTTATGATTCATTGATGACTATTTAGTTTTTCAGTTGACTATACCTTTAAGAGTTGTCTGGCAAACAGGATATCATACGATCAGCACAGAATGTGAAGTGAGTTAAGTTTATAAAAATGTATTTACTTGATATAAAGAACGAGTCTAGAGTATAATAAAGGGTTTCTATGAGGAACCGCCTTATTCTTGCCTCTCGATGAGCAGGTTCAAGTTTATCAATGTTTATTATTTTAATTGAGAGCATTATGATATATACTTTTTTTTCCCATAAAGATTTTATGTTTTTCATTATTTTCAACAAGACCATTGTTATGTTCTTCTTCCCATATTGTTTATATATTTTTCGAAATGAGTGAGTTGGTGTGTGTGATATAAATGTGTGTTTTTTTCTTCTGTTTTTGTGTGCCTCGCATTATTCGCATGCTGAATGACGTTATCGAAGTGTCTTCGAAAAGTATTTATGTACATCTATGCGGGTATTGTTCTAAGGGTACTGTCTTGCGGGTAAATTAAAATTAATATATTCTAAAATATTAGCAAATGTTTAAAACTCACGTAGGCTTTCGCGCCCCGATTCAATTAATGAATAGTAATGTTGTTTACAATTTTATAAAGAAAATTCATGTTTGTGTATATCCGCCTATCACTTAAGGTCATAAGGTTATATTCTTTGCACAGTGGAACATAGTTTTGTCCGTGGTCAATTACTCACTAATCTATTGAAACATTGTTGAACTCAACTCGCTCTAGGATAAGGAGTCGTTCTATTTCAAAAGTTGCCTTTTCCACAAATTAAAATATGATCTAAAATCACTTTTATTATTTTGTTGCTGAGAAGAATCAGAATTCAATTCATGATATATACAAAATAAGTATTTTTCGACGTTAAAAGACTAATGAAATTCGTTGTCAGTTTCAAAACTTGCCTTTTCCAAACATTCGTCTTTTTAAAAACTAGCTTTTTCCATCAACAGCCAATCCCGTGGCCGCATAAGCGTCGGTTGATCTACAACTAGATCTTGAACTCGACCCCTAACAGAGTTTGCTAGTATAAACTACGATGTTTTAAACATATTTTGATAAATGAATATAATATAATTAACAGCCCAACACACGAATAGGTTTCAACCATAAAACAAGATTGCGAAAATTTATTATTCCTTTCCAAAATCATCATATTAATATAAAGAGAACAATGTTATTAATTATAGTAAAAAAAAAATATTTTGATCAATAATAACAACAATCATTGAAATAATAAATCCCATTTTTTAAGTTGCAGTTTCAAAATTTGCCTATTACAGGGGCTAGTTTCGTAACTAGCATTTTCCAAACATATTCAACATTGTTGGTTAACCTTAAATAAAGATTTCTAAGACAGGCAACAATACATTACCAACATTGTAAGTATGCTTGCAATTTTTTCATATTTTCACACAAAACAAACAATATCAGCTTTTCTGATTTGTCATTGTGTATGTAAAGTGGATAAGGCCACTTTGGTTACTGAACGACTCATTTTATTCTCTTAATCCAGAAATAAGGCAGTGTTATGTCGTCGTTTGTACAGCCTGAATGTCCCCACCGTTTGATATGAGGACATCTAGGACCTCAGATTTCTTGTATTTACTAGCATAATGTAAGGCAGAACAACCACTGGAGTCTTGTGTGTTAATGTAGTCAGATAAAGGTTTGCCCTCCAGCCTTACAATGAGAGACCTTACGGCTTTTACACTGGCATGTGTACTATTACACAGTGTATGGAGCGGTGTTCGATAGTTGTTTGTACGAGCCTGTATGTCCCCGCCCTTGGATATGAGGAGTTTCATGATCTCAGTGTTACCGTATTTACAAGCATAATATAAGGCCGAACAACCATCGGAGTCTTGTGTGTTAATGTAGTCAGATAAAGGTTTGCCCTCCAGCCTTACAATGAGAGACCTTACGGCTTTTACACTGGCATGTGTACTATTACACAGTGTATGGAGCGGTGTTCGATAGTTGTATGTTCGAGCCTGTATGTCTCCACCTTTGGATACGAGTAAAGATATGGCTGGTTTGATGTTTGTAGCCATCTTGGCAGCGAGGTGTAGTGCAGAATCACCACAAAAGTCGCGTGCGTTGATGTATCTAGCAACCGTATCCCTAACACGCTCAAGAGTTGAAACCCCGAGTTGACGAGAAGTCGATACCTCGTGCAATGGTGGATATTGTGAATTGATTCCGATAATGAGTGCTTCAATATTTTTTACTAGAAGTTTAGCGGCTTTAACCATGCCACGTTTATATGCGATGTGCAACAAGGTACGTGACATAGCCACCATATCCATCAAGCTTATAAAATCAGTACACCTAAGTATAGTTGTCGATATCATTTCGTTGGAAGTATTGTTGTCACGTATTAATGCCCACTGCTCATGTAAGACTTCGAAGGCTTCCCAAGACTCACTGTGGGTAGCGTACTCCAACGCACTCAAGCCCAATACTTTGTCGTCCTGGTAAAAGGTCGCCCCGTGCTCCAATAGTACCTCCACCATGCTCGGAATGTATGAGCGCATCCCAACGTTGATGACAGCCGCTGCCAGATGCAATGCGGTTCGACCGCCCAGGTCTGTGATGTTTACGTCTTCCATCCCTGCAGACAACAAACACAACACCGTCAATCTATCCTCGTTGACCAGAGCCGTGAGCAGCTCGGAATTCCTTGCAAGCATCAAATCCAAAAGTCGGCGAATCAATTTGAATTCATCACTAAACAAGTTTTTTCGAAGGAAATGTCCGTTTTCTGCGTAATTCTGAGATAACCATAGTGCTGCGAAATATTCCGCGAAGGCTCTGTGTAAGAAGATTGGTTTGCCATTTACAATTTTTGTAATAATACCGGCCTTGTATGCATACTTGCTAATGTCGTCCAGTATCTTCACTTGTTTCGCTTTGATTTTAAGACTGTTGTGTAACTTGTCAACGTCGAACAGAAGCATGATGGAAGCCCGCATATGGCACTTGGAAAAGTTTTTGAAAGCATTCTTTCGTTCATAGGTATTATTATATATTTTGCTCAAACCTATTTTATCTAAATAAATTTCAAATTTCTCAGACACAACCTGTCCAAACATTGTGACAATGTTGAGTTTGTCAGGTATATCAGCTGTTGTTTTTTGTTCTTTGAAGTAATCCGAGAAAATCTCTGCTACCATCATTGTCAAAAGTGGAGTTCCCATGAATTCTTTGCCAATGTCATCCAAAGAATCCGCTATTAAATTTATTAGTTTTTTTATAAGTTCTCCTAGGCGATAGTTTATATGTGGGGTTGATATATCTTTTGTCCAATATTTCTTAAAGAACATTATTTGATCTTCTTCGCTGAATTTTCTTATAGTGAAAGTGAGCGTTTGTAAGTGTGTTTCCAGGCGGCGTTTAAGTGCGTGCCGTGATGTTATGAAAATCTTGCATGTTGAAGTTTTGAGCAAGCTAGTGACCAAGGCCATAGCCCTTTCTGTGTAATTCGGCGCTACCTCGTCCATCCCGTCGAGAAGCACAACGCACTGCCCCTTCCCCATCATGAATCGAAACAAACAACCCTCCATTTCAGTCTCGCTGATGTCAACAGCCAAACACAAAAACTTGACAGCGTCATCACTAAACTTGTCCAGCTTGTCGATGTGATCCTTCAGGTCGACTCGGATGACCCAGAGCGAAGGATGGACCTTCTTGGTTTCCCAAGCGAGGTGAGTGACGAATGTACTCTTCCCCATTCCGGCCTCGGCACAGATGATAATCACTTCCCACCAGGTCAAGTGCGGTGCCGGGATTGTACAGGGTCGGATTTTCTTCTATTATGAATTTATTGATACTATCGACGCTGCCATTAGTGTTCAACCACTCGAGATTTCCATCGGAACACATCCTCAGCTCATGAACGTTCCCTTCATGTTTAACCGCATCCCTGATATCCTCGTTGGTAAATTCCACTCCTACCACAAAGTGGCGACAAGGAGAGTCCCTACTTAAGTCTGTAAAATTAGCGACCTTTGCCTCTGCTGGAACTAATTCCTGCAATTCCTGCTCCGTTATGTTACGTACGAAGTACTTATCTGAGTTCGTTTCTTTAAGAATGTCTTTGTTTAACCACGTTGGCCTCTCCAGAGTTCGAGGGATGTAGTAGAAAATTGGCTTGTCGAGTGGAGGTCCAAGCGACACTGGTTCTGTGAAGAAGCATTTCTTAATTAAATCGTCATTGAAAACATCAGAAACTAAATCAGTTTTCTTCTCCAGCAGGTCTCTCATTTTAACTAATTTATCTTGGAATGAAACGTCCGTGTTCTTCAACCGTTCTTGACATTCGGTGTCCAGGTGTGATATCGTTATCGTGTCTTGAATCTCCCAACACTCAACAGATTCAGGCATACATTCCTTCAGCTTTACTGTGAATGCATCATTTTTAGCAGACACAATGATAATTTGTTGTTTACAGTCTTTCTCGAATTGTTGTTTTAAAGTCGTGCACATTGCTTGATGCTTATCACTGGAGTTACTGACGATCACCAGCCTCTTGTTATTATATTTTCTCCACGCCAAAAACCGTTCATTGGGTTCTTTCAATAAAGAATCCAAATTAAGTACTATTGTGTAATGGTCATTGACTTTTTGAAACGACTTCACGAGTTTTGTGCAACATAGATTTATGCACGATGGCGAGGGACTAATATGCACAAGGCCATACTTATCAATGGTTTTCATATCGAAAAGATGTTCATCCTGAAATTGTATGCTGTTTATATAGAGTCGTTCTTTATCTTGCGTTGCGAGTGAGGTTATTCGGAAATCATTTGATATTTGATCCAATAGGTCGCTGTCTTTAGTTAAACTCTTCTTACTCTTAAGCCACCATTCACTGATTGAGTCTATGTAACTGTGACATATTTGGTCAATATCTGGGTTAACCGTTGGATAACACATCAACAGTTCACTTTTGATAAGTTCTTTCATTTGCTCTAAGGAGTCTTGCCCAGTAAACATTATGCAGGCATCCATAAATTTTTTGACCCCTTCAACGTCTTTGTGCTCACCTGATAGATGTTTAAAAATATCTTCATCGCAATTTTCTTTGTAATTGAAACTAAATATTAACCCTGTTGTTAGGTTTGACTTGAACAAGGTGTCTATTTTACTACTGTCGAAAGGTGTCGGGCGCTCATTAGCTCTATTGGACAAATCAGCGTGCGTTTTCGCGTTTGTGTACAAACAAAATGTACTGTCTTTTACTGTACAGCCTTCGAATATGGATTGACTGGAAGCGGTTTTTATTAGCTCCTTTATTTCAACGTACGATTTTAAGTATTTTATAAGTGAGAAGTCTTGTTTTTTACCTTCACTCTTTAGATGTTTAATACCAAGCATGGCAGACTCCTTGTGCTTTAACTGTATAAAGCACGTCTGCCACACCTGGGGATTGTCCTCGGTCTTATACTTAACAAACACGTCGTCCCAGGCCCCAACCTTGTCCACATTTGACGCCAGGTGGAACTCGGTGACGATCTTGCTGTTCATGAGACGCAAGAATAGTAAAGCGAGGAATGTTATTTCAAACTTTGTGCCTGATTCTGTTGCGCGACCTCTCGTCTTATCGTAGGTGATCGGGGTTGAAACGGCGACGCTAGAAAATGAAACCATGAACTTTAGCCACTTTTACGCGCAGTTTAGTGGGCGCTGACATCTTTGACGTCCGCCATTATAACCATTCACCTTCCTCAATGCACAGCCTTCTCGACGGGTCAATTCGCGATAGAATGTCAGTTTGAAACAACGTTTAAGAAGGCTGTGCCTCAATGTAACCCGTCAAAATTCTAGAAATGACATATTGTATCCAGAAGGCTTTGTGTTCAAGGATGGTTGCAATGGCGGTCGGAATTTAAAAGATGGCGAAAATATAATGTCTCATATGCTGATTATATCTTTGACCAGATAATAAGCCAATCAGTAAATTAAAAAATAATGTGTAACTTAATGGCTGTTTTCGAAAAAACCTCTAATGATAACAGTTGGAAATTTTTAATCCCCGTTTTGGTTTTCATTTAATAATTGCTTCGTAAATTTAATTTAGTATTGGCAAAGATATTCATTTTTGTTGTTGTTATTCTTAAACTAGACAATGTCATGATTTTTTATGTGGATATATGCAAATAATAAGACAAAAAATATTACTTAGAAAGAAGATGTGTACCTGGAGATTATAAATCTGTGAAAGGTCGTGAAGAAGCGACACGAGCAACAACAACCACAACTCCGTCCTGTGGTATAGCCGCCATGTTTGATGCCGGGAAAAGCGAACCACAACAACCTCTTTTTACCCATGTGTTGTGGCCGCCATGTATAATGATCGTCGTTTTGTGGCCGCCATGTATGATGATCTTTGTTTTGTAGCCGCACATTTTTTTTTTTTTTTTTTGTAGCCAACATGTTAAATGATCGATGTTTTGTGGCCGCCATGTTAAATGATATTTTTTTTCTGGCCGTCATGTTTAATAATCGGTTGTTTTGTGACTGCAAAGTTAAATGATCGTTGTTTTGTGGCCGCCATGTTAAATGATCGTTGTTTTTTGGCCGCCATGTTTAATGATCAATGTTTTGTGGCCGCCATGTTTAATGATCTTTGTTTTGTAGCCGCAAAGTTAAATGTTCGTTGTTTTGTGGCCGCCATGTTTAATGATCTTTGTTTTGTAGCCGCAAAGTTAAATGATCGTTGTTTTTTGGCCACATGCTAAATGATCGTTGTTTTGTGGCCGCCATGTTAAATAAACCTATGTGTTGTGGCCGCCATGTTTGATGGCGGGAGAGGCGAACAACAACAACCTCTACTCACCCATGTGTTGTGGCCGCCATGTTTGATGCCGGGAGAGGCGAACAACAACAACCACTACTCACCCCTGTGTTGTGGCCGCCATGATTGATGCCGGGAGAGGCGAACAACAACAACCACTACTCACCCATGTGTTGTGTCCGCCATGTTTAAAGACCCATGTGTTGTGGCCGCCATGTTTGATCCAGGACGGGTGAATAACAACAACCACTTCTCACCCATGTGTTGTGGCCGCCATGTTTGATCCAGGACGGGTGAATAACAACAACTACTTCTCACCCCTGTGTTGTGGCCGCCATGTTTGATCCAGGACGGGTGAATAACAACAACTACTTCTCACCCCTGTGTTGTGGCCGCCATGTTTGATGCCGGGAGAGGCGAACAACAACAACCACTACCCACCCATGTTTTGTTTCATGACCCATGTAATGTGGCCGCCATGTTTAATGACACATATGATGTGGCCGCCATGTTTGATGCCCAGATGGGTGAATAACAACAACCACTACTCAAAAATGTGTTGTGGCCGCCATGTTTGATGACCTATGTGTTGTGGCCGCCACGTTTGATGACCCATGTGTTGAGGCCGCCATGTTTGATGCCAAAAGGGGTGAAAAACAACAACCACTACGCACAAATGTGTTGTGGCCGCCATGTTTGATGACCCATGTGTTATGGCCGCCACGTTTGATGACCCATGTGTTGAGGCCGCCATGTTTGATGCCAAGAGGGGTTAATAACAACAACCACTACGCACAAATGTGTTGTGGCCGCCATGTTTGATGACCCCTGTGTTGTGGCCACCATGTTTAATGACCCATGTGTTGTGGCCGCTATGTTCAATGACCCATGTGTTGTGGCCACCATTTTCAATGACCCATGTGTTGTGGCCGCTATGTTCAATGACCCATGTGTTGTGGCCGCTATGTTCAATGACCCATATGTTGTGGCCACCATCCTCAATGACCCATGTGTTGTGGCCGCTATGTTCAATGACCCATGTGTTGTGGCCGCTATGTTCAATGACCCATTTGTTGTGGCCGCTATGTTTAATGACCCATGTGTTGTGGCCGCTATGTTCAATGACCCCTGTGTTGTGGCCACCATGTTAAATGACCCCTGTGTTGTGGCCGTCATGTTAACTGACCCCTGTGTTGTGGCCACCATGTTCAATGACCCCTGTGTTGTGGCCGTCATGTTAACTGACCCCTGTGTTGTGGCCGCCATGTTCAATGACTCCTGTGTTGTGGCCGCTATGTTCAATGACCCCTGTGTTGTGGCCGCTATGTTCAATGACCCATGTGTTGTGGCCACCATGTTCAATGACCCATGTGTTGTGGCCGCTATGTTCAATGACCCATGTGTTGTGGCCGCTATGTTCAATGACCCCTGTGTTGTGGCCACCATGTTCAATGACCCATGTGTTGTGGCCGCTATGTTCAAGGACCCATGTGTTGTGGCCACCATGTTCAATGACCCATGTGTTATGGCCGCTATGTTCAATGACCCCTGTGTTGTGGACGCTATGTTCAATGACCCATGTGTTGTGGCCGTCATGTTAACTGACCCCTGTGTTGTGGCCACTATGTTCAATGACCCCTGTGTTGTGGCCGTCATGTTAACTGACCCCTGTGTTGTGGCCACCATGTTCAATGACCCCTGTGTTGTGGCCGTCATGTTAACTGACCCATGTGTTGTTGCCGCTATGTTTAATGACCCCTGTGTTGTGGCCACCATGTTCAATGACCCCTGTGTTGTGGCCGTCATGTTAACTGACCCCTGTGTTGTGGCCGCCATGTTTGATGACCCCTGTGTTGTGGCCGCCATGTTTTATGCCGGAAGGGGCAAACAACAACAACTAATACCCACCCCTGTGTTGTGGCCGCCATGTTTGATGCCGGGAGAGCTGAACAACAACAACCACTACTCACCTATGTGTTGTGGCCGCCATGTTTGATACCAGGAGGGGTGAACAACAACAACCACTTCTCACCCCTGTGTTGTGGCCGCCATGTTTGATGCCGGGAGAGGCGAACAACAACAACCACTACTCACCCATGTGTTTTTGCCGCCATGTCTGATGCCAGGAGGGGTTAAAACAACAACCTTTACTAACTATGTGTTGTGGCCGCCATGTTTGATGCCGGAAGAGGCGAATAACAACAACCACTACTCACCCATGTGTTGTGGCCGCCATGTTTGATGCCTGGAGGGGTGCAAAACAACAACCTTTACTCACCCATGTGTTGTGGCCGCCATGTTTGATGCCGGAAGGGGCGAACAACAACTACCACTACTCACCCATGTGTTGTGGCCGCCATGTTTGATGCCGGAAGAGGCGAATAACAACAACCACTACTCACCCATGTGTTGTGGCCGCCATGTTTGATGCCTGGAGGGGTGCAAAACAACAACCTTTACTCACCCATGTGTTGTGGCCGCCATGTTTGATGCCGGAAGAGGCGAATAACAACAACCACTACTCACCCATGTGTTGTGGCCGCCATGTTTGATGCCGGAAGAGGCGAATAACAACAACCACTACTCACCCATGTGTTGTGGCCGCCATGTTTGATGCCTGGAGGGGTGCAAAACAACAACCTTTACTCACCCCTGTGTTGTGGCTGCCATGTTTGATGCCGGAAGAGGCGAATAACAACAACCACTACTCACCCATGTGTTGTGGCCGCCATGTTTGATGCCGGAAGAGGCGAATAATTACAACCACTACTCACCCATGTGTTGTGGCCGCCATGTTTGATGCCTGGAGGGGTGCAAAACAACAACCTCTACTCACCACTGTGTTGTGGCTGCCATGTCTGATGCCGGGAGGGGCGAACAACAACAACCTCTACTCACCCATGTGTTGTGGTCCTCTTGTCTGATTTTAACTGTGTGGTGGCCGCCTTGTTTGATGTCAACTGTGTTATGGTCCTCTTGTTTGATGTCAACTGTGTTGTGGCCGCCTTGTTTGATGTCAACCGTGTTGTGGTCCTCTTGTTTGATGTCAACTGTGTTGTGGTCCTCTTGTTTGATGTCAACTGTGTTGTGGTCCAATTGTTTGATGTCAACTGTGTGGTGGCCGCCTTGTTTGATGTCAACCGTGTTGTGGTCCTCTTGTTTGATGTCAACTGTGTTGTGGTCCTCTTGTTTGATGTCAACTGTGTTGTGGTCCTATTGTTTGATGTCAACTGTGTGGTGGCCACCTTGTTTGATGTCAACTGTGTTGTGGCCGCCTTGTTTGATGTCAACTGTGTGGTGGCCGCCATGTTTGATGTCAACTGTGTTGTGGCCGCCTTGTTTGATGTCAACTGTGTGGTGGCCGCCTTGTTTGATGTCAACTGTGTTGTGGCCGCCTTGTTTGATGTCAACTGTGTGGTGGCCGCCTTGTTTGATGTCAACTGTGTTGTGGTCCTCTTGTTTGATGACAACTGTGTTGTGTCCGCCATGTTTGATGTCAACTGTGTGGTGGCCGCTTCGTTTGATGACAACTTTGTGGCCGCCTTGTTTGATGTCAACATTGTTTTGGCCGCCATGTTTAATGTCAACTGTGTTGTGGCCGCCATGTTTGATGTCAAGTGTGTGGTAGCCGCCTTGTTTAAAGACAACTGTGTTGTGTCTGCCATGTTTGATGACAACTGGGTTGTGGCCGCCATGTTTGATGACAACTGTGTTGTGGCCGCCTTGTTTGATGTCAACAGTGTGATGGCCGCCTTGTCTGATGACAACTGTTTTGTGGCCGCCTTGTTTGATGTCAAATGTGTTGTGGCCGCCTTGTTTGATGTCAACTGTGTTGTGGCCGCATTGTTTGATGTCAACCGTGTAGTAGCCGCCTTGTTTAAAGACAACTGTGGTGTGTCTGCCATGTTTGATGACAACTGGGTTGTGGCCGCCATGTTTGATAACAACTGTGTTGTGGCCGCCTTGTTTGATGTCAACTGTGTGAGGGCCGCCTTGTCTGATGACAATTGTGTTGTGGCCGCCTTGTCTGATGTCAACCGTGTTGTGGCCGCCTTGTTTGATGTCAACTGTTTTGTGTCCGCCATGTTTGATAACAACTGTGTTGTGGCCGCCTTGTTTGATGTCAACTGTGTGAAGGCCGCCTTGTCTGATGACAACTGTGTTGTGGCCGCCTTGTTTGATGTCAACTGTGTTGTGTCCGCCTTGTTTGATGTCAACTGTGTTGTGTCCGCCATGTTTGATGACAATTGTGTTGTGGCCGCCATGTTTGATGACAACTGTGTTGTGGTCCTCTTGTTTGATGTCAACTGTGTTGTGGCCGCCTTGTTTGATGTCAACTGTGTTGTGGTCCTCTTGTTTGATGTCAACAGTGTGGAAGCCGCCTTGTTTGATGTCAACTGTGTTGTGGTCCTCTTGTTTGATGACAACTGTGTTGTGGCCGCCTTGTTTGATGACAACTGGGTTGTGGCCGCCATGTTTGATGTCAAATGTGTTGTGGTCCTCTTGTTTGATGACAACTGTGTTGTGGCCGCCTTTATTGATGACAACTGTGTGGTAGCCGCCTTGTTTGATGTCAAATGTGTTGTGGTCCTCTTGTTTGATGACAACTGTGTTGTGGCCGCATTGTTTGATGACAACTGGGTAGTGGCCGCCATGTTTGATGACAACTGTGTTGTGGCCGCCTTGTTTGATGTCAACTGTGTGGTAGCCGCCTTGTTTGATGTCAAATGTGTTGTGGTCCTCTTGTTTGATGACAACTGTGTTGTGGCCGCCTTGTTTGATGACAACTGGGTTGTGGCCGCCATGTTTGATGACAACTGTGTGGTGGCCGCCTTGTTTGATGACAACTGGGTTGTGGCCGCCATGTTTGATGACAACTTTGTTGTGGCCGCCTTGTTTGATGTCAACTGTTTGGTGGCCGCCATGTTTGATGACAATGGTTTTGTGGCCGCCTTGTTTGATGTCAACCGTGTTGTCGTCCTCTTGTTTGATGTCAACTGTGTGGTGGCCGCTATGTATGATGTCATCGGTGTTGTGGCCGCCTTGTTTGATGTCAACTGTGTGGTGGCCGCTATGTTTGATGTCAACTGTGTTGTGGCGGCCTTGTTCGATGTCAAATGTGTTGTGGCCGCCTTGTTTGATGTCAACTGTGTGGTGGCCGCCTTGTTTGATGACAACTGTGTTGTGGCCGCCTTCTTTGATGTCAACTGTGTTTTGGCCGCCTTGTTTGATGTCAACTGTTTTGTGTCCGCCATGTTTGATGACAACTGTGTTGTGGCCGCCTTGTTTGATGTCAACTGTGTTGTCACTGCCATGTTTGATGACAACTGTGTTGTGGACGCCATGTTTGATGACAACTGTGTTGTGTCCGCCATGTTTGATGACAACTGTGTTGTGGCCGCCTTGTTTGATGTCAACTGTGTTGTGGCCGCCTTGTTTGATGACAACTGTTTTGTGTCCGCCATGTTTGATGACAACTGTGTTGTGTCCGCCATGTTTGATGACAACTGTGTTGTGGCCGCCTTGTTTGATGTCAACTGTGTGGTGGCCGCCATGTTTGTGGACAACTGTGTTGTGGCCGCCATGTTTGATGACAACTGTGTTGTGTCCGCCTTGTTGGATGACAACTGTGTTGTGTCCGCCATGTTTGATGACAACTGTGTTGTGTCCGCCATGTTTGATGACAACTGTGTTGTGGCCGCCTTGTTTGATGTCAACTGTGTGGTAGCCGCCTTGTTTGATGTCAAATGTGTTGTGGTCCTCTTGTTTGATGACAACCGTGTTGTCGTCCTCTTGTTTGATGTCAACTGTGTGGTGGCCGCTGTGTATGATGTCATCTGTGTTGTGGCGGCCATGTTTGATGACAACTGTGTTGTGGCCGCCTTGTTTGATGTCAACTGTGTGGTGGCCGCTATGTTTGATGACAACTGTGTTGTGGCGGCCTTGTTTGATGTCAAATGTGTTGTGGCCGCCTTGTTTGATGTCAACTGTGTGGTGGCCGCCTTGTTTGATGACAACTGTGTTGTGGCCGCCTTCTTTGATGTCAACTGTGTTTTGGCCGCCTTGTTTGATGTCAACTGTTTTTTGTCTGCCATGTTTGATGACAACTGTGTTGTGGCCGCCTTGTTTGATGTCAACTGTGTTGTCACCGCCATGTTTGATGACAACTGTGTTGTGGCCGCCATGTTTGATGACAACTGTGTTGTGTCCGCCATGTTTGATGACAACTGTGTTGTGGCCGCCTTGTTTGATGTCAACTGTGTTGTGGCCGCCTTGTTTGATGACAACTGTTTTGTGTCCGCCATGTTTGATGACAACTGTGTTGTGTCCGCCATGTTTGATGACAACTGTGTTGTGGCCGCCTTGTTTGATGTCAACTGTGTTGTGGCCGCCATGTTTGATGACAACTGTGTTGTGGTCGCCATGTTTGATGACAACTGTGTTGTGTCCGCCTTGTTGGATGACAACTGTGTTGTGGCCGCCATGTTTGATGACAACTGTGTTGTGTCCGCCTTGTTTGATGACAACTGTGTTGTGGCCGCCTTGTTTGATGTCAACGGTGTTGTGGCCGCCTTGTTTGATGACAAGTGTGTTGTGGCCGCTATGTTTGATGTCAACTTTGTTGTGGCCGTCTTGTTTGATGTCAACTGTGTTGTGGCCGCCTTGTTTGATGACAAGTGTGTTGTGGCCGCTATGTTTGATGTCAACTCTGTTGTGGCCGCCTTGTTTGATGGCAACTGTGTTGTGACCGTCTTGTTTGATGTCAACTGTGTTGTGGCCGCCTTGTTTGATGACAACTGTGTTTTGGCCGCCATGTTTGATGCCAGGAGAGGCGAACAACTCTCGCCTCTCGATCTTCCGTCCATCTTTGCGGCTGCTGTCTGAAACCAGGGTGCATTGCGGTTAGTCTGTGCTACTCTCCATTGCTCTTATATTTTATAATACACCACATGCACAGCTGGGCATGGTATAGATAGCGTACCGTACCTCGAATGTAAAACTTACATACCCAATTTGTTTTATAACTTGTTTTAGTCCATATCACTTTTTCCAATACTTGGCTTTGCCATAAAAGTGGTAATTATATGTTTAAGGGTTGGAATTTTTGTCGGGTAAGTTTTTTTGTTAATTTTTAAAGTCATTTGTATAAATGCACCCATCAAAACGATTTTTCGAAAAATGTCTTTAATATTCAATGATAATATAGATAGCAGACAGGCATAATAATAATATAGGAAGGTATGACACAGGATTGGCTTTAAAGGTTCTGACTCTTGTTATATAAACGTGGGTTATAACCAGCAAGGTAAAGAAGACACAAGTTACATTTGTAAAAACACGTCCATCCAAGAAAATGTAACAGAATTTTCAAAGTCGCCGACGAGAATGTATCCCTCAGCAATTGCTTGAAACGCTGATGATTATGTGAACTAACAAAATAAAAAGTTCTTACAGAAAATTGAAACTCAAATCGATGGCTTGTAGATTATTGACTATCTTCGAACGCAAAACTTCGATACGACCCTAGCGGACAAAATTGTCCCTGAGCTGACGGGTCTAGCGCTCTGTCAACAAATTCTCGCACAAACAACACGGTACTTATTTCGTTCTAGCTGTTATACTTTTCTTTTTGAAGGAAAAACTTAGAGGAAAGCGTATTAGTTTATATGCCAATAGTCATCATGAAGGTTATTTCAAAATTATAGACCAAGTAGTTTACTAGGGAAGTCTCATCAAAAATAAATATTCCTCAAAGTACCTAAAAATGGAAGATCATCATCTAAAAGTACGGGTGGTGTAATTTTTATATCTGAGAAGCGTATATTTCCAATTCTATTAGCATTTTAAGTTTGAAATTTGGAACTTCTTGTTCCGTAATTGAAAAACGGCTCTTGACGTCATATGTCATGTAAACAACTGCCTCCTTGAAGTATTCTTAATAATATCAACGATATTAAGTTGGACATTTTACAATATCTAGGATGCAGTGACTTTACAACAATGTCTTTTATACCACTGTTTTCTTCAGAAAATACATTTTGATAGTTGATACAGTATTTACCAAAACTTGTTTAAAATAATGCAATTATTAAACATATTGTTGTTAATTAATGTTAGGCAGTGTTCATTTACTAACTATAAATAAACGTTGGTTCAGTTAGAGTCTTATGAGAGCAATAATCTACTAAAGGGTGGAATTTCAGTACTATTTGTATGATATAAAATTATTGTTTACTGACATATGACGTCAGAACCTTGAAATCACGAGCAAGATGGCCCAGGTCCGTTTCTGAGCGTGTTTTGACAGGTATCTTTGACTTGCTGTTAAAGGGATGTTAATGCACCTTTCGAGCCGAAACCAATTAGTTCCCGTTTATTTTAACTTGAGGTAACCAGTGAGCAAATAAAAAAAAATGCGTGAGACTTCCCTATTCACGCAAAGAATCAGGAAATGAGCAAAATCTACCCACCCCTCAGAGTCTACCCACTCAGTAACGAAACAGATTTGCAGTGGAAGACTTTAATTTAAAGTGACTAAACCAACCCTGTAGGCTCCAAACACCTTTGACGATTAAGCGATAACCAATCAACGATCGATATTTCAAATACGAAACATATGAATCAGTGATTGGACAGTGCGAACACCTGCGGACAAATGTCAGAATCAACAAGGCCGATTCAGAACCACTTTGAATTTATCGAGTGCTTCGTTACTAGGACGGTCCAAAGTCAGCGTTTACTTATTCCTAAGACAAGACGTAATGGAACTGAGTCCTTAATAGAAGTTAATAAACTTCTGCCTGAACCGGGATTTGAATCCGGGACCTTCTGCATTGGAAGCAGGGATGCTAACCTATAGACCACGAGTCACCAAACATATAACATGTTTAATGCTTTATATCTGAAACTCTGCATCCAATATAGTAGAGGAGCAAAAGGTATCTCGTGCGCCTTTCGTGGAAGAGTGTTGCGGTAAACGGTATTCTGTTACGGCATACAATACGAGTATTTTGCACCTACCTGCCACATCCTGGCACGCTGCAGAGGGCGCCAGGAGCGTCGTGACGTCATAGACACGTTTTTAATTAATAACTTTTGAACAGTTCATGTCACAGAAAATATCAAGTGGACAATTTGATGATGTCACACTAGACGAGCATTTGGAACCTATCTGCTACATTCTGGCGGGCTGCAGAGGGCGCCAGGAGCGTCGTGACGTCATATACACGTTTGAACTAATAACGTTTGAACGGTTCATGTCACAGAAAATATGTGGGCAACAATTCTACTATAAAATACTATACGAGTATTTTGCACCTACCTGGCACATCCTGGCACGCTGCAGAGGGCGCCAGGAGCATCATGACGTTATAGACACGTTTTAATTAATAACGTTTGAACGGTTCATGTCACAGAAAATGTCAAGGAAACAATTCTATTACAAAATTTTATTTTAGTATTTTTCACTTACTCGGCACATCGTGACACGCTGCAGAGGGCGCCAGGAGCGTCGTGACGTCATACACTTTTTCATTAATAACTTTTGAACGGTTCATATCACAGAAACTATCAAGACAACAATATTATAGACAATTTAAATACAAATCGATTGATATGTACCAATAGGAAACAATGTCATATTTAAGAGAGATATTGCTAACAAATAATAATAATTAGATGTGTATATGAAATGCAGGGCATCCCTCATCGTAATATCTATTTATTACTATTTCGGAGTTATAATTGTATCGCTGTGAAGGACTTAATAATCGTAGTCATCATCCCAACATACCCATGGATATCTGTTGTTTAACAAAAATAATTATTATTATTATTGTATACTAGTAACTATTCATAGACTGATTAGTAAAACTCACGTTTGCTTGAAGTTCTCTTCATCTTCATCATCATTGTCTTCATCCTCATCCCCCGTGTTGTCGGTATTCAAGCACTCTTGTTCCTCGTCTTCAGAAGAGCAGCCACAAAGCTCTTTGCACCTCATGTTATTTGCTTTGCAGCTGCATCTTGACACACACCTTGATTTTAAGCAGTTGCACGTAACTAGTTGAATGACGGCAGCCGGTGCAGGCTTGAGGGTTGTCATGAATGCCACAAACTCGTTGCTCTCAAGTAGCCATAGGTTGTCATCGGGTAATAAGTTGATAGGGTTGGCAACCTGGTCATTATGCCACACCCAGCATTGATTGTGAGCACGAAGTATGGCTTGGAGATATGCGGCTTTGCTGGGTGGAAGCTTTTGGTGGGTGCTTGGCAAGACTTTTTGTGAAACATGCGCCATTGAAGGTCAGACGCTGAGCTCAGTTTAGTTAATGGACAGTACAGTTTGCAAACAAACTTCTCTTGACCACTTATCACGGAGTCTTTTAGAGCAACAGTTTAACCTACTTCTTTAAATGCTGATAATATTTCATAGTCGGATTCTCTGAAAGCTTTCCAGCACGAAATCTTCCCCTTTCCTTAAAATCCCCCAGTGTTGTCGGAACCACTGAAAGCGTGAAATCCAGTTAGTCCTGAAACTTGATTGTGCCCAAGTGTGTTGTAAAGTGACCCAAGTGCTATCCTTCTATTATTTCCCCCTTTACCTATAATGAACACAGTATTTTTCCAGAGATCGGTGTAACGTCCCAGTGCCAGGATAATGACATCTGTATCTGGGGAAAAAAATGGGTATTTGAATAGCTCCTTGTTTTGTCGCATCTACTCCATGAAGCAACATCTTTGTATCGGCTTCTTCTTGTTCACTAATTAAATAGTCTTGTTACTCCATGCGACAACTGTTTGTCGCTCCATGGCCTGTGAGGCTTTAATTATCTTCTGTGAAAAATATTCAGCTCATACTTGGTTTTGGTGTGACCAAGTAGTTGTGACATGCACAAGTGCCCGATTGGCGTGTTGTCAGTAATGCGATAAGCTACAGCAGCTTTTCCTCCTTGCCAAGTCTTTCGAGTAGCCGATTTTAATGAAACAGGAATGTAATATCTATCAAATACCACGTGGACCTCTGAAAACTCATTATAACTGTTGTCAATGCGCATGACAAGAAGTTTGGCTAGATCCTCACAATTGCTGGTGTGTGGCAGAATCCAACTATGAAATATTTTCAGCATTTAAAGAAGTAGGTTAAACTGTTGCTCTAAAAGACTCCGTGATAAGTGGTCTAGAGTAGTTGTTTGCAAACTGTACTGTCCATTAACTAAACTGAGCTCAGTGTCTGACTTTCGATGGCGCATGTTTCACAAAAAGTCTTGCCAAGCACCCACCAAAAGCTTCCACCCAGCAAAGCCGCATATCTCCAAGCCATACTACGTGCTCACCATCAATGCTGGGTGTGGCATTATGACCAGGTTGCCAACCCTATCAACTTATTACCCGAAGACTACGGATGGCTACTTAGGAGCAACAAGTATGTGGCATTCATGACAACCCTCGAGCATGCACCGGCTGCCGTCATTTAACTAGTTACGTGCAACTGCTTAAAATCAAGGTGTGCGTCAAGATGCAACTGCAAAGCAAATAACATGAGGTGCACCGAGCTTTGTGGCTGCTCTACTGAAGACGAGGAACAAAAGTGCTTGAATACCGACAACACGGGAGATGAGGATGAAGACAATGATGATGAAGATGAAGAGAACTTCAAGCAAACGTGAGTTTTACTAAATCAGTCTATGAATAGTTACTAGTATACAATAATAATAATAATTATTATTATGGTTAAACAACAGATATCCATGGGTATGTTGGGATGACTACGATTATTAAGTCCTTCACTGCGATACAATTATAACTCCGAAATAGTAATAAATAGATATTACGATGAGGGATGCCCTGCATTTCATATACACATCTAATTATTATTATTTGTTAGCAATATCTCTCTTAAAAATATTACATTATTACCCTATTGGTACATAACAATCGACTTGTATTCAAATTTTCTATAATATTTTGCCTTGATATTTTCTGTGATATGAACCGTTCAAAAGTTATTAATGCAAAAGTGTATGACGTCACGACGCTCCTGGTGCCTTCTGCAGCGTGCTAGGATGTGCCAGGTAGGTTCCAAATGCTCGTCTAGTATTTTATAGTAGAATTATTGCCTACATATTTTCTGTGACATGAACCGTTCAAACGTTATTAGTTCAAACGTGTGTATGACGTCACGACGCTCCTGGCGCCCTCTGCAGCCCGCCAGAATGTGGCAGATAGGTTCCAAACGCTCGTCTAGTATGACATCATAAAATTGTTCTTTTGATATTTTCTGTGACATAAACCGTTCAACAGTTATTAATTTAAAGGTGTCTATGACGTCACGACGCTCCTGGCGCCCTCTGCAGCGTGCCAGGATCTGCCAGGTAGGTGCAAAATACTTGTATTGTATGCCGTAACAGAATACCGTTTACCGCAATACTCTTTCACGAAAGACGCACGAGAACTTAAATGTTAGCTTTTGCTCTTTAGGCGTAAAAACTACTCTGTAAATTGTCATTGTTAATTATTTTGGGTTAGCATATGTGAAATTTTGATAGGTTGTAAATTATTATTATTTTATTTATTCCGGCTACCATCTTAGAATCTGAGCCTGGTGTTAATATGTATGATAGATACATATCGCCTACATACAATGTTAACAATTTTTAAACCGACAATTGTGAGAGAATACTCTCCAAGGAAACCAATGTAAGCAAGGTCTCTACTTTTTTCTGAACAAACCATCTAATTGTTGTGTAGGTGGCAAAGAAGTGGGAGAAACATAGGGTGTCTGAAATTCTTTTCTTCACGATATGAGGAAATTCATTCCACCGCAAAGAAACTATTTTCCGCTTCGCAACATAAGCAAAGCTTCTCACAAGAACATCTTCATCTTCTTCCATTTCGTTTCGGACTTTATCGAACATTTGCACGAAAAACGTTGTGATAGTGTGAATGATTTAATGTTGTCCGATGGACTTTAGGATGTTGATTTTGTTAATGTATTTGATTAAAATATTCTATCTTAAGCATTTAGAATTGTACAAATAGAATCATACATTGTGGCCAATACATCCTTTCCCGTTTATTTGCATTAGGTCTATCAAAAAACAAACACAATGTGTGTAAGAGATTTGGTCTATTGGTGTTCTTGTATCAGTTTTAGTTCGGGCTAGGCGCTGTTTGCAAAACGATAACGTGCAATAGGACTACCAGTGGATGGTTTGTGTGAATTTGAAATTCAGAATTGACAGCTGTATTAACACTACATGAGAAAACAAAATATAGTTATACAAATGTTCGCTAACATCATGTTTCATATTTCATAACCTCATCTGTAATAAATATTCTTTTTGTAATTATGTTTTAATAAAGCATTGTAATCTCTCCTAAAGTAATCGTTAATGAAACACTAATTTTGTTTCTATACAAGTTCAAAAAGTATGTGGCAAGCAGATTTATTTATCTGGGGTTGGATGTATATTTAATATCACCCTAGCATGACAAAACATAAGAAACAAACAACCAGCAATTTAATGAAATAAGCAAATATATAAATGTGTATTATTTTTAATAAAATATAAAAATAAATATATTAATTAAAATCGCAAATTTAAATTTATTTGCCGAAACACTTCGGGTTATCTAAAACAAAATAAACCAACATTATTTATAATAAAAAAAGTAACCAATGAATTTGCAGTCTTTAGTTTAAGTTGCCAAGTCCCGAACTGTTTCATGAATTACAACAATTAATATTAAAATATATAAACAAGAATTAATATTTTTATTGATTCATAGTACACAGTATAATACACGACCAAAAGCTAATTACAAATTCATTTGCCAACTTTGTTTTTTTATAATTGATGTGTGTTTTTTGTTTTTCTCACCTCGAAGTGTTTAAATAAATTAATTTAATTTTGTAAATGTCATTAATATATTTTTGGATTATATTAAGTGAAATAACTATTTAAATATTTGTTTATTCCTTTAATTACTATTAGCGTATTCGACTGGACCGCACTGAGTGCACACTGAAACGTCACGATTTCGTCGTGCACTCGCCTACTGTCGTCGCCGGCTCTTTCCCAGCCGAACACGCATGACATATCCAGTGCAAAGATGGCGACAGAAAACAGCGGCAATAACGACGTTGTTGAATTCCATCAATTTGTTGACGAACAGGATGGAAATGTAACAATCACCAGCGAGGGTGTTTTGTGTCGAATGATTGGCAATGAGGGTAAGTTGATGATATTCAATTTAGATTGGCCGAGATCAGCTGTTATAGCGTTGTTTTTCAATTTCATAATTTGGCATTTAATAAACTGGGCTTGGCATAGGGCCCAACCATACCAACCGAACACTTACCTCTATATCGGAATAGTGAGATACAACATTGTTTATATAACTTTCTATTTTAGGCTTTTCATTTCTTGGCTTGATAACAGCTAATGTTCGATATCGTCATCACTACTATCAGAAGATTCGAGCAGGTCCATAAGCAATTTCAAACTTTGCGCGTTCATCGCCGCACTGAACAACTCGCACTGGCCCCTAACCCGAGTGCAGGTCAGTGCGGCACTCTGGGAGTGCAACTGCCCAGTCGAATACGAAATATTGCACTGAGTGCGCACTAGATTCACCAGTCGAATACGGACAGTGCACTCAGTGCGCACTGAGTGCGGTCCAGTGCAACCAGTCGAATACGCCATATACTAATGGCCAAAAATGGGCTTGGCCACAATTTTTGATATCATCCCTTAAAAGTTTAGCCTCTTTTGATATGAATGTTTTTGTGTGTCGCTTTTTGGATTGTTATTAAAGTTGATTATGTACGTTTTTAGCTTGGTATTTATTTTACAATGTTTTACATTTAAGTTTGGTATATACAAGTCCCAACGTAGCTTATCTCACATTGACTTTAGATCCTTCCCTAAAACGTCTTTCAGGAACGCTGTTTGAACGAAAATCATGTAGATTCCTGGCGTTCTTTTGCACCTTCGTAAATTCGGGAAAACGTGGACGTGGACGCGCATTCATATCAACGCGTCACACAGAGACGTAGACGCGCTCTCTTCTCAACGCGTCACACAGAGACGTAGACGCGCTCTCTTCTCAACGCGTCACACAGAGACGTAGACGCGCTCTCTTATCAACGCTTTACACAGAGACGTAGACGCGCTCTCTTATCAACGCGTCACACAGAGACGTAGACGCGCTCTCATATCAACGCGTCACACAGAGACGAAGACGCGCTCTCTTATCAACGCGTCACACAGAGACGTAGACGCGCTCTCTTATCAACGCGTCACACAGAGACGTAGACGCGCTCTCTTATCAACGCGTCACACAGAGCGTTTTCCTTGTGGTTAAACTATTTCACTTCTTTGGACACACGGCCTCCTCTAGAGTATTGTGGTGACTTCTAGCAGGTAGTGTTTAGATGCCGGAACCAATGATATTCAACAGCTATTCGCGATCGCAAAACTTCGATACGCTCCTAGCGGACAAAATTATCCCTAAGCTAACGGGTCTAGCGCTCTAACTGTCTGCGGATTCTCGCACAAACCACGCGGTACTAATCTCGTTCTAGCTCTTATACTATTCATTTTGAAGGAAAAACTTATAGGAAAGCGTAATTAGTTTACATGTCAATAGTCATCATAAAGGTTATTTCATCATTATAGACCCAGTAGTTTACTTGTTATAACAATTCACGCAAAAAATCGGAAAATGAGCAAAATTTCTTATTGATTCTCAACTTAAATTGTTGAAAAACTAATGATCGGATTTTGACGAGAGTTTCTTTGGAACATAAACCAACAATGTGAGAAAATAAATAAATAAACTTTCTAGATAGAAAGTGCCCTGAACGAAAATTCATAGCATGCACTAACATGCAGGGTGCAGCGGTTGGACCTCAAAAGCAGCGGTTTTGGCCGTGAAACTACGCACCCTGCATGTTAGTGCATGCTATGAATTTTCGTTCAGGGCACTTTCTATCTAGAAAGTTTATTTGTTTATTTTCTCACATTGTTGGTTCATGTTCCAAAGAAACTCTCGTCAAAATCCGATCATTAGTTTTTCAACAATTTAAGTTGAGAATCAATAAGAAATTTTGCTCATTTTCCGATTTTTTGCGTGAATTGTTATAACAAGTAAACTACTGGGTCTATAATTATGAAATAACCTTTATGATGACTATTGGCATGTAAACTAATTACGCTTTCCTATAAGTTTTTCCTTCAAAATGAATAGTATACCAGCTAGAAGGAGATAAGTGATCAACGTTCCAGGGATACCGCCAATGTCACACAGAGAAGTTAACCCGGCACGGCCGCCACATTGGCCAGTGACGTCACTTTCAAACGTCCTTGAGATCGCAAATAGTATGCTAGATCACCGATCACCAGTCTCCCAACCTTCCACTCAGTAGCGAGCGTAGCGATTTGAAACCATTTTGAAATGGGCATTTTACATGCTAATTTGAACCTTTTAGTACTGCTAGCGCTGCCAACGGCAGAAAGTCGCATTGGCAACTCCTATTCCCGCCTGTGTTATTTGCCCATTTCAAAATGGCTTCTAGTTGACACGCTTGTGGTTGCTAGGCTGCGCATCTACCCTACTATAGCTGTTGAATAATATTGGCAAGAACGCTCGCAGCGCTGCAAGCGGAAAGCTGCCTACTTATCTACTCACTCTCACCACATGTAATAGATTGTCTGTGTCAATACCTTACATTACAGTACACACCCTAAGTAAATAATATAAGGTATAAGGCTCTTTTTCTATGTATTGCGTCATTCATGCTATATTTGTAGAGGCTATTTGTGAGCACAAGTATTATTTTTGGGCCGCAGTATTTTCTCAACCCCTGAAATGAACTGCTCGAACTCAGTTGGAAAGTAATCCGAATACCACTCTTTGTGGTTTTATGAGGCAATACGATTACCTCCAGCGCTATGAGTAGGCCTATCATGACCTTAAGGCTGTATGTCCACCTACGTTATAAGTAGGCCTACTATGACCTTTAGGCTGTATGCCAACCTACGTTATGAGTAGGCCTACCATGACCTTAAGGCTGTATGCCCACCTACGTTATGAGTAGGCCTACCATGACCTAAAGGCTGTATGCCCACCAACGTTATGAGTAGGCCTACCATGACCTCAAGGCTGTATGCCCACCTACGTTATGAGTAGGCCTACCATGACCTTAAGGCTGTATGCCCACCTACGTTATGAGTAGGCCTACCATGATATAAGGCTGTATGCCCACCTACGTTATGAGTAGGCCTATCATGACCTTAAGGTTTTATGCCCACCTACGTTATGAGTAGGCCTACCATGACCTTTAAGGCTGTATGCCCACCTACGTTATGAGTAGGCCTACCATGATATAAGGCTGTATGACCACCTACGTTATGAGTAGGCGTACCATGACCTTAAGGCTGTATGCCCACCTACGTTATGAGTAGGCCTACCATGAACTTAAGGCTGTATGCCCACCTTCGTTATGACTAGGCCTACCATGAACTTAAGGCTGTATGCCCACCTACGTTATGAGTAGGCCTACCATGACCTTAAGGCTGTATGTCCACCTACGTTATGAGTAGGCCTTCTATGACCTTAAGGCTGTATGCCCACTTACGTTATAAGTAGGCCTACCATGACCTTAAGGCTGTTTGTCCACCTACGCTATGAGTAGGCCTACTATAACCTTAAGGCTGTATGCCCACCAGCGTTATGAGAAGGCCTACCATGACCTTAAGGCTGTATGTCCACCTACATTATGTGAAGGCCTACCATGACCTTAAGGCTGTATGTCCACCTACGCTATGAGTAGGCCTACCATGACCTTAAGGCTGTATGCCCCCCTACGTTATGAGTAGGCCTACCATGACCTTAAGGCTGTATGTCCACCTACGTTATGAGTAGGCCAACTATGACCTTAAGGCTGTATGTCCACCTACGTTATGAATAGGCCTACCATGACCTTAAGGCTGTATGTCCACCTACGTTATGAATAGGCCTACCATGACCTTAAGGCTGTATGCCCACCTACGTTATGTATAGGCCTACCATGACCTTAAGGCTGTATGTCCACCTACGTTATGAGTAGGCCTACCATGACCTTAAGGCTGTATGCCCACCTACGTTATGAGTAGGCCTACCAAGACCTTAAGGCTGTATGCCCACCTACGTTATGAATAGACCTACCATGACCTTAAGGCTGTATGTCCACCTACGTTATGAGTAGGCCAACTATGACCTTAAGGCTGTATGTTCACCTACGTTATGAATAGGCCTACCATGACCTTACTGCTGTATGTCCATCTACGTTATGAATAGGCCTACCATGACCTTAAGGCTGTATGCCTACCTACGTTATGAATAGGCCTACCATGACCTTAAGGCTGTATGTCCACCTACGTTATGAGTAGGCCTACCATGACCTTAAGGCTGTATGCCTACCTACGTTATGAGTAGGCCTACCAAGACCTTAAGGCTGTATGCCCACCTACGTAATGAGTAGGCCTACCATGACCTTAAGACTGTATGTCCACCTACGTTATGAGTAGGCCAACTATGACCTTAAGGCTGAATGTCCACCTACGTTATGAATAGGCCTACCATGACCTTAAGGCTGTATGCCCACCTACGTTATGAGTAGGCCTACCATGACCTTAAGGCTGTATGCCCACCTACGTTATGAGTAGGCCTACCATGACCTTAAGGCTGTATGTCCACCTACGCTATGAGTAGGCCTACCATGACCTTAAGGCTGTATGCCTACCTATGTTATGAGAAGGCCTACCATGACCTTAAGGCTGTATGTCCACCAACGTTATGAGTAGGCCTACCATGACCTTAAGGCTGTATGTCCACCTACGTTATGAGTAGGCCTACCATGACCTTAAGGCTGTATGTCCACCTACGTTATGAGTAGGCCTACTATGACCTTTAGGCTGTATCCACCTACGTTATGAGTAGGCCTACCATGACCTTAAGGCTGTATGTCCACCTACGCTATGAGTAGGCCTACCATGACCTTAAGGCTGTATGTCCACCTACGCTATGAGTAGGCCTACCATGACCTTTAGGCTGTATCCACCTACGCTATGAGTAGGCCTACCATGACCTTAAGGCTGTATGTCCACCTACGCTATGAGTAGGCCTACCATGACCTTTAGGCTGTATGTCCACCTACGCTATGAGTAGGCCTACCATGACCTTAAGGCTGTATGTCCACCTACGCTATGAGTAGGCCTACCATGACCTTAAGGCTGTATGTCCACCTACGCTATGAGTAGGCCTACCATGACCTTTAGGCTGTATCCACCTACGCTATGAGTAGGCCTACCATGACCTTTAGGCTGTATCCACCTACGTTATGAGTAGGCCTTCCATGACCTTAAGGCTGTATGTCCACCTACGCTATGAGTAGGCCTACTATGACCTTTAGGCTGTATCCACCTACGTTATGAGTAGGCCTACCATGACCTTAAGGCTGTATGTCCACCTACGCTATGAGAAGGCCTACCATGACCTTTAGGCTGTATGCCCACCTACGTTATTGACTCCAAATATCGTTCGGTAGAAATTGTTCTAAAATGCTCTATATTTCCCCAAAAGTATGCAAAATATCATCGCCTAGGTTAGGGCCTAGATGATTAAACTTCCTTTAAAATAAATATTTTTATATTCCATCACTATTTTAGTGTTAGAAATAAACATATTTAATTGCAAATGGTGCGTTAAAATAGCACGTTACAAGAGTTAAATAACTTACTTTGAATAACTGAGATATTTATTTTAACAAGGAAACTTTCAAAAATATAATAAATTAAATTATATAAATACATATTTAGAGTCTACCTACTCAGTCACATAACTAATCGTCAGTGGGGGACTTTAATCTTGGTTTACTGTTTAACCATTTTGAAGCACTTTTAACAGATCATAAACAAGGTTTTCGAATGGAAGGTCCACCTACAATCTCAATTGCGTTCGTAATTTTATTCCACCATCCGATCCATCTGGTTCTAATTGGGAACAATATGAGGTCACACGTCGGGCCTAGCGGGTACACAGATGTATTATTCAGATGGAGTTTGATCATAAAATGAGAGAGATACATAAAACAAAATGGCGGATACTGAATCGGTTTGCATTCGTGGAAAGAATGTCAGTAGATTGTGACCAAGTACATGTTAGCTTGATAGATAGATCGACGTGAGATAATTTGGTGTAAGCAGATAGAAGTTATTCGGACAGAAAGATGGAAGGTGTATATTAAATACGAATAACGGTTGCTGTTACCAATGCAAATTAACAGGGTTTGTGTCCCGGTGCGGCCTTTGGTTATATGACTTTCTAACTTTACTTTAAATTATATTATATTTCTAATGAAGTAAACGGTGAGTTTGGACGGAGGGGTCATTCAAAGGAAACGCATAATAACTTACTCCATACAAATTAGTTATTATTTTGTAATTGAGTATATAGACAATGAATACTAAATTATCAAGCGCAAGTAGCGAACGTCTCCATTTTACTCTTACGGCACTTTCTCTGGGATTTTTGTTTTCCGTCTGTCGATAGCGGGTGGACGGAACGTCCGGTCAAGTTGAAATTTGACCAGCAACAAGCCTTGATGTGGATTAAGTTCGGTTAACTCACTTATTTAAGATTTAAGGTTTAGAATTTTACTTTTCTTACTGTTTTTACTAAGGATTGCCACCATTGGCCGGATTTAAAACGTCGCCTCTCATTTGCTAGGCTAAGAAATTTTGGTATAAGAGCTAACCTTGCTATGGTTACCTTTAATCTTTTATCTTAAGAATGCGTGTAAACGCCATAATAGTTTTGGCTTGATTTGATTTTGTTAAACCTTAAATCTTAAATAAGCGAGTAAACCAACCTTTAAACAATATTACTTTTGTGAACAATTCGGCCAGTATACGAGTTATATTATAGTTAACAAAAAGTTTTTTCTTAAACAATATGCTGTAAAAATGTTAGAAATTTTGTGGTACATTTTCGTTCAGTCACGAATATGTTAGTTTTATCTCAACCCGATGTACACGTGGCATTTATACTGATCGCAATAAGTCAAAGTAACCATGGCAACGAGAATATTGACAGTACGATCCGTTTAAAATTAAAACAAAAATGTTTTTGTTACTTCAAGAAGTCAAAGTTTAAATTTCAAATTTACACATTTGTATGTCATGAATACTCTTTTTAGAAAATTGATAACGGTGGACATTCATATCTTATATCTTTAAAGCTTAATATTTATATTAGTATCGTATCAACAACGTCAGTCACATAAAATTCCTTAATAAACTTCGGTAAAACCTCGAAACGATGACGGTTCCCTGAGTAGGAAAACAAAGCTAATTTAGGTCGGCGCCACACTTGCGGATCGACCACTGATAACGTAAAGCATGTATTCTTATGGGCCCTGCCACACTTGGCGGTTCGTCCGCTTTCAACCGCGAGCGACCGCGACATGCAGCGTTCGGTCCGCGCGGATCGTCCGCCCCCGAGGAACGTGGAGCATTGTCTTTTATGAGGGGTGACACACTGGCGGTTCTCCCGCACAGGGTTTCTGTGAATTTTGTTCATTTCATTTCAAGACACAGGGTTTCAACTGAATTTTGGTCACTTCACTTCATGACAGCAAGGGAGATGTTCGATACAGAGACACTTATTTGCGAGGTGGAGGTTAGGGAGTGTTTATGGAAATTGTCTTCGAAAAGCTATAGCGATCGGGACAAAAAATAACGGCATAGCAATTCATTTCTTGTGAGATGTACCCGGAATGGGAGAGTTACTCTTCAACTGATAAAATTAAGATTGGTATAAGTAATAAAAGTTATGTCTTATTTATAGGGAGTATTCACGTGACGTCACATCGACCATATTGGAGCCCACCTATACTACTATTTCAAGTTACATTTAGCTGTCAATAGAAAACGAATAATATTGTTTACGGGGAAGTATGACAAGTTTGAAGACGTAGATTTCCCAAATAATGCACGAAAATTATTATTGTATGCCTTTGTAAACGATCAAAAGAATGATCGAGACAAACGAGTTTGTTTATATTGATTTTAAGTAATAATAGCAAACTAAAGTTAGAGAACAGTTGAATTTGCATCAAACGCCAGCTGAAACATAGTAACAATGAACTACAATCACATGCCATTGTGGCCTTTAATGTGGCCACCATGCGCAAAACGTGAATACATCCCACCCTTTTGGCTTCAAGATTCAAATATGTTTTCCTTTAACTATAATATGACTGTTGAATATTTCTCTCGTAGATATTGCCAAAGAATAAGACAATGGCAATTACAATAAACAGGTACCAATAAGAGAGAAACTAAGAGCGGAGAGAGAGAGAGAGAGAGAGAGAGAGAGAGAGATTGATTGACTGATTGTTGCTTTATTTCAACTGGCAAGAAGACCATAGAATATGTTCTCACATTAACCAGCGTTATACAGACTTGTTAGTCACCTTGCTGCTGCCGCGCGGTTGATCCGCTAGTCTGTCACCTCGAGACTGTCCGCGGATAGTCTTAGTCTTGACTCGGTACTCGTCCGTGCAACAGATTGTTCAGCACTTAGCACATCCTCTAAAGACGTTTATCTGTAAAGCATGAAGAGTAAAACAAAATATAAGCATTAGCTTTTATTAAAACCATTATATATTTAAAGTTATAGAACTGAAGAACCCCACGGACATGTTTACGTTTGACTAAACGATTTAGCATCAATATTTTGTATGTCAAATGAATTCTTAACCAAACAACAGTCTGTTGAAGTTATAGTTCTCTTTTTAAATACATTTCATCACAATAACGAATGCGTGTTTAACTGTGACTGTTCACATGTACATTTTTACAGCTAGCAAGTAGTTTTACGTAATATTGCGTGCGTGGATTAAACAAAATATGTGGTTGTTTTTATTTTTTAACATTTGATCAGTAAAGGAACATTAAAAGTTTACACCTCACCCGTATTGTTTTATTAACATCGTTAAATTTGAACAATGCGGTTTGACTAGTGTGTTAACAACTTCGGTAAGTAGTGCATTTAACATGTATTTTAACTATGCGTGCAATTCGTTTGAATTCGGCTTGATAATAATGACACAGTTGTGTAACTTGTAGTCCTAAGTCCATACCAAACAAAGATTTCAATTATTCAAAGTGTTTGAATGACCCTCCAAAGAAGCTAACAAGCACACTTTTAAAGTCATTTAAAAGAATGTGAAGCATACATAATTAACACAATCTCTTGTACGGAATAAGGTCCCCCGGGCAAAATAAAAAGTTTCGTCAGAACGCGTGACTGTAAACACGGCTTTATAATGACGTAGAAAGTTTTTCTCGGAGCCGGGGAATTATTTAATTACGATGAAATCGCGACAGGTTTTTATTTTTTTTCTAATTTCCTCGGCACTTCCACCAAATTGATTCTAACAATTTTATTATTATTATTATTATTATTGTTATTATTATTTTTATTATTATTATTATTATTATTATTATTATTATTATTATTATTATTATTATTATTATTATTATTATTATTATTATTATTACTATTTTTATTATTATTATTATTATTATTATTATTTTTATTATTATTATTATTATTATTAAATTAATTGTCTTTTTACTTACACGCTGATGACTTCGTACTTTTGGCTTTCTAAAAGAAATGCGCGTTGCAATAGAAAATATGAATATGGATTTTAGAAATTTACAATGTTGGACTCATGATAAGGAATTAGTAATCAACGTTTTAAAAACTAATCGGTTCATATGTGCACTCCATTAAATTCTGACAGAAAAACGGCATTAAAATTAATTTTCTATTGCACTGATTGTATACATAAACGAGACGCAAATCTAGTTTGTGGGTGTACGCAGCAAATAGAATCTGTGGATCACATTTGGGAGCGCTTATCGATAGAGATTTTTAATGGAAGCTGCATATCGATTACATTTCTTCAAAACTTCGTTCTTGTGCATATCAGTTATATAAATTAAAACCAGTCGTATCTGATAATCTTTCAAGATTAGTTTACATTGCATTAGCTGAATCGGTAATCTCTTACGCTTTGCTCTCATGGGGTAATGCATCTGCCTACCACATTGATGTGTTAGTTAGGTTGCAAAATTCAAGTATCAAAATAGTTTGCCCTAAGCATATATGAAATCATACAAGTGAAATGCATGAAATTTATAGACATTGCTATTTATTGCCTCTAAAAGAGCTATTTAATTATTGTATGGTGCTAAAATATTATTATGAGAGTATTTATAAATTGGTACGCGTTCATTCACAGGCCACAAGATCTTTAAGTCAAGGTAAGTTAGAGGTTCCAATTACAAGAATCAAACATGGGGAACGTTGCCTTAAATATTTGGTACCAAGATTGTTTAATTCTCTGCCCAATCACGTCAAGTCATTAGAAAAGATATCCTTGGTAAAGACAACATTAAAATCACACTGCCTTCAAAATATTTCATTATGTCTATCTAAGTATCTTAGGGCCGGTTGTACAATCTCGGGATAGGGTTCTAGATTCAGTTATCCCTTGGTTGACCAACAAATTGCGTTGTACGACCTCCGTATAACTCTCATTCCTAGGTTTATACCACACATCACTTAAACCATGGATCAGGTACCGTACAAGCAGATATCTAAAGGGATATCCCAATGAAAAAAAACGGCCGAAAAGATGACGAGAACTTCGAAGAACAGTTCGTAATTTTATTGATATTAAAGTAAAAGTATCCTTTATGCTCTTAGACCTAACGTTTTCATGCATGAGTGAAAAATAATGTTCATGAGGTTTCGGCCGCCAAATGCACGTAGGCGGCAAAAATCTCTCACATCCCGCAAACTGACAGTTCCTTGGCTGACAGACTCTGTATATTTTCGAAAACAAGTTTAAGCCTAGGCCTACGCCTTATGACAACTGAAGCCTAGGCCTACTACGCCAATAGGACCGTCGTATTCACATTAAAGACAGAATGATACATTGGCGTAGGCCTAGACTTTACCTTGTAGGCCTAGGGTAATATAGGCCTAGGCTATGTTTCTTGTGTTTTGAATACGCGAAGTTCTTGATTGACACGGCTTGCTTTGGTAGTAATTTTCGGATTAAATAACTTTATTCACTAGTCTCCAACAGTCCTCTGAAGGAAAATACTTTGAACGCTTTTTATTAGCAGGATTCTCAAAGATTTCGACATGTTATCAAAATGTTATTTCAACTTCGACGTGCATTTGTTTGTTTTGATTTTATGAACTGTGTTCGGCGATCACACTCACACCTAGCGGAAGATCGGCGAACTTTGTATTCATTACGACGCTCAAATGTAACCAGATTCTGGTAATATAACCAGATTCTGGTAATATAACCAGATTCTGGTAATATAACCAGATTCTGGTAACATTTGTTTGCCATCTTATGAACATAAATCCCCAGATGCAACTTATCCTTGGGATGGCCATCCTCCGCCTATCTTTTGATTGTACAACGCAACACGAACTTCATCCTTGGGATGGGCCATCCGGGGGATTCGGATCTAGGACTTTTATACTGAGATTGTACAACTGGCCCTTAGTCTGTTTCCGGCTCGTTCTAAATCTTGATGTATTTATGGTCTTATATTGTTTCCATACTTTTTGCTAAATTCACTATTATATAGTTTCTTTATGTTGTATTTTGTCTAGGAATAAGATGGTAATTTTAATATATATATTGTGCCTTCCGCTAAAACATACTTCTTGTGTAATATAGACCCACTGATAAGCCTTGTTTGGCTTAGTGGGGAATATGTATGCTATTTTTTGTTTTATGTTGGTTCACTTGAAAAAAAAATAAAAAATAAATAAATAAATATTATGATATAAAGTGCCAAAGTTTATGTCAAATACGCGCAAACAACTGTCATACAGAGGACCCACTCTTTTTAACATAATAGTAAATCTTATGCCTGACTTTAATGCTAGGACGACTCTAAGTAATTTCAAAATGAAAGCTAGGGATGTTTTAAAGCAAATCGAATCAACAGATACGTTTTTAATTGAGTGATGCAAATGCTGTTTTAATATCTATTTGTAGTTTTACATTTTAAATGTTTTAGTTTTTAGTTGTGTGTATATGTTATATGGTTATTAGTAGGCGGCGGCACAGCAAATAAATATTGTTGTAATGACATTGTGAGCTGACCACCGCGCGAGCAAAGTGCTCATGGTGGTTTTATGCCAAAATAAGTATATATGTATTTTTGTGTCAATGAAATAAATGAATGAAATAAAAATGTTTTTATTATTATTATTATTATTATTATTATTATTATTATTATTATTATTATTATTATTATTATTATTATTATTATTATTATTATTATTATTATTATTATTATTATTATTATTATAATTATAATTATTATTATTATTTTTATTATTATTATTATTATTATTATTATTATTATTATTATTATTATTATTATTATTATTATTATTATTATTATTATTATTATTATTATTATTATTACTATCATTCACATCGATTACATTAAGTTGTGTATTCTGATTGCTAAGTTTATAATTAGAATTCTAGCTGACGGGATGATACCATAAATAAGACTCCAATGACTTGTAAGTTCTTTTCTTTTGACAATATCAGGTTAGTTAGGAGGTTGGCGTTACATTTTGCTTCGATCAGTAATTATTTGTTAATTCCACAATGTGGATACAGTATAATTGTTGAGAACTACACGCTTTGTGTGAATATCATGAAACAGCGGCAACTTTGTCATGTAGAATCAATTTTTTTTATTTTTTAAACAAGGCATCCACAAATTATTACTTCAACATCAATATAACATATAATTATATTTGTTAATTTATATGTTAGTATCAGTAACAATGCACATATTTTAGGGGGTGTTTTATGACGTCACGACGACTATAACGTAGGGGGAAATATGTGTTGAGATAAGAGTTGTCAATAGAAGACGAATTCTCTCAAGAAATGTGTGATTATTAACACGTATGTATTTTCAATTTAGAAAATTTTGTAGGGATTTGTTTGCTTTTGGCAAATAATATTAATATATTAATTTAATAATATAATATAATAATGTGCTCTGCACTCTAATGTGATAAACCCCGGAAATATTACGTGACTGTAACGCAAGGTGCCACAAACATACAAGTATTAAGAATGTCTGACAAATTAACTAGACATATAAAAAAATTTAAAAAAATCTTTTCGAAATATGTCAGAAGCAATTAAATTTGTATTCAAACATCAATTGTACAATAAGAAATAATAATACAGTAAAAAAAATTGTAATTAAATGCATATTTGATTGATAGTAATAAGTTTTAAGTGTATTTACGACAATAATAGCTAGTGAAACTAAATAAAAACAATCTTGTTTTATCTTACTATTAAATATAAAATACGTCCTTAGCTGGAATTCAAAACAGTGAAAATTTTATAAAATATATTTATAAAGTAACTCTTCCAAAAACAAACAACATTCTGACTTCATAATAAAAATAACTTACCTTTGTTTGAAAAGTAATGACATTTATATGTACGGAATATAGTTTTTTTTCAACAATGTCAGTGTTGATTATATGATTCCTAGGCCTAAATTAATAGAGTATGCTTGGATTACGGTACCTAAATTGAAACTGGAATCACTCAATACAAATACAGAAGAACCCCGTTGAAACCGGCTGAAATGAAAGACAGTATTTAAGCCAATCAAGGATTTTTTAATCCTGAGGATTTATTTAAGTGATGGTTGCTTAAAACGCTAAATTCGGTGTTATCTTATATTTTTGTATCCGTCATGCTTTCATCTCCTGACATTATCATTTGATGATGTTTTATTTTATTTCAAGTAATAACGGGAAAATACTGAAACACTGTGTTTGTATTTATGTCATTACTTTGTTTGCGGGTTTAACAAATTATTTTAATTAATCAACAATCGTCAATTGTCTTTACTTGAAATGTACGAGTGTGCGACCGAAAGTCTCGAAAAGCGTAAAATTTGAGTGGTCATGTCTTAAAAATGACATTTTTCATCAATATTTTGGAGCTAGATAATATCAGAATCTACAATTAATTCCAGAAAAACAGAATTCAAAAAGTAGATAAAATAGAGTGGCGACAAGAAAAGTGGGGCCTTCAAAAGCATCAACTGATTTGGTTCCCCAACTAGAAAACTCACCTCCCGCCAATAGACGCATCGTCTGATTTGGTTCCCAAACTAGAAAACTCACTCACGCTAATATAAGCATCGTTTGATTTGGTTCAACACTAGAAAACTCACTCACGCCAATAGACTCATCGTCTGATTTGGTTCCCCAACTAGAAAACTCACTCACGCCAATAGGCGCATCGTCTGATTTGGTTCCCAAACTAGAAAACTCACTCACGCTAATATAAGCATCGTTTGATTTGGTTCAACACTAGAAAACTCACTCACGCCAATATACGCATCGTCTGATTTGGTTCCCCAACTAGAAAACTCACACACGCCAATAGACGCATCGTCTGATTTGGTTCCCCAACTAGAAAACTCACACACGCCAATAGACGCATCGTCTGATTTGGTTCTCTAACTAGACAACTCAACTCACGCCAATAGTGGCATCGTCTGATTTGGTTCCCTACTAGAAAACTCACTCACACTAATAGACGCATCGTCTGATTTGGTTACCCAAATAGAAAACTCACTCACGCCAATAGACGCATCGTCTGATTTGGTTCCCCAACTAGAAAACTCACACACGCCAATAGACGCATCGTCTGATTTGGTTCTCTAACTAGACAACTCAACTCACGCCAATAGTGGCATCGTCTGATTTGGTTCCCTACTAGAAAACTCACTCACACCAATAGACGCATCGTCTGATTTGGTTCCCCAACTAGAAAACTCACACACGCCAATAGACGCAATGTCTGATTTGGTTCCCTACTAGAAAACTCACTCACACCAATAGACGCAATGTCTGATTTGGTTCCCTACTAGAAAACTCACTCACACCAATAGACGCATCGTCTGATTTGGTTCCCCAACTAGAAAACTCACACACGCCAATAGACGCAATGTCTGATTTGGTTCCCCAACTAGAAAACTCACACACGCCAATAGACGCAATGTCTGATTTGGTTCCCTACTAGAAAACTCACTCACACCAATAGACGCATCGTCTGATTTGGTTACCCAAATAGAAAACTCACTCACGCCAATAGACGCATCGTCTGATTTGGTTCCCCAACTAGAAAACTCACACACGCCAATAGACGCAATGTCTGATTTGGTTCCCTACTAGAAAACTCACTCACACCAATAGACGCATCGTCTGATTTGGTTACCCAAATAGAAAACTCACTCACGCCAATAGACGCATCGACTGATTTGGTTCCCTACTAGAAAACTCACTCACGCCAATAGACGCATCGTCTGATTTGGTTACCCAAATAGAAAACTCACTCACGCCAATAGACGCATCGTCTGATTTGGTTACCCAAATAGAAAACTCACTCACGCCAATAGACGCATCGACTGATTTGGTTCCCTACTAGAAAACTCACTCACGCCAATAGACGCATCGTCTGATTTGGTTACCCAAATAGAAAAATTCACTCACTCCAATAGACGCAATGTCTGATTTGGTTCCCCACTAGAAAACTCACCTCACGCCAATGGACGCATCGTCCCCATCGTCCGAATTGCTCAATTGCTGCCTGATCACTGCCACGACGGCAGTAAGTGAGATCATATTATCCTATTTGTTATCTATTATAAAATGTATCTGCGTAGCAACCAACCAGGTGTGGAGTGTTTAACAAATCTTCTTCTTCTCCTGCGAGTGTTATCGCCGCTCCCATGTTGATAAGGCTAGGCTTTGTCAATACTGACTAAAGGTTGATCATTTCAACGTTTGCAATCTTCTTAGATATGCGTATAACATAAAAAAGTAAATGACATTAAAATGAAATATTGACCTGTGAAAATACCATAATAATTCTCTTAATTTTTCCGACGCCGTTACCATTATAGTTGCGACTTTAATTTACTTCACGTCGAAATAACTTTTGTAAAAAAAAAAAAAAACACGTAATGATTAAAAAATTTATATTTAGGTTCTAGACCGTTGGTCTACAGTCTAAAGTTTATTTAGTTGCATCCCAACAAACATTTTGGTGCCTTCCCGCACTTTTCCCGATGTCTTTTCCCGCACATTGCATATGCGGGTCCTGTAAGGGAAACCCGTACAGGCCCCGCCTAGAAGTGTCCTACTGGCCGATGTCGGGTCCCGTACGGGTTGCACGCCATCTTCCCGCAATCTTTCCACTTGTATCCCGCAACCTTCCCGCACGGATTGCCCGCTATCTTCCCGCTAGTATCCCACAACTTTCCCGCACACGCTGCCCGCTATCTTCCCGCTAGTATCCCACAACTTTCCCGCACAGTCTGCCCGCTAGTATCCCGCAGCTTTCCCACTAGTATCCCGCAACCTTCCCGCTCGGATTGCCCGCTATCTTCCCGCTAATACCCCGCAGCTTTCCCGCATGGGCTGCCCGCTATCTTCCCGGGGCCCGTCCCCCGGCCGCCCCTCATCAGTGCATGACATTGAAACAAACTGAAAAGTAACACAGTTTTTAGTTTTCAGTTTAGTTTCTTATTTACCCCTTTCTCAAATAAGCGTTTTATGGTTATTATTAGTAGAGTAATTATATTTATCTGTGGTCGAGGTGTGATACGAATGAACAAAATGTGAACATTGGAGTGAAACTTAATCTATTTATAGGTAAAGCCAATTAGCAACATAATTCTATTTTATTAAATCCAGTAGTTTCTCTTTTAAATAAATGCAATTATAGTCTCTAGCCTAATACAGCAATTGATTCTAAAATTGGATTAAGTTCCTAGTGTTCTTATTGGACAAGGAAATTGGGTTTAAAAATAAAGAAACAAAAGCAATAATGTTTATATAAAGTGCAAGTGAATTTTATTACTAAAATACGTAATAATGTACAATTGTTATGTAATGCCTCTGATACTGTTACTGAATTATTGATTACTGTTACTTTGGAGAATCTGAAAATTATGTTATGTAGTAAGTGTGACATGTTCTTATTTTCCTACTTTGCCTTAACAAGGAAAACAAGATTGTTATCGAACCAGTATTAAGTTTAACACACCAAACTGGTATATTTATTATATTTTTTTTAGGTCCTCACAAACTGAAATAATAACAGTTCAATGCCCTGATACACTACCATAGATCACCACGACATGAGATCATGTTTTTGCAGCCGACACTTTTTAATAAAATGTTCATAAAATAATGTAGATAGGCATATAGCATAATAACACTATATATATATATATATATATATGATTTCTCAGACTTTGTTGGTTGCAATATGTAAAGAAAGGATACATTTTACGGTTAATAAAATTTAGATTGGTTTAACCGTAAAATGTATCCTTTCTTTATATATATATATATATATATATATATATATATATATATATATATATATATATATATATATATATATATATATATATATATATTATAGTGCTATGTGATCGAGCTGATAGAGAATGTGTCTATGTATGTATTCCCTAGTTATATACAAGCAATAAGGGGTAGCATGTGTACCTACTCGTTTAAATAAGTTCAATACACACAGAGTGATACATCATCACGGATCTACCTACCAACTATTCGAATTATGAAAATGCTATTCATGACACGTTTGTTATACATTACTACATCCACAAGATGCAAGTTGAGTTGTTAATCATAAATGAGCAATTATGAACAAAAGCAAAGCAACATAAATATATTTACACGTTATTACTCCATGTTTTGCTCATTACTATTACACAATATTCAATACAGTATTAATAATACAATTTTGATACAATACAATTAATTAATTTAATAGAATATTCAGTAGTAGGCTATCTATTTACTTATAACCCTGAAGTATGGATGGGAAAGAACGATTTATTCCTTAACATTTAGGCTAACCCCTTAAACCAATCACGTTTAAACGGTTAACTGACATTTCTATTTTCATAATAAAATCCAAAATTAATAAATAGGCAACTGCATAACATTAAAAAAAATCATAACGATTTTAACGTCACGTATTCGATTGTTCTGCACTTGAAAATAATAATATAACGATACATATTTGAGGGCTGCGAGTGGGGGTTCAGCCTTTGTTGCCATCAACGACCCGCTTCTTTGCGCGTACCGTTCTTCCGCCATGACGATCCCTGGCATTTGCCAGCCACAATATTAAGATTTTTTCAATGTCATTGACTTGGGCAGTTTTGGAGTTGGCTCTCACAGCAACTAAAATAAAGTTAAAGATAAATTACAAAACTGTATCAAGTCACAGTCCAAGGCTTTAAATAATTTTGGTGGTTTTGTAGACCCATTTGTTAAAACTAAAGGATTCACGTCAATACAATAAAAATAATAGAGTATTAAAAAACGGCCTAGCTAGATTAGAGAACAATTATTTATTTTACCGTCAAATGGCAATTAATAACCACAATGGAGGGCAAAGTGTCAATAACCACCACAAAAAGGTTTCATCTGAGGGCAGTGGACATATGGCTATAAGGTGCTTTTTATGTTAGGTGCTGCTGTTTATTTTACAAAATAAAATTATGTAATTCTGAAGAGACAAGCTGAAAAGCGCTAGTATGCACTAAGCAGGGCGTGCAAGCGTGAGAAATATGATTAACACTTTTGGACAATTTGTTACAAAAATATAATAATTCATTGCTATTTTTATATTTTTATTATCGACCCATACACCACCCACTCACAACGCTCTTCCTCCCCCCCCCCCCCCCCCCCCCCAATATGGGTGAAGACCTAAATTGTAGTGTGTAGTAGACGGCCCGAACTGAAAGGGGGACGGGGGGGTCGGGGGTGTTTGGCCCCCGGAAAATGCATTTTTCAACGTCATTTTTGTGATAATCTGTGTGTTTTAGAGCAGTAGAATGAAAAAAATTGTCAGTTTGTTTTATAAAAGAATATCTCGTTTTGAAGTGACTCTGTGAATATATTGTCTTATTTTTACTTTGTTATAATATGTGCTTAAACTTTGTCTACACATTTTATTTATTCGTAAAAAAAACAAAAACAAAAATCAGAACACTAGAGGTTCATTGCAAAGCTTATCGTAGGTATTAACATGGGCGCCGCAAGGGGAAGCAAAAGGGCATTTGCCCCCCTTGGATTTGAGGAATTCAAAATTTTAACTGACTATACGATGCGCGCCAGATGCGCCATTTCATATAAATTATGTAAATAAAAAATAAGAGAACTAAATAACAAATATTTTCTAGTTTATCCGTCCCGTCACGAAACTGTTATTTTAACGCGATCCGATGAAATTGTTATTTGTTGTGTATACATAAATGAAAGAACCACTGACTTGACTGTTACGACCGGGGGCAATATGAGCACGCCACCCCCGGCCCCCGCACCACTCGTCACATGCTCACGGACTAGCCTCCTATCCTTTTATCAACATTTCTTATGTTTTTTTTTCTATACTTACATTGCGTTATATATGCATTTAACTTTTTGTACCTATAGTCAATCACAGCCAGACGGGCCAGGCTCTCAAATGATATTGTTCCTACGTGTTTATAATTGCTTTTCCTTGTGTTTTGTTCAACTTATATATAACAACTACGCAGGCATTCTATATTTGTGACTAGTCACAAGATATTGGTCCTACGTTTTGATGATTTCCGTCATGTAGTATAATTTTTAATTTATTTATACGAGCACATATTACCTGTTAGTACACACCAAAATGGAACATCAACCCCATTTCCTAATCAAACCAAATCCTTATTCAAACGGCGCGTTAAAATCCTGCCAGAAAAGATATATTTTGATAAGCAAAGTATGTGAGACGAAGCCACAGCCGTAACTATTTTTTATACTACTAAATTATGTTAGATCCCTGTCTAGTCTAGATCATCGTATTAATCAATCAATGCATATTAATTTTAGATTGTATGCTTCCTTGTATGTATGTATTTTTATTTACCTATAATTAAGGTTATATTAAAAAAGGAAAATATTGAAGCAAAATGTAATACAATTATTATTAGTCGTAAATAAAATTCGATGTACATTCGTCCAACCAAATTAGTATTTCCGATCGAATAGCTCAACTTCGGTCTTCAGCCTGATGTTAAAGTGAACGAAACCGTGTTAGCAAAGCAACCCAAAAACACAACAGGATTTTGAAGATAATATTTGATAGCATCTTGAAAATATGAATACGAACTTAGAAGAAACCTACCTTAGTATTCTTGATTTTCAGGAACAATTGCGTCTTCACGTGATTTTTATAATAATGAACTTGTCCATAACGAAGTTGAATCCTATTTTTCGTTTTAAAAACACGAGTCGTCAATATACCGTTGCCACTTGCCAGTCAGTTTTGTTCTTCTTTCCTTTCTTCCGACCACACACACTCACACACAAACACAGTCCACGACACGGATCAATATTCAATGGATTAAAAAAAAATCGCAATAAGATTATGATACTAATAAAGCCCTAACTTATTTTATTTTTTCACGAAAGAACATGATAGCACACGTATAAGTAACGTCTAACACCCACGAAGTATAAACTTGTTGTGTAGTCCAGTCAGTGTTTTGGACTGTTTTGCTTACCACGGTGGGATTCCCACCCCACTCCGCCCGAATCTTATCACCACTATAGCGAGCGGCACCGTATTACAAAGCTTAGTAGGACTTGTAGCATAGATAATGAATGAACACGTTGTAATTTCTTATCGGTGGTGGTCGAATTAAGTACGGTTATCATCAGCTACATAAGCAATATCACAACACATAATAACAATACAAAGAGAGCCTTCTTCATAGTGCGGTATCCTTTGTCATTACAGTTTTCTTACAGTTTATAAGCACCAAAGATACTTTTTAAACTGAGCTTTTTAAATTAACAATATGAATGTGCGTACGATGCATTGTAGGTTGTGCATACTGTAACTAGTCTCACTTTCTCGAATTGAATAGGACGTAAACAATACTTCCTTACAGTAGACGTATATTGAGAAGTTACTTTTTTACCTTATTTATTACCACTTCTATAATGTATATCATACTCATATTGTATAGATATGAGGTATAACAGTTGGCTATAATGTCAGGTGCATGATGTTGCTAAGTTTGAAATTAAGCTTCAGCGACACATTTTTACAATAATACATGGAAACTTTGTAATCTTCAAATCGTTCATTGAATTCAATTAATTTGTTCTTTGTCTTATCTGTAAATGAAGAACCAATACAAATACAATAGATAGTTGCAGACGAGTGATTACCAGCTAGCCTATTTAAAATCCATTGATTCTATGTAACATCTGTCATTTTAAATATTTCTGAAAAACACTCAAAACAGGTATAAATCCCTCCCCCTATGCCGTTGTCATTACGAAACACAATTTTCACATAAACAGCATTATCATAATAGTATTCATAGTTTCATACTTACCTTATCTAAGAACTTCATTTACTTCATCTTCTCAATTCGATCATCAGTAAGTTTTTGATTATCACTGTGACATATCGTAATACCATTCATAAAACGTTTTAACAATATTATTTAATGTAGGCCTAACGTACCATATCAAAACCATCGAAAGCCAAATCAGGAAAAAATAATAAACAATACATTTCTAGAAAGTATACTATCAACTACTAACCAGTAGTCCCCCTAACTACCAACAACTCCCATTTCTGTAACTACTTGGATTTATTAGAAATATAAAATGGGTTTTATTAATACATTTATTTACTTATTCATGGTTATGAAGGACTTTAACTTGTGAATGGAATTTTGAATGTTGTATAGAGCGAATAAATACTCGAATAAATCATTGGTATCTATCGTCAATCAAAAGATAAAGATAAAGAACAAAGAATTATATGGTTTACCCGGACGTACGTAACAAAAACATCTTTTCCAAATCTTGCCCTTTCTTCGCGGGATCCTATGTGGGTTATCCCATGTTTTTCCCGTACACGGGACGTCCCTAACCCTTCCCTCGCGCTTCCAGTGTAGGGCGTCCCGTGACTTTCCTATACACGGGACGTCCCTTATCATTCCAAAGCGCTTCCCGTACGGGACGTCCCGTGACATTCCCAGACAGGGACATCCCTTAACAGTCCCTCGCGCTTCCCGTGAGGGATATCCCGTGAGTTTCCCAGATGCGGGACGTCCCTAAGCCTTCCCTCGCAGGCCCTGACCGGCACATCCCAGATTTTCCCGTTTCCAGCAGTTAACCCGCACATCCCTTGACTTTCCCGCACGGGTCCCGCAGTATCATGTTTGTTGGGATATTACTTGTATTGGTGTTTTTTTGTCATTGTTTTAATCTACCGGTACGCCAAGTCTATTTGTACCGGTCGATTAAAATACTTATTTAAGAAAACACCGTCATGAGTTTTCGCAGTTAACAAGACAGTACACAAATGTTGTTCTTGAACCGCTTCGAAAATTGTTGATCAAATAAAGTATAGTTTACAAAACTTATTTTGACACGTGATTGTGAATACAGTATCAATATTGCCGGTACCGGCGGCTTAAAAATAAAGATTAAAATAATGTTGGTACTTTTAGAAGTCAATGTGCTAATTTCCAAAATTCAACTTGTTTCCTTCGCATATTTTAAAAATCTTGTCACGGTTGTTTCTTCAGTCAACCCCACGATATTCTCATTCATTAGTAAATGCTGAGATTCATTTCTACTAAAAACCAGTTAACATTCGTACGTCTTCCCAGTGTTTCTTCAATACTTAAGTTACATTTACGACATTTCATATTATATTTTAGGTTTGGAAACAACTTTTTTAACTTTTTAAAGCATTGTGCTTTTTATCATTATAATTTTCAGACTACAGTCTATCGGTGGCCCAAGCTAAAGTTGTCGCGACACGGGAAACATTTTCTGAAAACATTTTCAAAATGTTATCGGTTGAGTGCTACCACCTGTTGCAATAGTATTGAAACTATCATTGTTTGAAAGACATATGACGGAGAAGAGCCGATAGAGAAGTTCTCTCCTTTAACTACTCTAGTGGAAGTACCTCAGATAACACTCTGTTATCTTCTCGCGGCTTTAATCAATGAGAATTTTGTCGCGCAACACAACACACGTTACATGTTGTACTCGCTCTATTGGAGACCTACTCGGTAAAATCCCCTAGCTAGGACCTAGACAAGGTCTACTGAATTTACTCCTAGTGGAGTAATTGCGAAGCGCAAAGTGGGACCTAGACAGTTAGCAGAAACATGCAGCTACCTAGACCTAGGGTAGGCCTTGGTTATTTGGTATAATAGGTTTATCTCAACTCCATCCAATATTCTAGATTCTAGAATTACAACTTACGTAATTTTGTAATTTACTTCCTTGGGTCATGGGAGGCCTAGGTTTGCCACGGTCAAGGGCCTAGCCAACAACAGGGCACAATATAGACAAACAACACCGAACTAGTCCTGGATCTATTTGATTATGTAGATCTAGACGGCAGAGTGTGAAGACATTCTTGCTTGTCCATATGAAACAGCTTTTGTCAACTTGTCAGAACGCATAAACCTCAATGGCAGGACAACAGATTGACTTGGTTGTTGTTGTTGTTGTTTTTGTTTTTTGTTGTAAATGAAAAAATCGGTCAGGAAACAACTAAGGACGAAACGTTTAAAGATAATGGTACGTTTACAGCTACGCGTTGCGAGCGAAGCGAGGGCGCGAGCTCCAATCAGCGGCCGAGTTTCACGCAAAGAAGTTAATAGTTTCACGCAAACTCGGCCACTGATTGGAGCTCGCGCCTTTGCGTCGCTCGCAACGCGTAGCTGTTAACGTACCATAAGGTTTAAACTTACGAAGGTTTTTTAAAAATTTCCATTACAGAATAACATCTTAAACAAGAATAAGTTATTGTTTACGTACACGTTTTGTTTCATTGTGGTATTAGTACACTACGAAAACGCTCTGTGTGACGCGTTGATAAGCGTGCGCGTACATGTCTGTCTACAAACTTTCTGGCAAAAAGTTTTCAGAGCTATCGTCATTGTTCACTGAGATAAAGATATAAGCGTGTAAACAACAATTAGAACAATACAAGAATGCGCATTGCAAAAATGTTTCCCATTTCCATAGCTATCAAGCTTCCCGTCATTGTTGAATGTCGTGCAATGTGCGTTGGTAAGATTTTTGTTGGTGTTTTCTATACGGTCCGCCACCGTTACTTACACTGATTGACAGTAATTGAAATGTAATTTTTGGTTCTAATACGTAACAGATCGTTTTTAAATTAGTATATTTGTGACCGGACAAAAATGTACTATTATATGGGAGACTGTATGACAGTAGCGCTGCGAGCGTTCCTGTTCACACAAATGTCAGTATGCCCCTCACTTGACGCATGCAATAATGATGTCCAAGGTCCGTGGATCACCTAGCGGCGACGAGGTAAACCTCTATGTTAGGTCATCCTGCCAGTATCCCAGTGTATAGCGGCCATGTATGGGCCAATGGGGGAATTCACCAATGGTGGGTAAGTATGTTACGTGGTAAATATAAACTCCAGCCGCTTCGTATGTGCTTTGAATGTAAGTAAAGCTTGCGAACAGCATACTGAAGAGGCTATTTAATTTGCTATTTATAAAGCTCTTATACAGGCCGATGGCAATGATTATCGTAATTGCTTTAATTGCGATTAATATTAGCATTACGCGCATTTAGAGTCTACCCACTCAGTAACGAAACTGATTTGCAGTGGGGGACTTTAATTTAAAGCGACTTAACCAACCCTGTAGGCTACGAACACCATCGGCGAGTAAGCGATAACCAATCAAAGATTGATTTTTCAAATACGAAACATATGAATCAGTGATTGGACAGTGCGAACACCTGCGGACAAGAAATGTAAGAATCAACAAGGCCAATTCAGAACAACTTTGAATTTATTGAGTGCCTCGTTGCTAGGACGGCTCCAAAGTCACCGTTTACTTATTCCTAAGACAAGAAGTAATGGAACTGAATCCATATTAGAAGTTAAAAAACTTCTGCCTGAACCGGGATTTGAACCCGGGACCTTCTGCATTGGCAGCAGGGATGCTAACCACTGGACCAACGAGCCACCTACTGGACCAACCAACCTCAACCAACCTAGCGCAGAGCTTGGAATGTTCAGTTGGCTTCCACTTATCACGTCTGCAATTTTGCAACCATTTTGCACTTTTGTCGGTGACTTAGGAAATCTAAAAAGTCTAACACCATTCCTGCTGTGTTTAGAGCAATTAGGTGCTGCACAACCAGGCATTTTACGAGGTACCTTTGCGCCTCCCATTACGCCCCCATTGACATTTTCATTTTGGCGCCTACTTTTGGGCCCAAATATGGCTTCTAATTTCCCCGGTAGATGACCTAACATAGAGGTTTACCTCGTCGCCGCTAGGTGATCCACGGACCTTGATGATGTCGTGTAAATACAGATGGCTGTGGGACGGCTTAACCTTACCTGCGCGCGAAAAGTGTGGTAGACTGTGTCATTCTGTCAGCGATTTTACTAGGATTCACTTATTTTTTGGATTCTTCAGCTGATTGTTACTTTAATTACATAACACATATTAAGAATAAAGTTTTAAATGCTTGTGTCAATAATCAAAACTACTGTAAATAATGTATTAGGCATATCAGATCTGGGCCTTGATTCTCTATGGTCAACGATAAGGTGATCACCGGTTTTGGTCGTTATGAGAAGGCTGTGACCCAATCACAGCCATCCATTCGCCTTCCGTAACGACAGAAACCGGTGATCACCTTATCGTTGACCATAGAGAATCAAGGCCCAGGGCCCTTATTCTGTAAAATGTTCTCGTGTGAAACGAAACGAGAACTAAACGAAATCTCGATTTGGTATTGTTTGGAGGCTAGGATGGTAGCAGCCAATGGTATTTCTCGGTTGCAGTCCAAAGACATTGGAATAGCACTGTTCGAAGTCATGTGTATGTGGTGTCAACGGTCACTGCCCACTATATCTGTTAAAACATGCGGACCCTTATTCTGTAAAATGTTCTCGTTCTCGTGTGAAACGAAAACGAAATCTGCACCCGTTCCGAGGCTAGAAGGTACCAGCAAATAGTATTTCTCCATTGTAGTCACGTTTACGGTCACAGCTGACTATAATTATCAGAATGCAGAACGAAATCAGCCGCCAATTATGAATATGAAATTCTGGCACAGATTTTAGTCACATGGCCAACTGCTTGCGACAATAGTAGTCCCCGTGGAGCTACCGAGACCTCCTATCTTCTAAATCATGGCCGACCGAGTTCCGCCATCAACTTAATGCTAAGGTGTAGTTTTATCTCTATTTGACAACACTTTGACATATATCTTTACTTACCACCTTGTACTATACTATTGAACTAATTATTGTAATTTAACCATGGCATATATCCATTTATTTACTTAAATTGTTGAATTTACATGTTATGTCGTTTGATTTGGCATTTCGAGTCTTTATTGTGTCAAAAATAACAAGTGGCAGTTGTTATGGACTTGATACCGCAGCCTACTGCATGTTTTAACAGATATAGTGGGCAGTGACCGTTGACACCACATACACATGACTTCGAACAGTGCTATTCCAATGTCTTTGGACTGCAACCGAGAAATACCATTGGCTGCTACCATCCTAGCCTCCAAACAATAACAAATCGAGATTTCGTTTAGTTCTCGTTTCGTTTCACACGAGAACATTTTACAGAATAAGGGCCCTGGAGCACTTAATTGTAGTTGAGCTAGATATAACAGGTAAACTGAACGTCATCGCTCACAGCGCACTCTACCTGTCATACGGTCTCCCATAGCCAGCTCACATTTTGCCGTTACTGTGTTCCAAAAAAAAATTGTCGGGTAACTTTTGTGTTTGTGTGACTTAGCCAATACTTATCAAATCGCCATAAAATGAACATATTCATGACGGGAAAAATCTTTTAAAAATTATGGCTATCAGCATATTTTGCGGTCATTATGTTTCATAAAATTATTTTCCAGTAACTATTGTGTAACTTTTTAACTTTACAAACAATTTTACCACAATACTATTCATATTGAATGCACATCGAGGCTTGTGGATGTTTCAACTTCAACTTGATCGGACTCTCCGTTCGACCGCTATCACGAGATTAGTGGTAAAGATCCCTGCTTCCAATGCAGAAGGTCCCGGGTTCAAATCCCGTTCAGGCATAAGTTTTTACTTTTTTTACTTTTGGTAAGATTCAAATTCATAACTTCTTGTCTTAGGGAAAGTTGATTAAGCTCCAGCTGTTGTTTGTGACGATTGTTAAACGTAAGTACAATCACAATCTTTATTAAACAACAATCGTTATAAAATCTCAATCTTTATTAAAACGGCTTTCTCATATTTTGCCGCCATTTTGTTTCAGAAGAATATGTTTCAAGAATTGTATTGTAACTGTAGCTTTTCGAACGATTTTGCCACAAAACTTATTGCGTTCAATTCACATTAATGTTCCACAATTCAACTTGATCGGACTTTCCGTTCGACCACTATCGCAAGACAGAAAGAAAACAAACAGAACGAGTGCCATAGAAGTAGAATGAGACGCCCGCTACGCTTACTTTATAACTAATAATAGTTTTCAAAACATTTTGAGGTCCATCAAGTCAAACCTTTTTTAAAACTGCGTGAAATGCAAAGTGGAGGTTTGCAGTTCATATCATCGTGAGTTCATTGACTCTATATAAAAATAATCTTATCGCTTTTCATGAAACTCAAATTTGACAGATGCAAGATAAATAAGTCCACTGTATTTATAATCAAACAAACGGAACTATATAAAGCGAACGTACAGAAAGACATTGTTACCTGCAGAACATCTTACTATTTAGTTAAATCTATGATAAACTGTGTTATCGCCCTGCTAATCGTACCAAATGTGATCTCATTATGAATCAGCTGATAATGACTAAGTCTATCACACGATATTGATGGAAATGTTTACCCAGCCAGTTTTATCTAACGGACAGGAAGTATCAATACAGTATTTTTTACTCATCAAACCTAACTGCTGGAGCGGTCCCTAATTACCTATTCCCTTACTGCCAACGTTGGTGTAAAGGGTAACAGTTGATTTCCTTACTGCCAACGTTAGTGTAAAGGGAAATAGTTGATTCTCTTACTGACAACGGTGGTGTAAAGGGAAATAGTTGATTCCCTTACTGCCAACGTTGATGTAAAGGGAAATAGTTGATTCCCTCACTGCCAACTTTGGTTTAAAGGGAAATAGTTGATTCCTTTACTGCCAACGTTAGTGTAAAGGGAAATAGATGATTCCCTTACTTCCAACGTTGATGTAAAGGGAAATAGTTGATTTCCCTTACTGCCAACGTTGGTTTAAAGGGAAATAGTTAATTCCCTTACTTCCAACGTTGATGTAAAGGGAAATAGTTGATTCCCTTACTGGCAACGTTGGTTTAAAGGGAAATAGTTAATTCCCTTACTTCCAACGTTGATGTAAAGGGAAATAGTTGATTCCCTTACTGCCAACGTTGGTTAAAAGGGAAATAGTTAATTCCCTTACTTCCAACGTTGATGTAAAGGGAAATAGTTGATTCCCTTACTGCCAACGTTGGTTAAAAGGGAAATAGTTAATTCCCTTACTGCCAACGTTGGTGTTAAGGGTAATAGTTGATTCCCTTACTGCCAACGTTGGTGTAAAGGTGAATAGTTGATTCCCTTACTTCCAACGTTGATGTAAAGGGAAATAGTTGATTCCCTTACTGCCAACGGTTGTGTTAATTGAAATAGTTGATTCCCTTACTGCCAACGTTGGTGTAAAGGGTAATAGTTGATTCCCTTACTGCCAACGGTTGTGTTAATTGAAATAGTTGATTCCCTTACTGCCAACGGTTGTGTTAATTGAAATAGTTGATTCCCTTACTGTCAACGTTGGTGTAAAGGGAAACAGTTGATTCCCTTACTGCCAACGTTGGTGTAAAGGGTAACAGTTGATTCCCTTACTGCCAACGTTGGTGTAAAGGGAAATAGTTGATTCCCTTACTGCCAACGTTGATGCAAAGGGAAATAGTTGATTCCCTCACTGCCAACGAAACGTCAATTTCCTTCAACAACTCTAACATCCTGTCGTCAGTATTCGCGCATACCGACGTCACATTCTTATCTACCGCCCCTTTCATGCACGGTAATTCAAAGAACATCAGCAGATTCCTGTTGTTCTTTCGCACATTCGTGAATGCTGTCTTCCGCCGAGTAGAGTGCACAAGCCTAATAGCCACGCCCACCGTTGCAGGTAACCAACGGAAGGTTGGGAATTATCCCTTATGAGCCCGTGTCAATTATATTGCAGAATCTAGAGAAGTAGAAAGTTAAGTTGGTGTCATCGGACTCTTCTGTGTCATAGTAATATAAATAATAAAAAGTTGTACAACTATTATATTCTATTATTATACTATATTATATACTATAGACTCTATACTATCATACAACTATTGACCTTTATTCTATGGAAATCGTCCTGAATTACGTCATAGTTAGTTTGATGTTTGCCTCAAAAGAGGTCAGCTCACAAATTACCCAAATTACAAATAGCCCTTCATTTGAACAGCAAAAAAAGGGCAAAACACTCTCACAAAAGGGGGCAAACGGTATATACCATTTGATTCACAATATTTTGAAAAATAACGTGTTATATGACAATTTTCAATTTTAGTCGGCGTATAGGCGTCCCGACGCTATAAAGATGGCCGACGACTATATTTTCCTCTTACGCAACGGCAGATTATTATCGGTGTAACTAAAAAACTATTCAACCGATCGAGTTAATGTTTATCGCATTGGTTTTAAAATACCCTAATTAATACTTTAAAGTATCAACTAGGGTGTTTTATTTAATTATTTTATTTTAAGATATATTTGAATGGCGTACGTTTTATAAAACGAATGGCTATCTCCAAATGTGTGTTAAAAAATTATTGTGAACACAATATATTTTTTTATGATTTGGCGTATCGCGCTCTGTCCGTTATTTTACAACGTGAGTGTACGACAAAAGTACTTTTTCGTGCATTTGGTTACGGTATTTGTAATGATATCATATATTTCAATCCAAAAACATATTTAATGCACATTTTGACACTTCCGTTAGGCAAATTTGACTAAGTATAGTCGTATTAAAAGAATAGACCTCCACAAAATTGGCTTTCTTAATACAATGTTAATGTACGTTATTTTCTTTCAAAAAAACTATCTAAATTTAGCACTTAAAGCCACAGTTAACAAAATTTGATGAAAATAGACGTTTCTATTCGAGAAAAATAATTATAATTACTTGTTCAATAACAGCTCAATATTATACCTGCAGAAAGTGTTTTTCTCTTTTCTAACATCACTCGATGACAAATTCTATACAAATTGTAGAGTTATATGTATGATTAGGTAGACTTACGTATCAAGTTTTATGAAAAATATACATTTTAAAATTGATTTTCCCACCTAATGTACCTGAGTTCTATATGCTATATCGATCTTCAATGTACAACAGGCTGTTTCAACTTATCTCGATGGGATGATGATGAAATTTGGGTTGTACGACCTATATTGTTGCAACTTAGGCTAATCGAGACGATAAGTGGTTGATATATTAAGGTGGAAAAAAACGCCACATATCCGAATCAGGTCCATTGCACATCGCGGGGGTTGTTAAGGGGAGTCCAGCAAGAGAGGGCAGGGCAGGGCAGGGCCAAGTGGGAGGATAAATGTTCATTGGGACAGTGGTGGAAAAGGAACAGGATCTCCTTTCGTTGCCTCCTACGACTAGCTGAAAAATCACTCTAGGCTTATTGTATCCCGGCCACAAACGGACTAACTTATCTCGAAATATTTGGGTCACTTCTATTTAAGCATAAAACAAACCACATCTCCTGTAACCCCTCAACATGTGTATTGTAGTATCGTTGCTGTGATATATACGTTTGTTCACTTCTGAACTGATTTCTATGCACGACACCAACTCATAATGTTATTTCCATGCGCGTTCTAATGTGGCCGTTAGAGCCCATAAACTTGTGCACCCCAATATACACCAAGCGTTCAAAGCCAGCAACCTCGACAGCAAATTTAGCATACAGTTGCAACCTGACAACCCATTTGGACGCATTCCTGGTAACCAGGGAATAGGATGCAGTGGAATCAGAGGATTCAGTAAACGCGAAGCTGCAACCATAGTGCAATTTCTACATCAACTTTGATGCACTAGCATCATTTCTACAACTGTTTCGCGAGTTAACTGCCACCAATCAAGATACATAGTGCACATACTGACCCATCGACATCTAGAATTAAACAAGGTGATCCACCTGTTCTGGCTCTGTCTGACATCATGCAGAAATATTGAAACAACCCATTTGAATTGACTCATCGCTCATCAGTATATCAACTGCCGTGCTGGCTGATCCCAAAACAACCAAAGATTTATTGCTACCAAGAGATAGAGGTGAATATCATTACTTGGTATACAGAGAGAAGTAAGGTATCTTTCGGGTTCAACTGAAGACAGCAGTCAACCAATACCAGCCTTGACAAAAATGATACTGATGACTTTTACAGATTTAAAATCTTAAACATTTAAAAGAAGGAGAAAGCAGTATGTTGGGTGCTGATAGAGGCTTATTTGCATACATGGCATTGGTTGCTCAGAACAGAACATTAGATTTAAGAGTGGTTCTTAGCCATCCATGACAGGGCCAGAAGAAGTGAATCAACACCGCTATCAAGATTCCACAATATATTGGGGTATCATACAATGCGAAACTGAAGGAACTTCGTATCTGGAAGAACTAATATTATAAGTACGTTGACTGAATTACTTTTTTCGGCGTGGAGTAAAGAAGATTCGGCTTGGTGACAGAGTGCTGCATGTAACTTGCACCAGCAAATGCTATTGTCTACCTTCTCGGACAATTAGCGAAGTAGATGATCATCAAACATCTCAGGAAGAAGTTGATAAAATATGCAAAACAACAAATGAGTCGCATCTTTAATCAAAACCAAATACATTTCCCAATAATAAGTTATTATATTACAACAGAAGGGAACATATTGTCTTCTGCATGATCTTCAAATGTCTTAAATGTTAAGGACATCAGTGAATCACTGATGTCCTTAACATTAGGGCTGCCCAACCATATCGACAATAGAAAAACAATTCGATATCGATATAGAATTAATATACCGTACATATCGTGATATCGAACCTGTGCCTACTAAGCTAATTGTAAAAAAACGATTACGTCACGTGTAGCCATCAATCACAACATCGCAGTTTTGTGTGGATATTTTAAATTTTGAATAGTACAACACACAAATTGACACACGTAATAACTAATAAGACATTTCAAAGTTAAAATATGTATTTACGTAATACGATAACATTGTTTATAATAAATGGTCTCTGGCTGGTCTGGAAATCCATAAACAGACGAGAAAAGTTTCGATGTCGCGATATCGCCCATATATCTATCGTCACTTAAGTTCGATATTGCAACGCGATATCGTCATTTCTTCCCGCGATATATATATTATTTTTTCATTGTTGGACTTCGACTTCTATCGTTACTTCGGGTACAAGCTTATGGGCTCTAACGACCAAAAGCCAACGGTTTAGCCGCGGTCGCTTAGCCGGTTCTCATACGAACACCGAAGTTAAGCAACCTCGGGCTAGGTCAGGAGGTGGATGGGTGACCACCCACCTCTGAAACACTAGTTACCGTTGGTTAGAGCAGATTGGAGGGTTCGAAAGCTTGTGTAACAGCTTCGTTCTTCTCGTCAACTGCTCGGCAGTCCAGGTTAGTGGAGGAACCTTTATGACTGGTCAAAGTTACACCGTCCTTTCGGATGGGACGTAAACCCGATGGTCCCCTTGGTACTTTTCGACAGGAGTAGGCTACGTGCCGGTACCAGGCTTCCCCTCCTCCCTTCCTCATTATCATTCATCAATCATCACTCATCAGGCTGAAGAGGGCATTGTGCCCTACACTGGCCTTAATTACAATAAAATAAAATAAACAAATAAAACGACCAAATTAGAACACGCATGGAACAAAACATTGCGAGATGTTTTCGTGCCTAGGAATAAGCTCGGAAAAAATCAAACGTATACGTCACAGCAAGGATTCTACAATACACTTAATTGTTGAGGGGTGACAAGTGATGCAGTCTGTTTTCTGCTTGGCCAATCATATCAACATAAGTCAACCAAACATTTCGAGGTAAGTCGAAACAGCCTGTTGTACATTGACGATCGATTTAGCATTCAAATAGGTACTTTAAGTGAAAATTTTAATATTAAACAGCCTAATTTCAAAAAACGTGATACGTAAATCTACCTAATTAGTAATTATACATGCAATTGTACAATTTGTATAGAATTTGTTTTCGAGTAATGGTAGAAAAGAGAAATACACTTTCTGCAGGTATAATATTGTGATGTTATTGAACAAGTAATTATAATTATTTTTATCGAATAAAAATGGTCTATTTTTTTCAAACCTGACTGTTGACAAAAAAAACTGACAAATGGTTTTAATCGTGCTTTAAGAACTTAATTTTGATAGTTGTGTTGAAAGAAAAAATAACGTACCTTTACATAGCATGAAAAAAGAAAATTTTTTGGAGGTCTATTTTTTTAATATGTCTAAACTTAGACAAATTTCCCTAACGGAAGTGTCAAAATGTTCATTTAATATGGTTGTGGATAGAAATATCTGATTTTATTACAAATACCGTAACCAAATGCACGAAAGTGTACTTTTGTCGTACACTCACGTTGTAAAATAACGGACAGAGCGCGATACACCAAATCATAAAAAAAATATATTGTGTCCACAATAATGTTTTTACTCACATTTAGAGATAGCCATTCGTTTTATAATAACGTACGCCTTTCTTATACGTCTTAACACAAAATAATTTATAAAACGTATGACCTAGGGGTGAAACGAAACCACTGCAACACTTAAAAACATGTGAATGTCTGGTCTATTTGTTGTCAAATCAGAGTATTCATCTAAACTAAACACCCTAATTGTTACTTACAATTTTGAATTAAGGTATGTTTAAACCAATGCAATAAACATTAGCTCGATCTGTTGCATAGTTTTATAGTTACACCGATAACAATCTGCCGTTGCGTAAGAGGAAAATATAGTCGTCGGCCATCTTTAAAGCGTCGCGACGCCTATACGCCGACTAAAGTTGAAAATTGTCATATAAAATATCATTTTTTAAAGTATTTTGAATCGAATGTTGTATGAAACTCTATGACCCCTTTTGTGAGAGTGTTTTTCATACTAAATGAATGACTAAAATTTGTATTCATTCCTATTTGTTGTTATATACGTTGAGTAATAATACCAGGGTAAGCCACGAGCGTTCACACGGCACAGGGATAACCATCGTTCTAAGGTAGTATATCAAGTTACTATTATAAGTCCATGGTCTATGGTCTATCTACGTTCCAACAGAAGCAATATGTTAGGGCCAGTTTTTCAATCAGTTGGTGAACAGTCCGTAACCTTAACCAGCGCTTTTACCAACTTGGCAATTAAAAATGATTTACAAGCAAAGCACCTATTAAATAATATGCTTTTTCGTGTTTAAACCGAAAAATAAATTGAATTAGAGAAGATATCTTAAAAGCTACAACTAAGTTCTCATTATGTTAACACCTTAGTCAAAATGTTTTAAGGCTGGTCCACACAGATTTTTAAGACATAATGCATAAGGTTTTAAGACGTTGTTTTAAAAACAACAATGAAAACAACGTCTTATAACTAAAACTTTGTGTGAACGCCAATACGTGCATGTTTCCTATGATCCAACTTTACGACTACGCGTTAAACCTTAATGCTACGTTTACAGCTACGCGTTGCGAGCGAAGCGAGGGCGCGAGCTCCAATCAGCGGCCGAGTTTCATGCAAAGAAGTTACAAACTCGGCCGCTGATTGGAGCTCGCGCCCTCGCTTCGCTCGCAACGCGTAGCTGTAAACGTAGCATAAATCGTATGTCTTAAAAATCTGTGTGGACCAGCCATAATAAATAGGAAATAAACTAGTGTGTCTATGTTTTTTCTGGTTGGCTGTTATTTGTTGAGATGTGTGTAGTCATTTGTTTATCACCCAAAGGTTTTAAATTATGATGTACAAAGGAGGCCGTGGAAATAGTTAACCAGCTCTTTTTAAATGATGATCCACCCATATCCATCCATCTGTAAATATTTCTCAAAAGAAATTCTTTCAATTCATTGTTAAAGCCTGTATTACACGGTCAAACTTTTTCATACAACTCCTTGAATTCAAGAACAAAAGCGCATCAATAAATAATTCCTATTGTTGTATTTGACTACATACGGACTGTTTTTGATGCGCTTTTGTTCTTGAATTCAAGGAGTTGGATGAAAAAGTTTGACCGTGTAATACAGGCTTAAGAAGTTTGTTAATTTACCACAACAAACACTATTGCACTAAAATGTCCATGCTGACCAACATAATAGCAACTTACTATTTTGTATGTAAATAAGATGAAATAAGAATTAAAGCAATACCTTAATACTTAATAGTAATAGCTTCGCTATTAAAGCATTAAGACAAGAATAATAAGGATACTTTTGGCTTTAAGTTAGTACAAATATCGTAACATTCTCAAGTTGGCTGTTTAACAAATTATTGAAAAACCGGGCTTAAGTCCAACGACTTAAACCTTAGGTTCTCATGAACGGTGAGTTTCGAAGGCAGTTCGCTAATATACATTAATAGTTATTAGTCAACATAACCTCAATTTCACTTTGCTAAACTCAAAGTGTCCGGTAAAAGTAATATGGATTTGACTGCATTGATTAAACTGCTGACGACTGCGATACGCTCACATTACTATTGATGGTTTGCAGGAACCTTACAACGATGTGCTTGGCGGCCATACTGGTGCCATAGAGCAGAGGTGCCCAACTTAATTTAGAAGTGGGCCACATAGCATAATTGTTCAATGTTGGCGGGCCACATCAACTTAACTATATATGTACACGTATATAGTCTGGTTATTCTATATCTATATCAAATTCCCCGTCAGCAAATGGTGTTCCCCCGCTGTTAGTAAGTGTGCACTGTGCAACACAAAAACTAGCGCGGACAGACGCTTGATTCTAATTTACCTTCTTTTTAAACATACTTTGCTGCGAAACAAGATTTACTTTTTCAATTCGAATTAATCCTTATTTTATTACACTCGTTTTTGTGCTTCGAGTCATGAAGCCTTTGCAAGATCACAACTAGAAGGGTGAAACATATTTGCGGGGACACTTGTATAACCAGTAGCATTTGTTATCTGTGCCAGTAGAGTCCTCGCCAGTTAGTATAAGTCGGATGTCACCACAGAAAACCATAATACCCCCCCCCCCCCCCCCCTCCTTGGCTTCCAAGAAAAAAGGCTTGAACGAGAACAAAACTAGAAGTAGAAACAAAAGAATTGTGATAATTTTTCGCTGCGAAGTCTAGAATATAGTAATACACATATCCATCGAATAAATTTCAAAACTATGTGCTTTCAAATAAAATTGAATTTTCTTCGTGGGTTTAGTTGTGAGACTAGAATGTAAATGGGAGTTGTGGGCCAGATGAAATGGGCCGTATGTTGGGCACCCCTGCCATAGAGATACAGCTAAAGCCAATTGTAGTAGAAACCAAACAATTAATATCATTGGGATCGTTTTTTGTTTTTCTTTACAAAAATTGATTTTTTGGTAAATTTGTGATTTTTATCTTTATTTCATATGTATTTTAAATTATAAACATTGTTTTTATGCAATTTTAAAAATCATACCCGCTCATCTTCTCTAATGATTAATGACCCCAGTATAGCAGCTGTGACGTCACATGCCAACTATCAATTGATCTGTGGCCATACCGACTTACAAGACTCTTGATGCAAGTGAGGTTATGATACAACAATGAACAATTATGGTGAATTCACGACCTTGCGTTGCGCTGCGCTGAGCGTTGGACTTTGTTGCGTTGCATTGCGTTGACTTCATCAGGCGGACTGGGAAGAAAATCCAGGCCGGGCAAACTTTTGGTCAGGCCAGGCACGGGGGGTTTGGGGGGCCGTGGCCCCCCAACAACAGCGCCGCAGGCGAAGTTTAAAAAAATCAGGATTTTAGAAGGCATTTGGTGCATTTTAAAAAACACATAGCAGGCTGAATGCACTACCAAAATACTGTAGTTTTCTCGGTTAAAGGTAGAAAAACACCAGCAATAATATTGGATCACTGTCTAACGACTGATGAGAATGAGATCAAGTTCCACCGAAATCCAACGAATCTACAATGTAATTTAAATCTTGCAACATCGTGAAGGAAGGGGTGGGAGGGACTCGGATTTAAAGAAATTTGAATTTGAAACTTGCACATGTAAGTATATTGATTTTTGAGTATATTATAGACAATGCAAAGCGAAAGTTTATCGTGAAATCTATATCTTCCTACATCTATATTCTCTCTGCGCTGCGTACCATACTCAACCCCCCCCCCTCCCCCCCGCTACGCCCCTGAATGTACTGTAATGATATGTAAGCTATTGTGGGGACCCCTCCCACTCGGCTGTGTATATATATGTGTGCGTGGCGGTATGTTAGCTGTCAGTAACACATACATAGTGTTATATATAATTGGTAAAGAATGTAAAATTGTCGTGGGCAGCGCCGCCAGCGCGGCAACTTACCGCCGGCGCCAGGCAATGTGACAAATCCAACGAGTGTAGTAAGCAGTGTGAAGTAGCCCGGCGTGCACAGCGAGCAGTAGGACGAGGTCCAAAGCGTGAAGTAAGCAATGTGAAGTAGCCCGGAGTGCACAGCGAGCAGTAGGACGAGGTCCAAAGCGTGAAGTAAGCAATGTGAAGTAGCCCGGAGTGCACAGCGAGCAGTGTGGCGAGGTTCAACGCGTATAGTAAGCAGTGTGAAGTAGCCCGGCGTGCACAGCGAGCAGTGTGGCGAGGTTCAACGCGTATAGTAAGCAGTGTGAAGTAGCCCGGCGTGCACAGCGAGCAGTGTGACGAGGTTCAACGAGTGTAGTAAGCAGTGTGAAGTAGCCCGGAGTGCACAGCGAGCAGTGTGACGAGGTTCAACGCGTATAGTAAGCAGTGTGAAGTAGCCCGGCGTGCACAGCGAGCAGTGTGACGAGATCCAACGCGTGTAGTAATCAGTGTGAAGTAGCCCGGTGTGCACAGCGAGCAGTTTGACGAGGTTCAACGCGTGTAGTACTAGTAAGCAGTGGTTAGTAGCATGGCGTGCACAGCGAGCAGTGTAACGAGGTTCAACGCGTGTAGTACTAGTAAGCAGTGGTTAGTAGCGTGGCGTGCACAGCGAGCAGTGTGACGAGGTTCAACGCGTATAGTAAGCAGTGTGAAGTAGCCCGGCGGGCACAGCGAGCAGTGTGACGAGGTCCAACGCGTGTAGTAAGCAGTGTAAAGCAGCCCGGCGGGCACAGCGAGCAGTGTGACGAGGTCCAACGCGTGTAGTAAGCAGTGTGAAGTAGCCCGGTGTGCACAGCGAGCAGTTTGACGAGGTTCAACGCGTGTAGTACTAGTAAGCAGTGGTTAGTAGCCCGGCGTGCACAGCGAGCAGTGTAACGAGGTTCAACGCGTGTAGTAAACAGTGTAAATTAGCCCGGCGTGCACAGCGAGCAGTGAGACGAGGTCCAACGAGTGTAGTAAGCAGTGTAAAGTAGCCCGGCGTGCACAGCGAGCAGTTTGACGAGGTTCAACGCGTGTAGTACTAGTAAGCAGTGGTTAGTAGCATGGCGTGCACAGCGAGCAGTGTAACGAGGTTCAACGCGTGTAGTAAACAGTGTAAATTAGCCCGGCGTGCACAGCGAGCAGTGAGACGAGGTCCAACGAGTGTAGTAAGCAGTGGAAAGTAGCCCGGCGTGCACAGCGAGCAGTGTGACGAGGTTCTACGCGTGTAGTAAGCAGTTTAAAGCAGACCGGCGTGCACAGCGAGCAGTGTGACGAGGTTCAACGCGTATAGTAAGCAGTCTGAAGCAGCCCGGCGGGCACAGCGAGCAGTGTGACGAGGTCCAACGCGTGTAGTAAGCAGTGTATAGCAGCCCGGCGGGCACAGCGAGCAGTGTGACAAGGTTCTACGCGTGTAGTAAGCAGTCTGAAGTAGCCCGGAGTGCACAGCGAGCAGTGTGACGAGGTCCAACGCGTGTAGTAAGCAGTGTAAAGCAGCCCGGCGGGCACAGCGAGCAGTGTGACGAGGTTCTACGCGTGTAGTAAGCAGTCTGTAGTAGCCCGGAGTGCACAGCGAGCAGTGTGACGAGGTCTAACGCGTGTAGTAAGCAGTGTAAAGCAGCCCGGCGGGCACAGCGAGCAGTGTGACGAGGTCCAACGCGTGTAGTAAGCAGTGTAAAGCAGCCCGGCGGGCACAGCGAGCAGTGTGACGAGGTCCAACGCGTTTAGTAAGCAGTGTGAAGTAGCCCGGCGGGCACAGCGAGCAGTGTGACGAGGTCCAACGCGTGTAGTAAGCAGTGTGAAGTAGCCTGGCGTGCACAGCGAGCAGTGTGACGAGGTTCAACGCGGGTAGTATGCAGTGTGAAGTAGCCCGGCGTGCACAGCGAGCAGTGTGACGAGGTCCAACGCGTGAAGTAAGCAGTTTAAAGCAGACCGGCGTGCACAGCAAACAATGTGACGAGGTCCAACGCGTGAAGTAAGCAGTGCGAAGTAGCCCGACCTGCACAGCGAGCAGTGAGAACGGGTTCAACGCGTGTAGTAAGTGGTGTGAAGTAGCCCGGCGTACACAGCGAGTAATGTGACGAGGTCCAACGAATGTAGTAAGCAGTGTGAAGTAGGCCGGCGTGCACAGCGAGCAGGGAAGGCTCGTCGACGATCCTCCGCTAGGCGGAGATCAAGTAGACCTTGGAAACCCGAGTATCCCGGATCATACATGCTGCGAGGATCAAGAAGGCGTTGGAAAGTTGAACAATGTTTGCAGCATCGCACAGTCGCGCACTGATGATGCTCATGATTGGCTGCTAGGACTTCGAAGTTCAAAGTTGCGTAGCGCAACGCAAGGTCGTGAATTCACCATTATCAATGTAGACAACTGGGCTGCGTTCACACGACAAAGATTGAGGAGGGTGGACTTGGCCACCCCCGTAAATTACCTAAGATAGATTTCGGATACCAGTGTAGCAAATTTCAAGCGTTCACACGTAATTTCAACTACCTGTTTACTATGTCAGTAATGTAAACCAACTCTTACTCAAACTTCGTAGTTCCAGTAGTGGAATATTACAAATGTGGGTACTTAATTCATTTGCATGCAATTACACTTAACTTTGCTTTGGAAGCTCATTACAGTGCAAGACAATCTTTATACTTTGAAGCATTGGAAGTTAAGTTAATATTGGCATTTTAAAACTTGGCTGTCGGGTTTCACCACGTTTCGATAAAAATATCTTGACGTTTCGGGTCGATTGCACGGTCCATCTTCAGAAGATATATCCTAGAAGAGTGCACACACGGAACAATACTACTCAATCCCAGCCGTCCGTGTGAGTCAACCACAAGTTGATAAACTAACTAAGAAAAAAAAAGTATAACTTGTTTGGGTTGAATCCACGAACTGACTGGCTGGATTGAGTAGGTTTGTTCCGTGTGTGCACAATTATAGAATATATCTTCTGAAGATGGAACGTGCAATCGGCCCGAAACGTCAAGGTATTTTTATCGGTGGACGCGGCGAAACCCGACAGCCAAGTTTTAATAATGACTCCGGCCGCGAAAGCCTACGACAAGATTTAATATTGAATTGTTCCTGGGTGGTACATTTGAGGAGAGGCTGCGTGACGGGAGAGGAAGGGAGGGGGAGGCAGAGTTTATGAGCTCATTAAGGGAATAAGTCATTCCCACAGCTGGCTTCGTTCCTCGTCACACTTCAATAGTTGCTAGCATTTTAAAATTTCCTATGGGAACGGTTCTATATATCGCTTATATACTCCGGCATATTAATCTATATATAAAACAAGGAAATAAAGTTGGGAATTGAAGGAACGCTGTCAATTGTTCTTGTGTTATCGGTGCGAATGAAAGATCCCTGCTGTATAATTTAACCGTTGTGTGATCGGCTGTAGTTCCAAATTAAAAGCTATGCGAAAATATTATCTGGGTTTAAGATAAGCGCAGCGAGCGTTTATATTCCACTTTTATGGCACTCGGTGTTTGTTAAATTGTTTGTCGAAGTTTGTATGTCTCGCGATAGAGGTCGAACGGAGATTCCGATTATGTTTATTTTGGAACATTCACAAATTTCGATTTGGATAGAACGCAATTATTTTGTCAGCATTGTCACCTCGAAAGTTATCAATTTAAGACTTTGTCTGAGCGTAAAATAACATTTGTAAAGTAATATTATCTCTGTCATAAATAATATGTGAGTGAAATTGCGTCAACGTTCCTTGTAGGCCTACATAAAGCGTAAGAAAGTGGCCATAGGACCCAACCCCCCGCGCGGAGAACACTTCATAGTCAGGGTTAGAATATTGTACGGTAGTTTACTAATTATTGTTACGTATACATATTTATATGAATGATGATTTAAGAAAAATATTTCGATTTAAATTGTATTTTTGTTGTTATTGTAATGAACGCTGGAATGCAGTTTATCATTAAAATTATTGTCATTGATTTCCATCAATATTGGCTGATGCGCATAATCATTCAACAGGTGAAAACCAACTATGTCTAGTGTCCATTGATTGGCAATCATAGGTAAAGCTCCAGGCTGTAGCTGTGAAGACGTCTAGTGCTGTGTCAGCATGGTGTGTTATTACACTATGACGTAACATCCTGGCTGAATGAAGGAATGCACTTTGAACGTCATGTTTTAGAGATGATAAGTTTAACTGTAATGCATGAATGTTCCATTACAGCTTACATTGACTCCAATAATCATCTACATTAATCGATACTGTTGTAGTTAATTGATTAATGTTGTGTTAAGGCCGATCCACAATTGAAATAAGGGTTGAAATAAGAATCCGTGAAATAGTGAAATAACAAGCTACTGGTTCACAACAGACCCGTAGTACCTTATTTCAACATAGGAGAGCGTTACAATCGAGCACTTCTCGACCGGATCTGACGCCATAGTCACTGCCTACTCCAAACCTATAGAAGGCGCAGCGCCAGCACCGACCCGGCCCTCGAACTGATGACAAACAACGAGCTGTCAAAATAATAAAATTGCAACATTATGAAGAAAACGAGGTATGGCGATAGTAACTGCTCACCAGTTAAAACGTTTAATGATGGGCAACCAAGTTGTGAAAGTTTTGGATGTCTCTTGTTTCTTTTGAAGATTTGTTTTCAAAATCAGAATATTTTATTGTTTGACAGCTTGATGTTTGTCAATCGATTCATTTCATTTGTTTCATTGTTGTAAAGCAAGCTTGCAAGAAGCCTACGACGACGACATTAACAACAACAACAACAACAGCAACAACAACAACGACAATATCCGGTTCGACTGGAGAAGGCCTTCTCTTCTCGAGCTCTGATTGGTTCGTCATAAGAAGTTGAAATAAGGTTGAAATAAGAAATGGAATTGATTCTTTCTTATGACTATTTCAATCCACTGTGACAATTGTGAACCACAGCATTGATATTGTATGTTTCAATTCGCTTAAACCTTATTGCTATTTCACTAATTCAACTCTTATTTCAATTGTGAATCCGCCTTAAAGGCGGATTCAGTCCGATCCGGTCGAGAAGTGCTCGATTGTAACGCTCTCCTATGTTGAAATAAGGTACTACGGGTCTGTTGTGAACCAGTAGCTTGTTATTTCACTATTTCACGGATTCTTATTTCAACCCTTATTTCAATTGTGGATCGGCCTTAACACAACATAAATCAATTAACTACAACAGTATCGATTAATGTAGATGATTATTGGAGTCAATGTAAGCTGTAATGGAACATTCATGCATTACAGTTAAACTTATCATCTCTAAAACATGACGTTCAAAGTGCATTCCTTCATTCAGCCAGGATGTTACGTCATAGTGTAATAACACACCATGCTGACACAGCACTAGACGTCTTCACAGCTACAGCCTGGAGTTGCCGGCACTCGGCTGGAATCAGCCAACAGCCGATTGATCAGCTCGAGTGCACAATATTTAAATTAGCCAATCGATAAAAGCCATAGTGGACACATGGCACAACTTAGCTTAAAACACTAGTCACCTAAGGAGGGGAAATGTTAACTAATTTCCCCTACAGCCATTTCCCACAGGAAATGTGCTCTCTCTTATCCCAGCCATCTTGGACTAAGGACGTGTTTTCCATGTTAGGAAAGGTTTGGTTTAATCAAACCCCTTGTTGTATGTAAGTAGTGAAATTCTTTTATTAAACTTATACTTAAAGGACATCACAACACTGTGATTTTCCGGCGTTATAAAATGCGTTATTTTTTTTAATGATTTATGGAGAAAACTAGAAGTCTCTAGCTTGTACCAGAAATTTATAATAAATTATTGAAATGACCCAAGGTTTGGTGGTGCGCGCGCACCCGATAATCGTGACGTCACGATTGCGCATTTTTCAAGTCGGAGCAGACGCCAAATTATGAGCCAGCGCCGTGAAAAACTCTCGCTGTAGCTGAAGATATGGTGCTCAGAGAAAAACAAATGATGTCATCGTGTTCTGCGATCTTTTCTCTTCAATAATATCGTTAAAGAAAATATTTTTGTTGAACAGAAAACATAGTTTTGATTAATTTTCCAAATGCCTTCGATTTCACTAAATTAGCGTGTTTTTAACAACATTGAAAGCGGATAAGATAAACGAAATGTTAAGATATTTTCATACTGACATATAGCCACATGCATGCAGAAAAATAAAAAAAATACGGCATGTATATTGAGGGAAACGTGTGCACGTATGCGTTTAATATATTTAGATGCATTTTCGGTCAACTCGGCGGCGGTACAAGCGATCGCCAGAACGAGTCACGCCCGCGGCTGACTGTTGTCAAAATACTACTCATCCAACAAACGTTAACTTTACCCCAACCGCTGTAGCTCGTGATGGATCATAACTGGCGCACACCTGACTAGTATGAGACACAGGGACGTGGGTTTGTATCCCGAATGCATGTGTTAAATGTTATCGGTCATCATCAGCTATTATACACTCATCATCTTATGTAAGTAACTAATGTATAGGACTGTGAAACAGTTATCAGTCAGATATGTTATAAAAACTGCGGTTTCTTGTATGTCTCGATTTTGGAATGCATATGGTTGAAATCCGTGAATAAAATCATATGCAATATTTTGTATGCCGACAATTTTCAATGAGTTTACACGCAAATATGAAACTCGGCTACGGATAAAACCTTTCAATATTGGTTTCGTGTTTTATCTACTTACATTGTTTGGGAAAGTGGGTTTTACCGAGAATAATAAATTTACATTTACTTGGCCTTATACATGTCAACGCGCCAACGCGTTGTCAACACATAATAATAATAATTTGCATGTATATACTCTTTTCAAACACAATCACTATTCGTCACGGTGGAGGGGGGGGGGGGTGGTAGGTGTCCACAACAAGGATTAGATTGAAGTAATTGTATCTAAAAAATATGGAGTCTACTCGTGTAATAGAAAACTTACCAGTTAATGCACTCTGGTTGTTATTTCTTGTTAAATCTAGATTGTGACTTGATCTCTCCTGTAGACGGCCTGGGGACGGGCGCAATATTCTTGGGAATGTTGACGCAATCTTCCTCTTGTAGTTGCGCGGTTGGTGTCCATCTACCTTCTACCAAGTCTGTTATTTTATTGATTATTTCTAGCTTCCACTCATGTGTCTTAGGCGCATACTTAGTTTTAAGAACATAGTTACGTGAAGCTTTCGAATATTTTATTGTCTCGCCAGTAGGTTCCCTTTCCACGTTATAATTATGATCCATGACAGCAAGCATGGATCGGACTAGCATCCCTTCGTAGAAGAAGTGACTTCGTTTAGGCATATATTTAAGCCTGACATTGTGGTACGATTCCAATTGACCTGTATGACAATAGTTATTGGTGTGTTTTAAATCATTAATGAATCTTTTGTCATATATGATTTTTTTAAGCTTTTCATGTTCGTCTGAACCTATTTTTATCCACTTCTTTCTTTCTACTGCTTCTTCACTCAATCTATCATGACCACACTGGTGAATCAGTTCTCCATCTGCCCATTTGTGAGAATTTGTTATATGTTTTAACGTCGACTGGAATTGTTCCACTAGGAAGTCAGGGTCACCGCCACAGGTCATACAAGAATACCACAGATGATTATAAATGGCCGATTTCCATTCAGAAATGATTGGCAGTTTCTTTTCAGCCAGTTTTAGTTTCTTACTTAGACTCTTTCCTAAGTGCCAGACATCATACTCGTGATGAATGTCCGGATGGTCTTCTCTCATAGCCTTACTTATTCCAAGGTGACGGTCGGTAAGCATCAAGTCGATTGACAACCCATATGTCGTTTGAAATCGATTTAGAAGTTTTTGGAATGCAGCCTTTTCCAAATCTCCTATAACTTGACCTTTTTGAACTATGACAAAGTCAACAATACGTTGGGATTCCAAGTCCATTATTGAATACTTACAATATTTTGCACAAAACCCAGGCGAGTCGTATTGGCCATCACCGGCTAGCCATACTTTATCACTTTTTGATAATGTTTCTATATTGCGAGTTTTTTCAGCTATCCATATAGAATAAACTGTTGGTTTAACAAACTTATTTACAATTTTATCAAATGTAGTGCGAGATATTATTGCTAATCTAAAACTGTCAGCAAAAGCCTGAAATCCACAAAACGATAGTCCTGACATTAAAAGATTCGTCGCTAGCAATACATTGCCCAATGGCTGCTGTCCATTCACCGGCTGCGAGCGCCATTCCTTGGAATGTCCAGCTAAGCAGGTCACTTTAACACGTAACAGGGACCCAACAGTACGTTTCACTAATTGAACGACAGGAGAAGAACATTCCAGTACCAAACATGATCTAAATAATAGTTCGAGACATTGCCAAAACACAAGAAATATGGAAGCTGTATCTGTTGCTGTGTGTAGTTCGTTGTCATCTGAATTGTCTGATTGATTGTCACTTTCGCTCTCTATTTCTTCATCACTTAGCACCCGGAAACTACTGTCCAGGTAGTCCGCCACCGACATGACGTCATCACCGGAATGACCACTGTTGTTCTCACTGTCAACGTCATCCGCTTTAAGACATTTCAACAATGTTTCATTACCCAAGTCGCATTGAACCGAAACCTCACTCGTATGTATTATGTCCGTATTTGTATTTGCGTCCGAACAAGTGTTTAATGAGTTGTGTTCGAGATATGTCACTGACGGGGATGATGGTAAACTTGTTGACGGGCCTGCTAGATTATCGTTGTCTATCACCGATTTGTAACGGGGTAACTTCCGTTTTTCTGTTGACGTTTCCACGACTGTTTTGCTCCTCAGAGCGAGAGATGGAACCACACCCCTCTTTAGGGGCGGGGCCAATGTACGTAGTTTTAATTTCAATTGTAACAATGCTGATTCGTCGAAGTCTTGTACGTTAAAATGCGAAGAGCAAATTTTTGTGTGTGGGTGGTTTACTTCAAAATTATCTCTGTTTATGCGCTTCATCCATGCTTTGAATCTCTGAGGTGATTGATCACGTTTAGGAAACTGATAGAAATATACTTTGTCAAATGGGAGATGCGATGATGATGATGATGTGGTTTGTCGTTTAAGTTGATTATTTCTGTAGCTGTTCGTACATCCAAATACACAACATGAAGGCATTGTTAAAATCAATTAAAGTAAACACTTTCAGACGAAGTAATTAATCACAGGATAAAGTAATTCACTCATTAACAATGTTCTTCCAATAGTTCACAGGCCGATATGCATTCTTATAACAAATTTAAATAATATACATCTCAATCAGTTTTACGTAGAACGTTTTTCGAGTAGCGAAGAACAAAGCACAAAATAAAATATGTATATATCGACGCCCGGCGATGAACAATAAAGCGCAGTTACATTTCAAATATAAATGAAAACATAAGTAACATTGGAATGAACCGACCATCTAACACTTTGAGCACCTTGAGCACATACAACCCATTGAAACACTCGTACACTAGACACAACCTTTGACGCGGTTTAGCACACAATATATAAATACTTGTACTCGCTACAAGGGAAGATACTAGACTGGCTGGCACATAAAAGATTTGAAACAATTTGTATCCCCAAAAATGTTGTCACGCTAGGAATGTTACCCCGTCTAGTACGTCCGCTCTTTTGTTTACCTCGAGCGATTATTGACCCTTGCAAGACAAAAATCACTATGCACTGGCCAAGGTATTTTTAGATAATAAGTTTGCCCCAAATACTTCATATTGTACTAAAACACGTGCAGTTGTCAGGTGTTCGGCATTTTATGTGGAAACCCACCCTGAAAGCGAAGGCGAAGACTGGGAAACATTTCATTCATTCTCAAAATACATTTCCTCTAAGTTAGTTGTGTTGCTCGGTAATGGTTTGCAATCAAGTGGTGTGCGTTTAACATGTAACGTGTTTTGTAAATAGCATCTCGTATGTTCATGTGAGGGGTGGACATTTTTTCAGTACGTTTCTCTGTGTCTATTGAAGAAATAATAACACATACTCTCATATCTGGTCTATTCATATTTATCACTACATAACAGTTATTTCACTATGACAGCATTTACTCCTTACATGTATGAGCCAGAGTACACAGAGAAAGAGATTTTAGAAAATCGACGCCGACGCGAGGAAGAAAAGCAACATCTGATTCAAATGGCAGAAAGAAGAAGCTCATTATTTTGGTGCAAGTGCGGTGTGTGTAAATCTATGCCGAGCGATTTAGAAAGTGTTTGTTGTTCAGAAAACGAGGATGTGCGGGCTTTGATAAGTGAAGGAAATGATTACGGCTGTATAACAAACCATCCAACATTCAAACAACACATCGTATCAGATACAGGGCTTCACATCTTGAGGCAAATTTTAATTCAAAACACTACTAATCGATATAAGAAAAGAGAACTGAGTAAGGACATGACTAATAAAGGATGGCGTTATCTTGCCTATAGACAGTTTGTTTATTGGATAAACAGTTGGACGAATTTAGGTAAAGGAAAACGTGTTGTGATTCCGGCGTGCGTTGTTAAGAAGATTCAGGAATCATTCCCCGAAGAATCTGGAGTGTATGTGGGATTCCTCCCATTCCCGGGAGCAACAGATGCCGAGGCGCAATTTCCGGGATAAATATAAAGCGTTATCAGAAAGATAATAACACCGGCTGTGTACATTTGTTCTTATATTTCCAATACAAATATAAATACCCTACATATATAAAATAACATAAAAGTAAAATTAAAATTAAATATATAAAATAAACATATAATATTAATATACATTATAATAATAATAATAATAATAATAATAATAATAATAATAATAATAATAATAATAACAATAATAATATTTATTATTATATATATATATATATATATATATAAACAACACATTTCTGGATTTCACATAACTACCACGTCAAGAGTGTTCTTGAAAAATATTCATATATATATATATATATATAATAATAATAATATTATTATTATTATTATCATTAGAATGGTTCCGCAGTTACTTAGAAAATCGTACATACATGGTGAAGATAGGGAACACTTATAGCTTTTCGAAAAGTGTTATAACTGGGGTACCACAAGGATCCATTCTAGGTCCACAATTTTATATTATATACGTTAATTCTGTAAGTATGTTATTAAGTGCATATTACTTATGTATGCTGACGACCTCGTACTTCTAGCAGTTCACAGGCAATTAAGCATTGCAATACAAAATATGAATACCGACTTTAGAAATTAACAATGCTGGACTCACGATCGGGAACTAGTAATTAATGTTCAAAAAACCAAGACTGTTCACATTTGTATGCCACTAAATTCAAGTAGAAATGACGAAATAATATTAATATTTCATGACGATAAGTGTTTACATAATGTAAGGAGGGCAGCCGACATTGATTGTGGATGTAATCAACAAATTGAATCGGTGGCATTCCACATGTACTTGGGAGTGTACATCGATCGTGAGTTCTCGTGGAAGCAACACGTGGACTACCTCTGTGCAAAACTCCGCTCATGCGCTTATCAGTTGTATAAACTAAAACCTGTCTTGTCTGATGACTTGATAAGGCTTGTCTATATTGCGCTAGCAGAATCTATTATGTCATACGCGTTGCTCTCATGGGGGAAAGCCTCAGAATCAATTATTAATGTTATAATTAATCAACAGAACTCTCTGATAAAAATTGTTTGTCCTAAACAGATACTAAAAAACTCTAAAAACATACATAACGTGTACGAAAATTGCTCTTTATTGCCTTTGAAATCAATGTTTAATTATCGGATGGCATTAGCGTACTGTAAACTGTATTTATTCTTGTTCTATTGTATTTGCCATTGTGGTACTTTGTACTGTTGCAAATAAAGACAACAAACAAACAAACAAACAAACAAACTTTGACAACGAATATAAAATACCGTACATGCATAACAAGGGTACGCGTCTGGTAGGTAAAGGTAAATATGTAGTTCCTATTACCGAGAATAAATATGGAGAGCGTTGTTTACGTTACCTAATTCCTAAAATTTTTAATTCATTGCCGCCTGACGTCGTATCCTTGGATAAATTATCGTTAATTAAGACAAGTTTAAAATCACATAACCTTCCAGACAGAATGTACTGAAAACTTCCTCGCATTAATTGCGCGTACAGTGCTGAACGGTATGTTTAATTATCTGTTACCCTTGTATGTAAAATTGACTTTGAATTTTTAAATGTGGAATTAATAATTTTCTATTTAAACCCCTTCTATCATATTCTATCATATTATTATTAGGTATCATATGCATCATATTATTGTAAGTCATGTTATCGTTCTGTTTCTTTACTTTTGTGTTTCTGCTTTCTGCTACGAATGTGCTAATTTACGTATTTTATTTGTATGTGACCCACTGATAAGCCACTAGGCTATGTGGGATATTAAGTATGCACAAATTGTAATGTACATTGCTTAAGTTTGTAATAAAAAAAAAAAAAAAAAAAAAAAAAAAAATAGTAATAAATAATATTAAATTACTACAAACAAATCCGCATAATAAGAATAATAATGGTTTCTGTGGTGTTACCCGTGGGCTAAGTTTCAAACGAGTAGTAAAACGGTCAATGTTTTCTGAAAAGCCGCTACGAGATTTCTGTCATACAGCGGTAGGCTGCTGCGCGAATCGAAACAACAAAACACGCCTGGAAATACCACACAAATACTTGCACATTTTGAAAAGAATTATAAGTGACATATTTTTTTATTTTTCTGCGTGCATGTGGCTATATGTCAGTATGAAAATATCTTAACATTTCGTTTATTTTATCCGCTTTCAATGTTGTTAAAAACACGCTAATTTAGTGAAATCGAAGGCATTTGGAAAATTAATCAAAACTATATTTTCTGTTCAACAAAAATATTTTCTTTAACTATATTATTGAAGAGAAAAGATCGCAGAACACGATGATATCATTTGTTTTTCTCTGAGTACCATATCTTCAGCTACAGCGAGAGGTTTTCACGGCGCTGGCTCATAATTTGGCGTCTGCTCCGACTTGAAAAATGCGCAATCGTGACGTCACGATTATCGGGTGCGCGCGCACTACCAAAACTTGGGTCCTTTCAATAATTTATTATAAATTTCTGGTACAAGCTAGAGACTTCTAGTTTTCTCCATAAATCATTAAAAAAAATAACGCATTTTATAAAGCCGTAAAATCACAGTGTTGTGATGCCCTTTAATTGTACTTGGGTGTTATGATTACTATAATAACACGTCCGACTCTCCCAATTCATTGATCCCTCAAGAAAAGTAGTCTAATTGAGCCCTGGTATTTATTGATCAGTATTTGATGATTTGATTTTATTGATTAATATCTATCAGCGGCACTACATAATTGTATATTTGAGCTAATAATTTGCAGAATTGTCCCCGTTTCCCTTCGGGTGTTTGTAACTTATCAGTAGCTGCATCCGAAGTATCTATTAGCGAACAGAAAAGAGGGAGGTCGAGAGCGTTTTATTTGTAGGCCTATTTGTAGCTTCTTGTCGTCTCTTCAATTCAATTCAATTCATTCAATTCAATCCAATTCAATTCAGTTCCAAGTAATTTCAATTAAATTAAATTTTATTTTATTCGTATACTGTTATTGTTTTGTTTACAATGTTTCATATAATCTAACATTTACGTATACAGAGGAATTAATAAGAATTTTATAGGTTTAAATAGAAGTAATGTACATGGAAAGAAACTTTATGAAGCTAACAAGATCCTGACAGAAAGAGCTACCGTGTGTGCGTGTGCGTTTGCGTGTGCAGATTGTGTTTTACATTATGTATTGTGTAGTAGTCGATATTGCAAGGCTATTTATTGATTTGTTCGGAACTGTGTAAATGTCTTGAATATCAATGAATACATTATTTCGTTCCCAAGTGTATTGAAAGGTGTTTTGCATTCGATTGAGACATAGTAGGCCTAAGTAAAAAGTAAGTGGTCTATTTATTTTGTTAGGACTAAACAATACTTATATGCATGGTAGACTAATATAGATATAAAAAATTGCCGAGGTACAATCAGCCGCTGTTTATTCTTCCACAAAACCGTGGTAATACTCAAAACATAGATAATATAAAATAAAATATACAGTAATGAAAAACTAATGATAGATAGGTGGTACATTATAAGAAGCATTATTTACATTATGCTGAAGTAGATACAAATACAAATGGTTTTACTTAAAAAAAAACACCTTTTTCAGATAAAAAAAACGTTTTTTTTCTGTTACAAACATAAGATGGTAGAAGCATTAAAAAATATTATGCCGATACACAAGAGTGGTTCTTGACAATACATTCACTTATAAAAATATATACATATACATGATATACATATAATTAAACCAGACATTAAAAAACCAACCCCGACTTGCAATCGAACAAAGGTCTCTCTGGATTTCTCAATTAATTCATCCACAAGAGGGTTTCTTGAAAAAGTATCCATTTTCATATTTATAAGTATATAATAAGATAAACATAGAACTATAAACAAAATAATAATTACTAGGGATGACATCGGGTATCCGGGTATCCGGGTTACCCGAATCAAAAAATTACCCGAATCCGTTCTAAGGATTCGAATCTTGTTCTGGTACATTTTTAGTTGAATTGTTGTATGCTTCAACAATGCGCCAACAATGGTGATAACAAAATTACTTGTTTTCATTCAATAAAATACTTTCCCGCTCCGTTATGTACCCATTATCGGCTTGATTAAAAATAGACTAAGCCTATTTTATGTTGTGTACTTGCTGCGGGCGAGTTCTGGTTTGCCTGTGCTCCCACTGGCTCTCGGCCTATCCCTACCCCTTCCCGACCGTCATCCCTGGCTGACAGAACGCACGCTGGCAGCTTCTGCCACGGGCGGTCAATGGCCTTCAAATAACATGTTGAGCGACGTGATTTACACTTCTAGGATTCGGGTTACCCGAATCCTTGAGGGGCTGGAATCGAATCCAGATTTTACTACCCGATGTCATCCCTAATAATTACATAAACAAAATAAGTCTTACACAATTGTACACACCAGAAGGATTTACAAACGTACTAGTATAAAACAAGTGAATAAACAGCTTTTCTACAGCGATTAGCATTTAATAGCAACAGGTGCAAATGACGGCAGCCATCGAACCCAGGTCACCCTGGATTACTCAATAAATTCACCCACAATAGGGTTTCTTGAAAAAATATCCATTTATATATTTATAAGTATATAATAAGATATACATAGAACTATTAACAAACTAATAATAACATAAACATAGTTAGGCTTACACAATTGTAAACACACAAAAATTACACAACTAGGCTTAAATAGACAGTTATGTACAGTATAGATCGTGATAATTGACTGTAGATTTAAAGGGATAGTCAAGTGAAAAACTAAAAAACTACCATTTGTATATGTCCACCTACAAATATGGGAAACATAACTAAAAGATACCATACTTAAAAAGCAGGCGGTTCAAAAATTTAAAAAAAAAACGTGAGTTTTTGGCTTGGTGCTACCAAGAAGCACTAAGCAACTTTTCTCATGGTAATTCCCATATAAACAAGATGTTGCCTCGCGATAGTAAAACCACCGCTAAAATATAGCACTTACCAACAAGGTATCAATGTGCAACGTTTCTCTACCGATAATACGCTTCTTAGTAAGAACGTGTACTTCTACAAAATGCATTGCAATTAATTTGTTTTTGACATATTGTGTAGACAAATTGCAACCTGTTATGAGCGGCACTGTCCGCGGTCGCCGAGTGTTTATCGGAGTTGTGGCTGGACTCGTATAACACAATGAGTGCTCTGTCTTTCGGGATGGCGCTAGTGAGCTCAGAACAGATACAGCTGAACTACGCTTCAGAAGAAAAATAAAGCAGAACTGTATAGTGAATCTAGTAAAGTAGCTAAATGTTCAATACTTTCTTCCTGCATTGAAGCAACCTTTATCAATTTTTTTTAAACATTACTGTGTTTCATGTACTCATGTGTTTCATGAGTCATTGGTGATTTTTTCGTTTTGCACATGACTATCCCTTTACGAGTTATCTGCCAAACAGGATATTATACGATCAGCACAGAATGTGAAGTGAGGTAAGTTTATAAAAATGTATTTACTTGATATAAAGAACAAGTCTAGAGTAAAATAAAGGTTTTCTATAAGGAACCGCCTTATTCTTGCCTCTCGATGAGCAGGTTCTGATTAATCAGTATTTATTATTTAAGCCGAGAGCAGTATGTTATATTCTTTTTCCCATATAGTTAATATGTTTTTCATTATTTTAGCCAAGAGCATTTATGTTATATTCTTCTTCCCATATAGTTAATATGTTTTTCATTACTTTAGCGGTTTAGCCGAATGCATTATGTTATATTCTTCTTCCCATATAGTTAATATGTTTTTCATTATTTTAGCCAAGAGCATTATGTTATATTCTTCTTCACATAAAGTTAATATGTCTCGAGATAAGTGAGTATGTGTGTGTGATATAAATGTGTTTTTTCTTCTGTTTTTGAGTGCCTTGCATTATGCTTATGTTTAGTAACGTTATCCTTGTGTTTTCAAAAAGTATTTATGCACATCTATGTGGGTATAGTTTTAAGTGTACTCTCTTGCGGGTAAATTCTAATTAATATAATTTAGGAGATAAGTACTGTTAAAAACTCACGTAGGCTTTCTCGGCCCGAGTCAACTAATGATTAGTAAGGTTATTGACCATAAGGAAAAGTCATGTATGTGTACATCCGCCTATCACTTAAGGTTATATGGTTATGTTCTTTGTACAGTGAAACATAGTTTTGTCCGTGGTTTATAACTATTTTATTTAATGTAACGTTGTTTAACTCAACTCAATGGAAATTGAGTCGTTGACTTTCAAAAGGCGCCTTTTCCACAAACTAAAACATGAGCTAGAATCACTTTTAATATCGTGTTTCTGAGAAGAATCAGAATACAATTAATAACATTATATTCAAAATACATTTTATTCTATGTTAAATGGGTAGTAAATTTCGTTTTCTGTTACAGAATTGGTCTTTTCCAAACAACAGTCCTTTTCAAAACTAGCTTTTTCCATCATTAGCCAATCCCGTGGCCATATTAGCGTCACCTGAGCTAAAACTGCACGAACGCCTTATTCTAATACATCTTGAACTCAACTTCTTACAAAGTTTGCTGGTCTTAACTTTGATGTTATAAATATGCTTTCATAATGAAATACATTACTTTTAACAATGTAAACTATGAATCGATTTAAACAATGAAAACGATTGCGTTAATTTATGATTCTTTTCCAAAAATATAATTATAAATACTAAAAAGCAATGTTATTAATTACAGTGAACAAAATAAATATTTCAGTCAATAATAACAATAACCATTGAAATAAGTAATCCCATTTTTAAAGTTGTAGTTTCTAAGCTTGCCTGTTACAGTCGCTAGTATCACAAGTTTATTCTTGAATTGAGATTTTATAGTCGGCCTTCAATACATTACACATTTCTGTAAGTATGCATAAAATTATTTTATATTTTCAAACAAAAACAAAATTACATATAATCAGTTTTTTTTATTTGTCGTGGTGTAAAGTGGAAAAGGCGACTTTTGTAAATGAATACCTCATTTAATTCTCTTAATCCAGAAATAAAGCAGTGTTATATCGTCGTTGGTACAACTTGAATGTAACCGCCGTAAGATTTGAGGAGTTGCATGATCTCAGTGTTATCCTGTTTACAAGCATAATCTAAGGCAGAACAACCACTGGAGTCTTGGGTGTTAATGTAGTCGGATAAAGGTTTGCCCTCCAGCTTTACAATCAGAGCCTTAACGGCATCTACACTGGCATGTTCACTACCACACAGGATATGAAGCGGTGTACAATCGTTCTTTGCACGAGTCTGTATGTCCCCGCCCTTAGATATGAGGAGTTGTATGACCTCAGTGTTACCGTTATAACAAGTATTATGTAAGGCCGACCAGCCATCGGACTCTTGGGTGTTAATGTAGTCAGATAAAGGTTTGCCCTCCAGCCTTACAATCAGAGCCTTAACGGCATCTACACTGGCATGTTCACTATCACACAGTGTATGAAGCGGTGTTTCATCGTTCTTTCTACGAGCCTGAATGTCCCCGCCCTTAGATATGAGGAGTTTCATGACTTCAGTGTTACCGTTATTACAAGTATTATGTAAGGCCGACCAACCACTGGAGTCTTGGGCGTTAATGTAGTCATATAAAGGTTTGCCCTCAAGCCTTACAATCAGAGCCTTAACGGCATCTACACTGGCATGTTCACTATCACACAGTGTATGAAGCGGTGTTTGATTGTTCTTTAATCGAGCCTGTCTGTCCACACCCTTAGATATGAGGAGTTTCATGACTTCAGTGTTACCGTTATTACAAGTATTATGTAAGGCCGAACAACCACTGGAGTCTTGGGTGTTAATGTAGTCATATAAAGGTTTGCCCTCCAGCCTTACAATCAGAGCCTTCACGGCATCTACACTGGCATGTTCACTATCACACAGTGTATGAAGCGGTGTTTTATCGTTGTTTGTACGAGTCTGTATGTCCCCGCCCTTAGATATGAGGAGTTTCATGACTTCAGTGTTACCGTTATTACAAGCATAATGTAAGGCCGACCAACCATCGGAGTCTTGGGTGTTAATGTAGTCAGATAAAGGTTTGCCCTCCAGCCTTACAATCAGAGCCTTAACGGCATCTACACTGGCATGTTCACTATCACACAGTGTATGAAGCGGTGTTTCATCGTTCTTTCTACGAGCCTGAATGTCCCCGCCCTTAGATATGAGGAGTTTCATGACTTCAGTGTTACCGTTATTACAAGTACCATGTAAGGCCGAACAACCACTGGAGTCTTGGGCGTTAATGTAGTCATATAAAGGTTTGCCCTCAAGCCTTACAATCAGAGCCTTAACGGCATCTACACTGGCATGTTCACTATCACACAGTGTATGAAGCGGTGTTTCATCGTTCTTTCTACGAGCCTGAATGTCCCCGCCCTTAGATATGAGGAGTTTCATGACTTCAGTGTTACCGTTATTACAAGTACCATGTAAGGCCGAACAACCACTGGAGTCTTGGGTGTTAATGTAGTCATATAAAGGTTTGCCCTCCAGCCTTACAATCAGAGCCTTAACTGCATCCACACTGGCATGTTCACTATCACACAGTGTATGAAGCGGTGTTTCATCGTTCTTTCTACGAGCCTGAATGTCCCCGCCCTTAGATATGAGGAGTTTCATGACTTCAGTGTTACCGTTATTACAAGTATTATGTAAGGCCGAACAACCACTGGAGTCTTGGGTGTTAATGTAGTCATATAAAGGTTTGCCCTCAAGCCTTACAATCAGAGCCTCAACGGCATCCACACTGGCATGTTCACTATTACACAGTGTATGAAGCGGTGTTTGATCGTTCTTTAATCGAGCCTGTATGTCCACACCCTTAGATATGAGGTGTTCCATGATCTCAGTGTTACCGTTATTACAAGCATAATGTAAGGCCGACCAACCATCGGAGTCTTGGGTGTTAATGTAGTCAGATAAAGGTTTGCCCTCCAGCCTTACAATGAGAGCCTTAACGGCATCTACACTGGCATGTTGACTATTACACAGGATATGAAGCAGTGTATGATCGCGGTTTGTACGAGGCTGTATGTCCCCGCCCTTAGATATAAGGTGTTCCATGATCTCAGTGTTACCCCTTTTACAAGCATAATGTAAGGCCGAACAACCACTGGAGTCTTGGGTGTTAATGTAGTCAGATAAAGGTTTGCCCTCCAGCCTTACAATGAGAGCCTTAACGGCATCTACACTGGCATGTTGACTATTACACAGGATATGAAGCAGTGTATCATCGCGGTTTGTACGAGGCTGTATGTCCCCGCCCTTAGATATGAGGAGTTCCATGATCTCAGTGTTACCGCTATTACAAGCAGAATGTAAGGCCGACCAACCATCGGAGTCTTGGGTGTTAATGTAGTCAGATAAAGGTTTGCCCTCCAGCCTTACAATGAGAGCCTTAACGGCATCTACACTGGCATGTTCACTATCACACAGGATATGAAGCGGTGTACAATCGTTCTTTGTACGAGCCTGTATGTCCCCGCCCTTAGATATGAGGAGTTCCATGATCTCAGTGTTACCGCTATTACAAGCAGAATGTAAGGCCGAACAACCATTGGAGTCTTGGATTCTAATGTAGTCATATAAACGTTTGCCCTCAAGCCTTACAATCAGAGCCTTAACGGCATCCACACTGGCATGTTCACTATTTAACAGTGTATGAAGCGGTGTTTGATCGTTCTTTAATCGAGCCTGTATGTCCACACCCTTAGATATGAGGAGTTTCATGACCTCAGTGTTACTGTGATTACAAGTATTATGTAAGGCCGACCGACCATTGGAGTCTTGGGTGTTAATGTAGTCATATAAAGGTTTGCCTTCCAGCCTCTCAATCAGAGCCTTTACGGCATCCACACTGGCATGTTGACTATTGCACAGTATTTGGAGCAGTGTTTGATCGTTCTTTGTACGAGCTTGTATGTCTCCGCAATTAGATATGAGGAGTTCTGTGATCTCAGTGTGACCGTGTTTACAAGCATAATGTAAGGCCGAACAACCATCGGAGTTTTGGGTGTTAATGTAGTCATATAAAGGTTTGCCCTCCAGCCTTACAATCAGAGCCTTAACGGCATCTACACTGACATGTTCACTATCACATAGAACATGGAGCAGTGTATGATCGTTCTTTGTACGAGCCTGTATGTCCCCGCCCTTAGATATGAGGAGTTCCGTGATCTCAGTGTGACCGTGTTTAAAAGCATAATGTAAGGCCGACCAACCATTGGAGCGTTGGGTGTTAATGTAGTCAGATAAAGGTTTGCCTTCCAGCCTTACAATCAGAGCCTTAACGGCATCTACACTGACACGTTTACTATTACACAGGATATGAAGCAGTGTATGATCGTTCTTTGTACGAGCCTGTATGTCCCCGCCCTTAGATATGAGGAGTTCCATGATCTCAGTGTTACCGCTATTACAAGCATAATGTAAGGCCGACCAACCATCGGAGTCTTGGGTGTTTATGTAGTCAGATAAAGGTTTGCCCTCCAGACTTACAATCAGAGCCTTAACGGTATCCACACTTGCAAAGTAAATCCTACTCAGGAAATGAAGCGGTGTTTGATCGTCCTTTGTACGAGCCTGTATGTCCCCGCCCTTAGATATGAGGAGTTCCATGATCTCAGTGTTACCGCTATTACAAGCATAATGTAAGGCCGACCAACCATCGGAGTCTTGGGTGTTTATGTAGTCAGATAAAGGTTTGCCCTCCAGCCTCACAATGAGAGACCTTAAAGCATCCACACTGGCAAGATCATTCCTACTCAGTAAATGGAGCGGTGTTTGATCGTTGTTTGTACGAGCCTGTATGTCCCGGCCCTTAGATATGGGGAGTTCCATGATCTCAGTGTTGTCGCTATTACAAGCATAATGTGAGGCCGACCATTGTTTGATTGTTCTCCACCATCGCACGAGGTATCGACCACCATTGTTTATGTAGTCAGATAAACGTTTGCCCTCCAGCCTTACGAGTTCAGACCTTAAAGCATCCTCACTGGCAAGGTCACTCATACTGAGGATATGAAGCGGTGTTTGGTTGTTGTTTGTACGAGCCTGTATGTCCCCGCCCTTAGATATGAGGAGTTTCATGACCTCAGTGTTACCGTGCATACAAGCATAATGTAAGGCCGACCAACCATCGGAGTCTTGGGTGTTTATGTAGTCAGATAAAGGTTTGCCCTCCAGCCTTACAGTCAGAGCCTTAACGGCATCTACACTGGCATGTTTACTTTTACACAGTGTATGAAGCGGTGTTTGATCGTCGTTTGTACGAGCCTGTAAGTCTCCACCTTTGGATACGAGAAGAGTTATTGCTTGTTTGATGTTCTCAGTCATCTCGGCAGCGAGGTGTAGTGTAGAATCACCATTAGAGTCGCGTGCGTTGATGTATCTAGAAACAGTATCTGTTACACGCTCAAGAGGTAAAACCACGAGTTGACGAGTAGTCGATACCTCGTGCGATGGTGGAGATTGCGAGTTGATGCCGGAAGTGAGTGCTTCCATATTTTTTACTAGACGTTTAGCGTCTTTAGCCATGCCATGTTTATATGCGATGTGCAACCAGGTACCTGATGAAGGCAATGTATTATTGTTTTCGAGAACACTCAAGAGACGTTGTTTTGTCGATCTCATTTTCTTGATATCTTTGTCGTCACGTTCTTCTGCCAGCTGCGCATGTAAGAGTTCGAAGGCTTGCCAAGACTCACTGTGGGTAGCGTACTCCAGCGCACTCAAGCCCAATACTTTGTCGTCCTGGTAAAATGTCGCCCCGTGCTCCAATAGAACCTGCATCATGCCCGAAATGTCTGAGCGTATCCTAGCGTTGCCGACAGCCGCTGCCAGATGCAATGCGGTCCGACCGCCCAGGTCTGTGACGTTGACGTCTTCTTTCCCTGCTGACAACAATGACGTCACCGTCTCTAGATCCTGGTTGACCACAGCCGTGAGCAGATCGGAATTTCTTGCAAGCATCAGGTCCAAAAGTCGGCGAATCAATTTGAATTCATCCCTAAACAAGTTTCTTCGAAGGAAATCTTTGTTTTTTGCGTATTTTTGAGATAACCATAGTGCTGCGAAATATTCCGCGAAGGCTCTGTGTAAGAAGGTCGGTTTACTATTTACAATGTTTGTAATAATACCGCCCTTGTATGCATAGGTGCTAATGTCGTGCAGTATCTCTTCTTGTTGCTCTTTGATGTATAGACTGTTGTGTAACTTGTCAACGTTGATTAGAAGCATGATAGAAGCCAGCATATGGCACTTGGAAAAGTTTTTGAAAACATTTTTTTGTTCACAAGTTATATTATGTTGTTTGCTCCAACCAATTTTATCTAAATAAATTTCAAATTTATTGGACACAACCTGTTCAAACATTGTGACAATATTGAGTTTGTCTGGTATATCACCTGTTGTTTTTTGTTCTTTGAAGTAATCCGAGTAGATCTCAGCTACCACCATTGTCAAAAGGGGAGTTCCCAAGAATTCTCTGCCAATGTCATCTAAAGAATCTGCTATTAAATTTATGAGTTTTTTTATAAGTTCTCTCAGTTGAAAGTTTGTTGTTGAGGTTGATATATCTTTTTTCCAAAATTCATTAAAGAATAGTATTTGGTCTTGTTCACTGAATTTTCTTATAGTGAAAGTGAGCGTTTGTAACTGTGTTTCCAGGCGGCGTTTAAGTGCGTTCCGTGATGTTATGTAAATCTTGCATGTCGTAGTTTTGAGCAAGCTAGTGATCAAGGTCACACCCTTCTCTGTGTAATCCGGCGCTATCTCGTCCATCCCATCGAGAAGCACAACGCACTTCCCCTTCCCCATCATGAATCGAAACAAACAACCCTCCATTTCAGTCTCGCTGATGTTAACAGCCAAAGACAAAAACTTGACAGCGTCATCACTAAACTTTATCAGCTTGTCGATGTGATCCTTCAGGTCGACTCGGATGACCCAGTGCAAAGGATGGGCCTGCTTGGTCTCCCAGGCGAGGTGAGTGATGAATGTACTCTTCCCCATTCCGGCCTCCGCACAGATGATAATCACTCTACCCTCCAGGTCAAGTTTTTTGCCGGGTTTGTACAGGGTCGGATTTTCTTCTATTATAAATTCGTTGATAGTATCGACGCTGCCTTTAGTGTTCAACCACTCGAGATTTCCATCGGAACACATCCTCAGCTCATGCAAGTTCCCTCTATGTTTAACCACATTCCTGATATCCTCGTTGGTAAATTCAGATCCTACCACAAAGTGGCGACAAGGAGAGTCCCTACTGAAGTCTTTAACATTATCGACCTTTGCCTCTGCTGGAACTAATTTCTGCAATTCCTGCTCCGTTATGTTACGTACGAAGTACTTATCTGAGTTCGTTTCTTTAAGAATGTCTTTGTTTAACCGCGTTCGCCTCTCCAGAGTTCGAGGAATGTAGTAGGAAATTGGCTCGTCAAGTAGAGGTCCAAGCAACACGGGCGACACGGGTCCTGTGGGGAAGCATTTCTTAACTAAATCGTCATTGAAAACATCAGAAACTAAATCAGTTTCCTTCTCCAGCAGTTTCCTCATTTTAACTAATTTATCTTGGAATAAAACGTCCCTGTTCTCCAACCATTCTTGACATTTGGTGTCCAGGTGTGATATTGATATCGTGTCTTGAATCTCCCAACACTCAACAGATTTAGGGATACATTTCTTTAGATTTACTGTGAATGCATCATTTGTAGCAGACACAATAATAATTTTTTGTTCACAGTCGTTCTTGAATTGTTGACTTAAAGTTGTGCACATTGCTTGATGCTCATCACTGGAGTCACTGACGATCACCAGCCTCTTGTGCCTATTTCGTCTCCATTTCGACATCCAGTCATCGGGTCGTTTCAATAAAGAATCCAAATCCAGTACTATTGTGTAATGGTCATTGACTTTCTGAAACGACTTCACGAGTTTTGTGCAACATAGATTTATGCACGATGGCGAGGGACTAATATGCACAAAGCCATACTTATCAATATTTTTTATATCGAAAAGATGATCATTCTGAAATGATATGTGGTTTAAAAAGAATCGTTCTAGACTTTGCGTTTCGAGTGAGGTCATTTGGAATTCATTCATCATTTGCTCCAATAGGTCGCTGCCGTTAGTTAAACTCTGTCTACTCCTACGCCACCATTGACTGATTGAGTCTATGTAACTCTGATATAATTGGTCAATATCTCGGGTAAGCATGGAATTATAGATCAACAGTTCATCTTTGATAAGTTGCTTCATTTGCTCCAAGGAGGGTTGCCCAGTAAACAATATGCAGGCATCCATAAAATCTTTTACCTCCTCAACGACTTTGTGCTCTTCCGTTAGATGTTCAAAGATATCTTTGTCGCAATTTTCTTTGTAATTGAAACTAAATATTAGTTCTGTTTTTAGGTTTGACTTGAACAAGGTGTCTATTTTACTACTGTCGAAAAGTGTCTTGCGCTCATTAGCTCTATTGGACAAATCATCGTGCGTTTTTGCGTTTGTGTACAAACAAAATGTACTGTCTTGTATTGTACAGCCTTCAAATAAGGATTGACTGGAAGCGGTTTCTAATAGCTTCTTTATTTCAACATACGATTGTAAGTATTTCCTTAGTGAGAAGTCATGTTTACCCTTTAGTTGATTAATTCCAAGCTTGGCAGAATCCAAGTTCTTCAACTGAATGTAGCACGTCTGCCAAACCTGGGGATTGTCCTCGGTCTTATACTTAACAAACACGTCGTCCCAGGCCCCAACCTTGTCCACATTTGACGCAAGGTGGAACTCGGTGACGATCTTGCTGTTCTTGAGACGCAGGAATTGTAAAGCGAGGAATGTGATTTCAAACTGTGGGCCCAAATCTTTTATGCGACCCTTCGTCTTATCGTAGATGATCGGGGTTGAAACGGGGACGCTAGAAAATGAAACCATAAACGTTAGGCGCTTTTACGCCCAGTTTATTGGGCGCTGACATCTTTGACGTCCGCCATTATAACCATTTTACTTCCTCAATGCACAGCCTTCTCGACGGGTCAATTCGCGATAGAATCTCAGTTTGAACCGACGTTTAAGAAGACTGTGGCTCAATGTAACCCGTAAATTGAATACACCACCCAGCGGCGTGTCGGTAAACCTCCTAGTTAGGTCGTCGCAACCCGTTCTACAATGTTAAAAATCACATGTTATTCAAATGGGAGAAATGTAAAAGAAAAGAAATGAAGTGATCTGTAAAATAGAATTACCTCCTAAAAAGAAAAAATCATCATATTTTATAATCTTCAATCATTATATTCTATCAAAATTTCTCTTCTAGGTGTTTTAAGTATTGTGTTACATGATCTACAACGGATATTTAATTATTATAACAGTTTTTTTAGTGGGACCCAAAATGGCGATTTTGATTCCCTTGCGCCGACCTTACTTGGGAGTTCGACAAGCCTCCGCTAGGCGGAGATCAGGAGGACCTTGGAAATTACATATTGTCATCCAGAAGGCTTTGTGTTCAAGAATGGTTGCAATGGCGGTTGGAAGTCAAACGATGGCCAAAATATAATGCCTTATATTGAGATTATATCTTAGATCAGATGAAAAGCCAATCAGTAAATAAAAAAATAATGTGTTAATATTTGGCTGTTTTCCAAAAAACCTCGTATGATAACATTTGGAAATTTTAAATCCCCGTTTTGATTTTCACATAATAATTGCTTCATAAATTTAATTTGGTATTGGCAAAGATATTTATTTTTGATGTTGTTATTTTTCCACTAGACAATGTCATGACTTCTTATGTGGATAGGTATATGCAAATAAAAGGACAAAAAATATTACTTAAAAAAAAAAAGAAGTGTACATCAGGAGATTTTAAAATTGGGTCAGGTCGTGAAAGAAGCGACACGAGCAACAACAACCACAACTCAGCCATGTGTTGTGGCCGCCATGTTTGATGCCGGGAGGGGTGAACAACCACAACCACTACTCACCCATGTGTTGTGGCCGCCATGTTTGATGCCAAGAGGGGCGAACAACAACAACCACTACTCACCCATGTGTTGTGGCCGCCATGTTTGATGCCAAGAGGGGCGAACAACAACAACCACTACTCACCCTTGTGTTGTGGCCGCCATGTTTGATGCCAAGAGGGGCGAACAACAACAACCACTACTCACCCTTGTGTTGTGGCCGCCATGTTCAATGACCCATGTGTTGTGGCCGCCATGTTTGATGCCGGGAGGGGCGAACAACAACAACCTCTACTCACCTCTGTGTTGTTGCCGCCATGTTTGGTGACCCATGTGTTGTGGCCGCCATGTGTTATGCCGGGAGAGGCGAAAAACTTTCGCCTCTCGATCTTCCGTCCATCCCTGCGGCTGCTGTCTGTAACCAGGGTGCATTGCGGTTAGTCTGTGCTTCTCACCATTTCTCTAATATTTTATAATACAGCACATGCACAGCTGGGCATGGAAAAGTAATTTACCATACCTCAGATGTAAAACTTACATAGGCCTACCCAATTTGTTTTATAACTTTTTTTAGTCCAGCCCACTTTTTCCAATACTTGGCTTTGCCATAAAATTGGTTATCATATGTTTAAGGGTTGGAATTTTTGTCGGGTAAGTTTATTTGTTTATTTTTAATGTCATTTGTATAAATGCACACTTCAAAGCGATTTTCCTAAAAATGTCTTTAATATTCAATGGTAATATAGATAGCAGGCACGCATAATAATAATATAGGAAGGTATGATTAAGGATTGGCTATATCAAGGTTCTGACTCTTGCTATATAAACGTGGGTTATAACCAGCAAGGTAAAGAAGACATAAGTCACATTTGTAAAAATACATTGAACAATAAATCCAAGAAAATGTAACATAATTTTCAAAGTTTAGACGAGTGTATCACTGAGCCATTGATTGAAGTGGTGATAATTAGGTTAACAAAGAAAATTTGGAAGTACTCTCTGCACATTGAAACTAAAATGGATGGCTCGTAGATTACTGGCTATGTCTGATCGCAAAACTTCGATACGCCCCTAGCGGACAAAATTGTTCCTGAGCTAACGGGTCTAGCGCTCTGTCAACGAATTCTCGCACACCACACGGTACTTATTTCGTTCTCGCTGTTATACTATTCGTTTTGAAGGAAAAACTTAGAGAAAAGCGTATTTAGTTTATATGCCAATAGTCATCATAAAGGTTATTTCAAAATTATAGGTCCAGTATTTCTCTGGTTATAACAATTCACGCAATAAATCGTAAAATGAGACCAGTTCTGATTGTTTACTCAACTTCAATTGCCGAAAAACTAATAATCGGATTTTGATGAGGTTTCCTAAACAATATGAACCAACAATGTGAGATACTAGACAAAAATACTTTCTAGATAGGAAGTTCCCCGAATGAAAATTCATAGCATGCACTAACTCGCAGGGTGCGTAGTTTCACGGCCCCAACCATTGCTTTTGAGGTCCAACTGAACCCGGCATATTAGTGCATGCTATGAATTTTTGTTTGAGCAGTTTCTATCTATAAAGTATGTTTGTTTATTATTTCACATTATTGATACATATTCTAAATAAACTCTCGTCCAAATCCAATAATTGTTTTTTCGACAGTTGAAGTTTGGAAAACAATAAGAAATATGCTAATTTTCCTATGCTTTGCGCGAATTGTTATTCCAAGGTAACTACTGGGTTTATAATTTAGAAATAACATTTATGATGACTATTGCCATATAAACTAAATACGCTTTACTATAAGTGTTCCTTCAGAATGAATAGTTTAACAGCTATCACGAGATTGGTGATGAACGTTCTAGCGATACCGCCATTGTCACGCTGAGAAGTTAACCCGGCACGGCCGCCACATTGAAAAGTGATGTCACTCTCAAACGTCCTTGAGAGTGCGAATAAAGTTATAGACAATGCTATGACCAGTATTACCAAGCAAGAAGCAATTGCTGATAATAACATCATGATATGACTGTCCAATGATTGTTAACAGATTTTGAACAATGGATCGTGGTGATAATCATGGCTGCCTAATAGACCGGACAAGTTGGTTAGATACTAGATATCATATACTTATTACTTATATTAAACATAATACATCGTCTAAGTGCGCAGCCACCACCTCACGTATTAATGCACCTTTCTTTTTGACGTACGTTTATTCCCAGAGAAGTGAAACATCTATATTAGATTAGTCTGTCATTGCAATGCAATGTCTTCTTGTATAATAAATATTATTGTTTTGGTGATTCTTGGTAAGATACTTTGTTATTCACGCCAACATCGCAGTATCAACGACACTAACCTGAGTGGCGGGGTTTTAGTAATGGCGTTCCCGTTGACGCTCCATCGTAATAATTATCCTAACAAAATATCTCTAGTAAAATTAGACATATTTTGATTATTAATTTTCAGTATATTATGAAAACGGGATGAACATTTAGTACAAAATAGGTAACCGATATTTAGCCGCCATCTATTGTCTTAATAACTCGAGAAACTAATTAACTTGTAAACCGATTTTTCCACGAAACTAATGGCGTTCAATTAACATCAAGGCTTGTGGATGGTTCAAATTTCAATCTGATCGGACTCTCCATTCGACCGCTATCGTGGGACAGAAAAATAAAAAATAAAAAAACAGAGCTAGTGCCATCAAATTAGAATGGAGACGCTCGCATTGTTCGCTTGATAAGTTTAAGAAAATATGACGTGATAAGTGCTATAACATAGTAACCAACACACCGAGGGACACAAAAGACTGTCACTCCATGGTTGTCCTTGCAGCTCTTGTGTCGTCACGAGAGGTTGTAGAACTCGCGTCCGAATCGGCCACACATATTTTACTCAAAACTATCTGTTAAAAGATGACCCCAGCCAGTGTTTAGACTTGAATGTAATGTGATGTTGATTTTTAAACACGTTAGGTAAGACTCTTCAAGGTATAAAGCCTAACGAGTACAATACGAGCTAACATTCAGATTCCGAGAAATTTAACTAGATCAATTGAAGAAGCAATCGATAACGTTTTAAAGTTCTCTCATGCAGTTAAACTGATTAACAGGATTTGAATAACAAGATATTCTTCTAACAAAGATAAGCACTGATAACCTTGATGTTTTGTGCCTCTAAACATCAATCAATCAATGTGAAGGATTTTAAAGCAAATTCCAACGTCAGAAACCGGATGTTCTTTATGATAGGTCGAAATACAGAGGTAAGTGGTAAGGTACCATGAATCAATAATAACTCTTTGTTTATTCTTGTTCAAGTTTGATGCGTTTTTGCCAATGCTTCAGCTCATACCGTGTTCCTTTGAACATCTACTGGAAGAGTGTTTATTTTATTGTTGTGAATAAAACTCATTTCGAATGTAAGTGACAGCTATTGAAACTACTATTTAGACTTGAAGGCGGGTGAAAGAAAGGAATTAATTTCCAGAGTCTCTGAACTAAAATAGTACCTATTTATTTTGTGCTTTACTACAAAACCTAAAGTTCATATCTGTAATAAGTTCATTGACTATTCACTTATTAGAAATTAATCTTATGCTGAGTTGAGTGTTTGCTGGATTCTGGCATCCTGCTTCACTCCGTCTGAATTGCTTCCCAACTATTAACTCACCGTCCGCCAATGCCCGCGTCGTCTCAACGGTCTATCCTCGGCGAGAACAGAGGTAAGAAGACTCTTGACAACAGGCGGCCAGAATCACTAGGTGTACTACTAAGATAAAAAAGAGAGATTATTAGCAAATTACTATCGTTTATAAAATTAAAGTGGGTTATATGTATTGCAACATGAAGCAATGATCAAGTGGCGAACCAGAAGATAGCTAAACTTGACTTCTTGGTATAGCAGAGTGGATTGCTTTTAAATCTTAAAATGGTGACGTTTCTGGTAGGTTACACAACTCATCTATGAGATGCACAGTTAACGGTCAAGTTTTGTATTGGATTTGTTTTATTTCATGTTATTTTCAAGAAGAACAAACTCCATAGCAACCACCAACAAATCCTATACTCTACTCGACTGTGCAAACACCTTCTCGGTCCATCTCCACGCCGCGACTGTGACCGTATCATCATTTACCGACTGTGTATCATTTATTGCGTGTTCTCCTTTCGTGGTTCACCCCACGGCCACTCTACAGGTTCGATCCCGGTGGCGCTAGTGTTTGTATCGCACGATGTTATCTCTGAGATGCTTGTTGTGGTTTCCGCACGTTGTTGATGCGATGTGTAGTATAGGTTTCTCACTCGCCTGAGTTTATTAGGCTGTTTGGGGATTTCAGTGGCTTCACGGACAAACGGGACCGATGACGATGGACAATGATGTAAAGATAAAGACACCGATACCCGTGCATTAAGGTTTGACAGCAAAAAAATAATTATTGCTGATATTACGATTTAAAAATAATTTAAAATATATTTATGTATAAGATAAAAGAAAAATTATCGAAAGTGTTGTTTATATTTAAGCTAAAAATTTAAAAACTTTAAGATCAATGAAATGAATTTGTGAGAGCATAAAACTCATAAATAAACTTTAAATGTGTCGTGTGAAGCCAACTGCCAGCATTCAAGTTAAGCAACCATTACATTACATTAGGGGTGTGCGGTTAGTACTTTTTTAACTCGGTTCGGTTTTCGGTTCGGTTAGTGTAATAACCTCGGGTTTTCGGTTCCGGGTCGGTTAGTCGTAATAATATAGCTCCATTCCACATTTTGTAGGCAAACATTTTTTGTTTCAAATAAACGAAGCATATTCATGACTTTGCAAGTAAGAACCAAATAAAAATAAAACTGGGAAGTAGGAAACAACTGTGTGCTTTATTTTGGAAGAAGTTGATGGCATGCCTGTGATTATGGGAAGTAGAATAGGTAGAAACTAGGCCTGTGCGAATATTTGAAAATATAGGCTATTGTTGACTGATACATATTCTTCAAAATGGTAAATTATATATCCAAAACACCCGTCCCCATACCTCAATATCGCATTCTTGTAACAAAATTCAAAGATTGATTTGAAATACTCTACGGGCAAAAATAAATTCACTATCTGACAGGCCTAGTAGATATGTAAACAAAAGAACTTGTAGGCCTAGGCCTACGCTGCTCCGGTGGATCATCAGCATCTGCATCGCTCTCAATAATTAAAGCTCTAGGCCTACCTGTGGCTGTACGACGCATTTTATTTTTATTATTTACCAAGAATTACGGTTTATAGCACACGACGAATGTAAATAAACAACGAAAGTTGACGACTACAACAAACCAGACGAGAGCCTAGGCCTATGGTTGGTCGTCTTGGTTCGATGTACGTTCGATATATCGATAGGTCGTACATATCTCGACGCTTAGCGGTACGATCTAGCAGGCGGAGGAAACATACACTATTACGAGAATGTCACGGTCGTTTCAAACATCGCGCGCGGGAAAACCGACTTTCGGGTTTTCAAACGAATTTTCGGTTCGGTTAGTAAAAAACCGACCCGACCCGAAAAGTCGGTTAACCGCACACCCCTACATTACATTAGACGTAACAATTGATGGTAAGATTCTCCTTCACAAAAACTTATCAACGCTTTTTAACGTGAAGGATTACTCTCCGATTCTAGAGATTTCAAGTTTCGGCGAAAAGTGGGTGGGTAAAATAACCCTCAAATGGGCTGGCCCTAAATTATTTCAAGTATTTTTCCCATTGGTTACTATTGTCACGTGGTTTCTAAGGCAAAGGAGGGGAAATTCTTGTCAAAGATTCTTCGGAGTGATTTAGTCGTCCGTCGACTGTTGTGGCGCGAGCAACAGACTACCTGCCCTATTCAAAGACCATGTCTAGCCCTACCAATGTGAACAATGCGTGCTAACAGAAAAGAACCAGACCTCGATGTTTTTCGGCCCATAAGCTGAAATGTGTTTTTATAATTATTATTTGCAGTTTCGACGGACACCTAAACTGAATAATGAGGTGACTTACCTTTTGTCACCAAATCAATTATACTACAAAACCTCAATATTCGCCAACTCAAATAACATCATAGTCATCATCGTCAATATTATTGGTTTACGAAATGAATAAACAAGTTTATATTAATTTATTGCCTAACCATTCAGTTACAAGAACTATCTTTCTATGGGGGATCGTACATAATTTATTATCTGCCTCGTTGATATGACGGCTTCAAAGTCACCGTTCAGGCCTAGAAGTGTATCATACAGATAGCTTGCGTCAATATCCAAGTTTTAAAAAACCCCAGCCCGAATCGGAAATCGAACTATGGACCGTCTGATGTTTGTTTTTATGTATCGCAACATTATTGATTATAATCTTATTGTGGATAAGTATTCTTCGGAATGCCAGTGAATTGAGCAGAGATATTTCGCTGAGACTGTCTCCTGTCTGTGAGTGTGACCTTCTCGGATCGTAAATTATACGTGTCAAGATTTCCTCTATTGGTACAGTAATTATCCATAGTAACACATAAAAAATCATCAGATTCAATATTTCTCACATTTTAACAAATTAGTTGGATTCTTGAATAAACCCACACGTTTCCACGTTTGAATCGTCCTTCAACAACTTCACAAGTATAATAATAATCATTTTTGTAGGAATACCCGGTCTAGGGTGCACACCAGCTTTACCTGATGTGCCCCTCTTCAGATGACTAACTAGGTTATTATGGTGTTTGGATAGTTGGGAAGGATTGTCCGGGGGCTGATAGTATGACTCAATCCCAGAATTCGCCTTTACGACTGAGGAAAACCTCGGAAAAAACCTTCAGTCAGGACTGCCGGTGGCCGGAATCGAACCAGCGACCTCCCGAATTAGAGTCTCGCGTCTTACCGCTGAGCCACCTCTATCGGTTTCACAAGTATGTGACTTCACAAGTAACTTCACTTGTATGCAGTATTAATAAAAAACATCAAATGGTGTACAACACATTATTTTGATGAGAAAAGTTAGGATATATCTATATTTTTTTTTCTTTTTTTTACATATTATAAATGAAAGAATTTATAACAACTAGTAATAATTCCCGGCGGTCCTATGAGTTCCAACTAAAAGGTTTGTATTTTGGCTGTCAGCTAGCTTAATTTCAAAGCTTGTGATTGGTGATTGCCGTGGTGAAAACAAAATATTTTATGAATGGTATGTTCCATTTAGAAAACATCTCATTACAAGCACGGCCGACCGACCGATTGTAGGAGTGGCGGGTGGGCTATGAATACAATATGCAGTCTTCTCATGGACAAAACAAATACCCGTACGTTTTGATTTTTGAGTCATCCAAATAATGAAAACAACATTCTTGTTGCTTTACGTCTGTATCACTGATAATAAATGTGGGTGACGTATGACTAGAGGTGTTTGTAAATGGTTTTATTTTTCACCAAAAATCGTTTTTAAAAATGTAAAAAGTGGTGTTATATGTTTTTATTTATTTTTGCATCCTCCGCTTACGTAAAGTGAATACATACGAATACATATATAAAAAAATAATATACATGGAAACTGAAGTTATTTAGAATTCAAATTACATATTATGCCAGTTGGCAGTTATTATAATACATAAAAAGGGTAGGCCTAATGTTATGAAATGATTATGTATTTTGACCTAGCCATCCTCCTGCAACTAGGCTTAACATACACCTAGCTTACATTGTATAGTTGTCATACATCAGAATAAGATTACAAATTGTCAATTAGAGTGGGCTTAAAATTACAACAAAAGGCAAGGTCTCCTCTTATCTGCATGGTCCTCTAGCCCTACTCAAATGAAACCATGGTAAGAGTTTCGAGTTCGAGAGTTAAGAGTTTAAGAGGGGGAGAAACGCAGGCACGTCGTACGATGTTCGAACTGAGCCCACAATGCAAATTAGCAGGCATTTAACTTTGCGAAAGAATTTTTTTTTAATTATTTAGATTGTTGTTTTGAATTATCAGCTGAGATTTTGCTTATTTGGTCATTATTTCCATAACTTGCCTAAAAGTGTTCCTATTTCGCGTAAAACACCATAAATCGTTTTATTTCCAAAAATCGTTTTATTTCGCGATTTGATTTTAACTCCTATTGACGTGGTATGTGAAGATATGTAAAGAAAATGAACATAGAGCATAAAATAGCACTTATCGTTTTATCGCGCCTTGCGAAAACCAAACACCTCTACGTATGACAGGCAATTTAAAACACAGTACTTATGCTTTAGAATTAGATTTTAACAAACCTCATTTCGGTATCAGCCAACGTACGGGGGCGTTTTCGGGTGAATACGTAACGACAAATGATTCGATCGTTTATTGTTTAACGATGTAATTATCAACGTCTTAGACGATAAACCGACGCTAATCGAGACTATGTAAGTGGGTCATGCATGAATATGAAAAACGCCAGATGACATCCATCTATACCCAAATATCCATCCAAAAATACCCAATCCATAATATTATTATAAATTTTAATTCCTACTTTCTTCCTCTGTAACGTCATAATAAAAACTGTATTGTAGAAGACCCCCTACCTGCGAGTAGTACACTCACTGGGGGTCAGTGATTTTACATATTTGTAATCATGTAAAGAATCGATAAATCAATCAAAACCAGGTTTCGAACATGGAATCTAGGGACCGCAGTTTTTTTTAAAATAAGTTAAATTAATTAATTTTTAACATTATTACTCATTGTTTTACCGAACAAGATCGGGATGTTGAAGTCCAAGCAATGCGTTTGTACTTGTTTGTCGTTGTGTTTACGGCAAAGAAGTTACGTATTATATTCTTATGACGTTGTTGCCCTATTACGATTATTCAAACATGGAAACGTGTTGTTTTCTATTCAGGAATCCGAATAATTAGTTACATGTTGCGAAATAATTAGTCTGTGCATTTTTTATGTGTTACTGTAGATAATTACCGTATCAATAGAGGACCCTGTAAGAGCAGTCCCTCCGCCCCCCTCGGCCGGGTGGTTGAGGAAGACCCTTGTCTGGCACGACAGGTGCATGCAAGAACGGCACTGTAATCTGGAATTGCCTTGGCGACCTTTCAAAAGATGATTGTCAAACAACGAAATTCATTCCTGCGTCATTACAACTAGGAAAATTATTAGAAATTTCACTAATACAGAACCAGCTTTTTTCATCTACATGATCTTGTTGATTTTACTTATTTTGGATCTTGATAATAAAAACTGAAGACACAATGTGAGGTGTTGAGATAATCATTTTTATTTTGTATTATTATTATTATTATTGGCTACATTTACAAAGATCGTAGAACATCATGTGTGCATGCACACTGTCAACTTATTTATATTACAACATACTGTAGACAATGGTGTATTATTTAATGGTAAACAATAATTACGGGTTTTTATTTCGCACTGCTGTAAACTGTAATACAACAATCCCAACCCCTATAGCCTACGTTATGTCCGTTGTCTCTACCCAAACATGTTTTGGTTGTCTTGAGCATGTCTCTATAGCTTGGGGCGAGGCCCTCGTCAAAGTACAATCCAAACTGCTGCTACCCCTTACCCCTCCTAATGACAACACGTGTTCAGGTCCTGTCTGAGAAAGGGGGGTCTGTCTGTGGGTGTCGCGGCCCGGCCACTTGTCACTATATCGCAGCCCACCCTTTGGGAACTTTTGTCCATTGTTTTTACTATCATTTCATAGTAAATTGTATAGTTATTTTGATTCGTTACTTTTTGTGTATATAGTTATTTATTTTTAGATGCCGACGCGACGTCGTATGACCTAGCGGTAGAGTACTTTAGAGTAAAACAACAAACAATAAATAATAATGGCGTTCAATCTACATCGAAGCTTGTGGATGGTCCAAATAACAGGGAAAGCTTCAATACTGTGTTCTTATTTTGCTACTTCATTTTATTCTGAATATATTCTGGATTGTATTGTGATTTTTTTACTTTATTGTAGACAAAAATCGGTATACAGGTGACGTGTGTACACATTTCTAGAGTAATTAATGGTTGTAATTCTAATTTGTTTTACCATAACATTTTGTTTATTTACTGGCATTTTTATTCTAAAGTAAAAATATGAACATTGTAAAAGGTGCCTGTATCCCTAATGGGCAGAATATCCCAACACTTAGACCAAGGTATTGATTGATTGACTGATGATACGTCAACACGTAAACAGAAACGGCGTTATCAATGTGTAACTGTGTTCAATGTGTGAGTGTATGTAATTTTGAACGTAATATTTTCCATTATCTCATTTCCGTATCATAGGTGTACGCTCTTCTACGAACCCATAACTCGTAAAAGAGAAGGGTGCCACATCACTTGTAGCCTTCCCTATCTTTACAGTTAGGGTAAACTGCAATAAATAATAACATCACTTGTGTCCGGTGGAAACTCTTTCAGACCCTACACATATGTATTCACATATTTACATTTTATCTTTAAATCCGAGACATGGATTTGTCACCGATAAAAACGGCACATGAGGCATCACCTCTAAAACCGGGAATGTCCTGGCTAAAACGGCAGGAGTAGAGTCCTATACCGGAAGGGCATAACGTAGTTCTTTTGTTGGTTAGTGTAAACGTGCATGCACGTTCTTACTTCTTCTTATCTTACAAATACGGACAGCGTACACATTACTCAACTTGTAGGGTAGCTCGTTTCGTTTCTAGTAAATTCAATAATTTCGTTTTAATAGTATAAACACGTAAGTTGAAATATGCAGGGCTGAATATCATAAAAATGTTTCTCTGTAGCTCAGTCAGAGTGCTTGCCCGGCAAGTGGGAGACCCAGCGGGACTATGAGCACGTCATAACTTATCACCTCAAAAATCACGTTATACTTTTACCATGCGATAAGCTATGATTTCATAACTTCCGGTACGGGTCTTATAATAACCTAAAACTTCGCGAGAAATTAAAAGTATTTCGAACGGGAAATTATTGTAATACCTTCTTGCTATCTTGCTAAGTATTTGTGTTTGCATTTATCCAGCAATTTGTAACACATCAGTACTAAATAAATTATATACGGCGCTTTGAGGCGGAACGGCGTAGTTTTGAGAAAGTGATAAAAGTTATGATTCATAACGCACGTGGTAAAAATTCGTCATAACTCGATCACGTGATTCATTATGACGATAAGCTATGACGTGCTCACTGCTCACATTTCGAGAATACAGCCCAGCTGGGTTCGATTCCCTGCAGGGTCGGATTTTTTACTTTCTGTCTTAGTGCACATCATAAACCCCATAGTTGCTTACGAACTAAAACTAGATTTCATATATATATACATTGGATATTCTCACACCAATACTGAGTTTGTATCTGCCATGAGTATGGAAGAAAACTTGACTTCACTTTGTATATTATAGGCTACAAAATATTATTAACAATATTTTGGGGATTTTGTATCATCACTCTAATTTATAAATAATATTCACAAACAATAATTTTGTTTATTTGTATTTACATTGAACTCATAGATTTGTGAACTTTGTTCAAGTTTCCCGAAACCAAATCCTCTAACATGAGTGGTGTCTATTAGTGGTTCACACACCGTGCTACTTCCAAACATTTCAAATGTATTTACAGCCGATATTTACAACCCAGCCAGCCAGGCTGCTATCCGGCCGGCCGGTGGCTGGCTTTTGTTGTTCAAAGAAGGGTCGTCTATGGCTGTGCATCTCTCTCTCAAACGAGCTTCTCACTCGCACAAAACCCTCCCCTCCAACAATCTTGCAGTGGTTTGGGGACGTTTCTAGTGAGGGCGACACATTCGCTTCAAATTTGGTCAAATTTAGCTTGCAAATTGTAGCTTGCCTAATCAAGATACCGTTCCTAAATTCGTAGTACATACTAATTATAAGCGTAGAATGGTCTGTGCCTCTTTAGATTTTCTGTTTCTAGTCCTATTAAAAAGTCGAACTTTAAAAAATATTTGCGGATACGGAAGCGACATTAAAAAAAAAACGCTTCCAGGAAGTTTCGTTTACAGGGGTTGTCTGTACAAGAAAAAAGTTTCATGAATATTGATCTATTGGTATCAGAATGGCGTGCAATTTACTGTACCACTGCAAAAGTAAGACTCATCCTTCCCCTTAACGTTGGTTAGTAAAGCTAACTTAGAGAAAAAATCTTTTCGTTTTAAATATATAATATATTAAACTCAAGTTTTACCTTTTGCAAGCAGTGTATGGAAACGCAATGTATTTAAGAAAAAACAACTACAAATTTATTTAATAAAAAACATCTTATATACACTTAAATGTATTATACCATTGTACAGCTATTGCTGGAGGTTTTTGTATTTAATCGTTTAGCATAATTTATACGAGAGGGAGGTAATGTTATTTAAAATCTGTTTCATATACTTGTGATCACTATAACTCTGGGAAACATTTTTAGCAATACTGCAAACAATCACATATAGTTGGCTCAAAGTAAGTATTCTGATGCTTACGACACAGCCGAGTCCAAGCCTAATCCCTACCATTTAATCTAAACAGGTCAATTGTGGATAATTTAAAACCTTCCGTTGTGTGGCCAAACCGCCTGTGCACTCGACTAAGCCAAAACATGCATTTACGAATGCGTGAAAGAACGCCCGGCATCTGTTGAGTTTCTTTCAATAGGGAATGTGCATGAATTTTCTACATCTCTGAAAGTACGTGGAATATACTGTTATTCATCTGAAGACATCAGAAACCTAATTTAAAAGTTTTAAAATTAACTCATTATACTTCTATAAATGTTCAAAAATGTTGATTATCTGTTTCCCGCACTATTATTTTTAAACGGTATGTGACGTCACAATCCTTGTAAATCACTGCTTATATGAACGACTTTGCATATAACCTCTTTGGACTTTGCCACCGCTTCCTAGACAAAACAATCAAAATTTCAAGGTCATCAAGCTAACCTTGTCAAAATTTGCACTCAAGCCGTTGTCAAGTCTGCTTTATATGAATAACAATACCCATTATTTACTGATATTCTATGAAAATAGGTTTGGTATTATTGTTTATATAGAAATTGGGCTTCAAAATTAATTATTAGCGTACTAGACATTCATTCGATTTTATATGATTTTAGATATGATAATTTCCAAATAAGCGTTATTTTATTTATCAGTTTATGATTGGTTGATTGCTGATACAGGGAAAGTGACGTATGCCCCGTTTTTCCCGCCATAAATATGTGTGAAACTTTCAGCTCGTTTTTATAAATGAAACTTTATTCTATGTCATCAAAATAAAATATTTTTGTATTTAGGAAGTTAATCCTAATCTAGTAAAATGCTAAAAAAAGATGACGCATATTCCCTATTGGCGCGGTTTAATGGGGCAGTAGACAATAACCTGAGATCGGTATGCAAATAGGTAGCTTTCAATAGACGTCACGTGGCGGCCATTATGAGGTACACATTGCTTGTTTACATTCGTTCTGTCAATAGAAGACACATAGGTTATCCAGGAAATATCACAGTTTCAAGCCGTATAGATTGATGTGTGCAGGTAAAAGTTCAATAAAATGATAACACATGCAAATGATAGTCTTCAAACAGAGTTTACGCGTTCTTATTTTGTTTTCAGTCATAATACGGAACCTTTGTTTGAAAACAGTTGATGTGTCAGTCAAAGGACATCTGCAATATTGCAACAATGCAGTTTCGGAAGAACGTAAACAAATGTTTACAGAGTACCTCAGTATGGCTACCATGCGATACCGGAAATGACGTTATTGCAAGCTCCCTATACTTACGTTGGTGCTATTGTTGTGTTTCGTGTTGCATTCCTCACAATGCCAGAGAAGACCCAACACCTACAAAATAAAACGTTTTATTATTTACAGTTATAGAGACAAAAATCAACCTTTTTTAAGGAAAGGCTGGCAATGCACATTAAATGAACTTAAGGGTCTAGCGTCCTGATTAATACACAATAAATACGATTTTACAAAACAAATTTAAACTATTTAAATTAATATTACACATCCCTAAGTCAAAATGACAACTTAAAATTAAAATGTATGTTTTTTGGTGGCCGGTGGGGGGGGGGGGGGGGGTCGACTTCGGTTTCATCTCAGTGGCTGATGTCCAGATGCTACCACATTAATATTAGTTACACATTAGAGTCGTGACGTCAAAGGAATGTGAACCGTGCTGCTATCTAGCGTTAAATTCACCGAAGTGTTAAAATCGTAGACGCCAATTTAGGTGCAAGGCGGGATATGCCGCTCTCCACTGAGGCAGAATAAGTGGGGTCCGGCGGGTAGACACCCCTCATATTATCCACCTGCGCGCTACAGGTTTGCCACGTTTCTACATTCAGTGTAGTATCGGTCATCTCGATCGGCTCCCGGCGTATGGTCAGTCATCGTCAGGGGTCCACAAATGCGGTCGCCAGGTCGCCACTGGCGACCGAAAATTCATCCTGGGCGACCAAGCTTTAATACTGGTCGTCAGTAGTCCCCATTCCCGCCCGCCGAACGTGATACTGTCAATTTGATATTGTGTCCGGGTGGCCGCTAAAGCTCTCGTTCTACTTGTTCTCGTAGCAGTTCGCTGACTTGCCGCTAGGAAATCAAGTACACCTTGCCCTCTACTGGAAGAAACCTGTTTTATCGACAACTGTAACAAGCCCGTTCATCGTGAATCGCAAAACTTTCGATTGTGTATAATTCGACTAAAGAATCTCGCAATATGTCCGCCGGCGCCAGAAAGTAGTGTTCTCTTTGACATTTCGTGGTGCGAGTGCTTACAACATGTCAAAGCAGTGTTCTATCACTAATTTTTTCAGTGCGAAATCTAGTTCTACTAGGCCTAGTGCTCATAGTACTAGTGTAATTTACGAGAGTGCACGTGAAAAAGGAAAACAAGGAACTAGTCCAAATCTGGTTAATGAAGATGATAGACCTAGGCCTAGCCATAATCTACCTGAACCTAGGCCTAAAGCTATGGACGTAAATGTGGAAACGGCTGGGTCTACATGTAAAACTGGCCAAAGAAAATTCCAAATGAAGTGGCTGAAAGACTTTGAATGGCTGGAATATTGTTCCTTGAGCGGGATTGCAAAGTGCAAATTGTGCTGTGAATTCGCGGAAAGTGGCCTAGCCGATAAAAACTCAAAGCTGACTGTGGGGTTCAAGGGACCATTTTAAACTTGAAACCATCAAATTACATGCAAATTCCAGCTGCCACGCACGATGTGACGAGACTAAGAATGCACGCATGAATCCAGAAAGCACTCCTCTAGCACAGTGCATGAAGAAAATGGATGATAAAATGTTCAAACATCTTGAAGCATTATTCAACGCCTCGTACTACATCGCAAGGAACAACAAACCTTTCACTGATTTGCGAGAATTAGTTGTTCTTTTAAATAAATTCGACATAGAAGTGGATGATTACCAGTACGTGAATGACATGCGATGTAAAGAGTTTATAAACTGCATAGCCACCGTTATAAGAAATTAACTTGTAAAGGAACTGAAGGAGTGCAGTCACGTTAGCATTTTATTAGATGGATCGACTGATAAAGGCACGACCGAGGAGCTGGTAATTTATGTGCGGTATTTAAAAGACAGGAAAGTCAAGGAGTCTTTTCTATCAATTGTCCCTCTAGAGAATGCAACAGCCATTGGCCACTTGCAAGCTCTTGACAGAGAACTTGCATCTTTAGGTTTAGACTGGCGTAAAGAAAAGTGGTTAGTGGGAGTTGGTACTGATGGAGCAGCTGTAATGGTTGGGTCCGAAAACGGGTTGGTCACGAAAATGAAAGCGTGTGTGAACGGTTTGATCTCACAACATTGCGTTGCACACAAGTTAAATTTAAGTGTGCTGAATTCAGTGAGTGATATTAAATATTTATGTGAAGTCGACTCTGTGCTTAAAAAACTATATAAATTCTACCAACACTCGACTAAGCGACTCCGAGAGCTGGGTGCTGTTACAGAGTTGCTAAAAAGTAAAATATTGAAGTTTCAATATTTGCATCAAGTGAGGTGGGTTGCCAGCAAAGTTGGTGCACTAAATGCTATGACAAGAAATTGGGAGACTGTCATTTTACATTTAGAAAATGTTTCAAACGAAAACAATAATGATGCGGCAACTGCAAAGGGACTACTGAAAAATATGAAGTCATATCGATTTGTCATCATGATACATTTCTTACTTGACTATTTAAATATCTTCAAGCAAGTATCGTTGGTTTTTCAGAAAGAAAACTTGATCTTAAGTCAGGTGAAAATACACATTTCCAATGCCATTGCTTCCCTTGAAGATATGAAGTCAGAACCTGGTAAGATGGAAAGATTATTTCTGGATACTTTATCAAATGAAGATGTGATTGGCATACTACTGTTGGCAACACAAAGCTTTCTAGCTGTAAATTGTCCGACTTTGAATCTGACAAGAACAAAATGATTGCTAATGAAATCAAGTTTCTTACGACAAGGTTTTGTGATTCACACAGTTCTGGTATTATCTCTTCACTTTCGATCTTCGATTCATTCAGTTGGCCTGAGGCAAACGATCTCGAAAGCTTTGGGAAAAAAGAATTGAGAACCCTCAGCTGCTTTTACCAAAAGCATATGAAGAACGAACTAGACGAACAAGACTTCCTACACAAAATTGAGGCTGAATGGTATGAATTCAAGGTGTGTGGCCAGGGGAAAACCATTGCAGAACTGTTAGACAGATCACTGGCAAGGCAAGACAGGTTTCCTTTAATTAGCAAGCTGCTGTCAATTGTAGCCGTACTTCCAGTGTCAACTGCCTCGTGTGAAAGAGGGTTCAGTGAAATAAACATTATTAAAAACAAGTTCAGGGCACGAATGGAGGCAGAAAGTTTAAGAGATTTAATGATGGTGTCTCTTAATGGGCCCTCCCTTCAAGACTTTATGCCACAAGCAGCAGTGGACCACTGGTATTTCAGTTCTAGAACTGTGCGCCACGTAAAAGGTCACAAACGAGCACACTCAACCACACTACATCCGGATACTGAAAACAAACGTTAAAAAGTGCATATGTAGTGAGGGCTTACCTACCATCACATTTTCATATTCATTCACATATTATTATCTACATTATTTTTAAACTTGACATACCTTGATGTACCTTGACATACCAGTATAAAAATTAACACAACAAAATTGTCTCTGACCACTACGGTAGCATCTTAAACATAACCGGTCGATGCCAACACATCACTTCTCACCGGGGGAAAGCTGGCTACTAAGAAAAATTCCTGGCTACAAGGTTTGTACAACATTTGTGGACCCCTGGTCATCGTTGTATAGATTTTGCAACGGAGGAATGGTCTGTGGTACTCTATTGAAGTTTACGGCTGATCAGTTTTCTGAGGAGTTAACGCGCGTGTAAGTGCTGCTCTTTGGTAAAATTAGTATCCTTTGAAGATTAGATCTTGCCCTCAAAATGAAGTCTCCGTCTTTAGTTTGTCGGAAACTCAAACAAGGAGGTTATTTCATCGAATATCGGACGGAAAACTGGAGCACAGAGCAAATAGAGTGAAACCAAGTTACAGGTGGATTGGATCACAATACTGGAAAATGATAACATTTTTTTTTGCAGACATCTCGGAGAGGGGGGTTGGGGAGGGAGGGGAGGGGGGGGGGGGTAAAAATATATTTTCTCAATGCAAATACACCTTATCTACGTATTTATAACCATTGATATTGCAAAGTATGAGAACACATACTTTGTGTGAATCATACATTAATACAACAAACCGGCTTTCTAAACATCTCCCCATACACCCTTCCTGGTATGAATGCCATTTATCTGCTAAGAAGCTACTATATTTTACCTCTTAAATTGTTCCATTATCAAGTAGATACTCTTGCCACTTTCTTAATTTATCTCAGGGTTGCCGTTTTTGCGGAGTTTATCCTCTTTTGCGGATTTTTAGGGTGCCTCGCGGACATGAGGATTAACGGCCAAATTGGGGGATTTTCTACTATTATTGTAAAAACCGTGAAATTTACTATAATTTGAAAATCCCGCCATAAAGAACGATTTAATAACGTAAAAAGTAAAGTTTGACAATCTACACTTGAACCCGCAGCATAGACACGATGTCTCAAAACACGTGTGAAATATCGAGATTTCAACTGTTTTTTGTAAGTTGTCTTACTATACTAGCAAGCAGAGGGTGGAGCTTGTGTGGGAGACAGCCAATGCGGTACCTAAAGCGTTGTGATTGGTCTAGTAGTAAGTAGCGTGACCCTCTATTGTCAACTTTGCAGAACGTGTGTGTTTGTTTAGTGTACGATAGAGCGCGTTGCCTGTGCCTCGTTGGTAACAAGCAGAACCGTGAGCGTGAGCCCGTGACGTGACGACTGACTTTTCTATGAGTCCATGCTATTATTTGCCTGGTTTCCACTCGTGGAAAATTACGCGGACGGCTGTTCGTCTAGATTTGTACTCGATTGCGTCGCTTGTTTCTTGTTTATATATACATAAATAAATTTAATATTTATTTATATATAAATTATAATGGAAATGTACCGTAAATTCCTTAAGATCATCTGGCATAACGCATAACCTAAAAATTTTTTTTATTCTTTCACACTTAATAATATGAAATGAATGGCTGAAAGGTCATCATTGCATAAGAGGAAAAAAAAAATAATATGCTAAGCTATTGTAGAATACCGGTAAATGTGTTTTTTGGAAGATTTTTGAGGATTTTTTTGGTATCTTCGGAGGATTTAAAAAATTACTTGGTGGCAACCCTGATTTATCTTATAGGCTTTTGTTAGGGACGACTTTTTGACCTTATAAAGCCTTGTAATACTAACCTATATCGGTTGAATAGAAACACTGCGGTGCTGACACATTCTTGGTAGGGGGCGAACCTAGCGGTGAAGCTTTAACCGGTGTCGGTTGACCTTGTATAATACTAACCTACAGCGGTTGAATAGAAACACTGCGGTGCTGACACATTCCGGGTAGGGGGCGAACCTAGCGGTGAAGCTCTAGCCGGTGTCGGTTGACCCTGGAAGAGTTGAAAAATAATTATGTTTTTAATGGGTAACATTAAACTAGATCCAGCTCGCAGGGCAGCGCATCTCTTTTCATGTCGCCGCCTTTATAGGGGTAAATTCTGCGTGGTTCCTGTCTTCACACTAGACGCCAAAGACATTGGAATAGTAGAATATCTTTGCTTAGTTATGGTTGGTAGTTCGACGATCTCTCTCCAGGGAACATTTGTTGAAACTTGAAATAATACAAGGCCATCAAAATGGCCGTTGTGACGTCTCGTGAATACTACCTATAATATATAGAAAAGAAACTGATGAAAGTGTAAAACATATTCCTTGTATTTATAAGACCCGCTTTCAACACCATCCCGGTTGTATTTTATCAAACAAATATAAATATTTTCTTCAGACGATAGTGTTGAAACAATTATTTTTAATTGAAAAAGAAAAATTTGACTTGGTTTATACAATTTACAATCAGTATGAAACGAACGATCTGATATTCAGTGATTATGTACGTATTTAATATCTTTTACAATGCTATGTTTCGGCAACAATACACAAACTGTACTAAGCAGGGCCCAGATTCACAAAGGTTAGTTTAGGCAAATATAAGTGATATAAATCACACATATCCCAAGTAGAACACGGACGGCGATCTAACGTTGTTCCGCCGGTACCATTTGCGTCGGAACAACGTCGGATTTATGTCGTGATACCGCGACGGATTTCTGGAGTTATGTAAGGATGAACGGCATCTGAACGACGACGGTTTACGCTCTCTACACTGTACGCTAGGACTGGCAGGATGTAGCTAGGCTAGTAATAGCTAGAGGTAGTTATTGCAAGCGCTAGATCCCGTTGTGAAAATGTACTATCATATCACCATTGAAAAATTACGTGCTAGTAAATTTGGACAAACTATTCAGATTTACTATTCATAATCACTATTGAAAATTAGCAAAATTACTATTGGGATTTAACATGGCAACTAAAAGGTCAATCTTAAATTAGTAATTTACTATTGGCTGCTGCAATAGTGAACTATTCATAAGACTAATAGTAAACTATTGGCTGCTGTGATAGTCAACTATTCATGAGACCAATAGTAAACTATTGGCTATACTGTGATAGTTAACTATTGGATGCTGTAATAACAAAGACAATGGTGAGGTCAATAGTAAACTATTAGCTGCTGTAATAATATATTGTTAATTAGACCAATAGTAAACTATTGGATTGGATGCTGTGATAGTAAACTATTCATGAGGCCAATAATAAACTATTGGATGCTGTAATAACAAAGACAATGGTGAGGTCAATAGTAAACTATTGGATGCTGTAATAGTAAACTATTCATGAGGCCAATAATAAACTATTGGATGCCGTAATAGTAAACTATTCATGAGGCCAATAATAAACTATTGGATACTGTAATAGTAAACTATTCATGAGGCCAATAATAAACTATTGGATGCTGTAATAGTAAACTATTCATGAGGCCAATAATAAACTATTGGATGCTGTAATAGTAAACTATTCATGAGGCCAATAATAGACTATTGGATGCTGTAATAGTAAACTATTCATGAGGCCAATAATAAACTATTGGATGCTGTAATAGTAAACTATTCATGAGGCCAATAATAAACTATTGGATGCTGTAATAGTAAACTATTCATGAGAACATTAGTAAACTATTGACTGCTGTAACAGTACACTATTGAAAATTGGAGAATGCGTTCAGTAGCTGAAAATTATCAGGCATGGATTTAAAGCAACTTTATAGTCAACTAAATAATATCTCACCCTTCTCAAAGAAATAACTTACACATGTAACTATGCAGACAATACATTAGATGAGCGTAGCGAAGCGGAGTGAATCTCTCCATACAACTCGATCGGCGCTTTGTCTGTGTGTGTATGTGTTTGTGTGTGTTCGCCAAATTTTGTTTGTCGCGCACAGGTCTAACGGCTTGACGGATTTGGCTGAAATTTTTGGTAAACACCCGTGACCACTAAACTCGATGCTGTTAACATAACCAGCAAAATTCGTAAAGATGCCAACCTACAAAAAATTAATTACTGAAAAACAAAATTTGTTGATTTATTTAATTAAATTAAAACAAACACATGGATTTAAATAATGTTTCACATGTAGGTTCATATCAACAGTACCAACACTGGACAATAATTTCAAAATTGTACGTTAATCCGCCATGCTATAAAACAATATTGTTTATTTACAGCAATAATTTCATCATTTTTACAGTGTTCCGCCGATATGATTCGCATTTGCGGACTATTGCAATTAGATGCACATAGTATACACCCAAAATAGCGTAAGCAATTAAACATTTCTCACTGTTTGAGCCGGGGTGCTCACTCCGAGGTGGTTTTTTAGTGGACTGTATATTTTTTCTTTAAACTTACCCCAAGATGTGAAGCGGTTGATAGTCGAAGCGATGTTAATAGCGACAGGCGGAAAGTTGCCGTAGAGAGAAAGAAATAGAAGATAAAAACTCGAGTTTGGAAGAGAAAAAGTAAGGAAAGATGAAAAATGCCTGGAAGGCGATCGAACCCAGGACAGCAGCGTAGACGCAGTCTGGTCGCACGAGAGAGAAAACTGAACTTGACGAGGTCGAAACTTGAACAATACTGACGAGATAAGAGATAGTGCATCGCGCGGAAAACAGGAAAACTGTAGATGACGTGATTGGCCGAAAATCGAAACATGAAATAATAGACAGATATACCAACACCAAGAAAATACAAAACCCCAGCGTCAAAAAAACGGCATGAACATACCGCCCACCTAAAATAGACCAATTTTAGATAGGACAATGAGAAATAACAAACTATGAACAACAAACCTAAATCTGACATCACTCCGAAACAAACGACTAGGTGGTTCCTTCACCTCCTACCTCCTACCTCCTGTGGCCACCTTTCTTGCCTTATACCCCCCTCTCTCCTGCTTCTAATCCACTCTCCATTTCCTACCCATCTTTTCCCTTCTCCCTTCCTCCCACTCCTTTCCCCACTTCCTCACCTCTCTCCTTCTGTGAACTCATTTCTTTTCACCAACCCCCTTCAACAAGTCCGATTTCCTCTTCCCACGCCTCCTGCATTTATCTGAGACCTCGTTTCCTCCCACCCTCCCCCGTTTCTCTCTCCCCAAGTCTCTTATCATCTAAATCGAAGACTGACGTTTCACTATAGTTTTATATATCATATTCACTTTATATTCATTTTATATTCATTTTATATCCGTTCATCTGTTTATTATCTATAAACTAATTTCCATACTTCTACTTTCTGAAAAACCATCTTTCTTTTATTAAGAAACTAATTTAAACCAAAGTCAGCCCGCACTCAAGAATTCTTTCTTAAGCGGGCTTTCTCACTGACAACCAATGAAAATACGTGTTACATTGTATGTAATTATATGTATTGTATTACATGTGTATGTACTTTTCTACGTGTGAGAATAAAATGGAATTAAAATTGAATTGAATTGAAATTGTTCCCTCCCTCTACGGCCCTGTACGCCTCTCCGGCCACTGATAGTACTAGTTCACCCTTTCGGGCCACCCTCCTTTGCTTGATAGGTGAAGTCCATCATTCCTGAGGTATTTGACCTCCCTTGTGTCCCACAAACCTCACCCCCTTATCCCTACATGCCAGCATTGCCCCCCTGCTTACGTCAGATCATATTCAGATTCAGCTCTGGGAGCAACCCCTAGTTTAGTACAACGATGGCGGCATCATCGATAGTTGCGGCCCGAAGAGACATTATCAATTCGGTAGTGTCACTACGTGCACGCCATGCCGTTGTGCCGACCATCGGTCCACAACTTACTGCACTTATTTGCTTCTCTTTATAGCTATCGATTCTGGTCGTGATACCCGTGAAACAGACCTCCGGTAGCAGAGGCAGATGTTGAAGTGGTTGGGGATGTGGTTGGTCTGGCCTGGCCTGGTTAGTCATCAACAAAGATGTTAGCCCACGAAACGGAGTAGCACGCTGCTCCCCTCAACCTGACTGTAAAGTTGGATAGGAGGCCAATGTATATACATATACAACTTTATTGTTAATAGTTAAATTATATAATTTATGAAACTGTAACAAAATTACTATTGTAATATTACTGTATTAATAGCTAAAAATACTCATGTTGTAAAGAAAAGTTTTAATGCTGAATGTTTGTAAGAAAGATCTGTGGTGAAAATTTTAGAATATACAACTTTTTTACATCGCTAAGTGCCAATGTTATTACTTTCTCAACTAGTTATATGTTGTATTGTATGTATTGTATTGTATTGTGTTTTTACAAAATATATATTATTGATTGGTTGTATTTAATTATGTGATTGATATAAAAAGAACCGACAGAGGACGTGGCTCATGCGTTACGCACGGGGGAGGTCACCTGTTCGATACCTGTCACCGGTAATCGTGAAGTTTGTTTGTGAGTATTTTATGTATGTGTATGTATGTATGTATGTATGTTTGTATGTATGTATGTATGTATGTATGTATGTATGTATGTGTGTATGTATGTATGTATGTATGTATGTATGTATGTAGGTATGTATGTATGTATGTATGTATGTATGTATGTATGTATGTATGTATGTATGTATGTATGTATGTATGTATTTCTTTATGTTTGAGCCGGGGTGATCACTCCGAGGTGATTTTTTAGTGGACTGTATATTTTTTTGATGTAAACTTACCCCAAAGATGTTCGAAAGATGACAAAGCGTAGATGATAGCGACAGGCGGAAGGTTGCCGTGGAGAGAAAGAAATAGAAGAAAGAAACTCGAGTTTGGAAGAGAAAAGTAAGGAAAGATGAAAAATGCCTGGAAGGCGATCGAACCCAGGACATGCAGTGCCAGCGTTGAAGCAGTCTGGTCGCACTAGAGAGTAATCGAGAGAGAAACTGAACATGACCGACGAGGTCGGAAACTGGAACTATACTAACTAGATAAGAGATAACGCAACGAGCTGAAAATAGGAAAACTGTAGGAGATGACGTGATTGGCCGAAAATCGAAACATATGAAATAATAGACAGGTAAACCAACACCACGAAAATACAAAACACCAGCGACGAATAAACGGCGCGAACATACCGCCCACCTAAAATAGACCAATTTTAGATAGAACAATGAGAAATAACAAACTATGAACTACAAATCTAAATCTAACATCACTCCGAAACGAACGACTAAAGAGAGGGGAGGGTAACTAACTTGTTCACCGGTCGGGTGAACACTCCTTTAGACGTGCGAACGGACGCGACTCGGATGACGTTGTCGTTACCAGGGCACACCTGAACCACCCTGCCAATAGGCCAAGATAAAGGGGTAGTGGCGGGTTCCAACACGAAGACAACGTCACCGACCTTGAGATTGGGACACGCGAGCACCCACTTCCCACGCTGCATTTGCGTATGCAGATACTCTCTGGACCAACGCGTCCAGAAGGATTGATGCAGCTGACGGACTTGATGCCAACTAGAAAGGTGAGAAGTAGACTCGGCGACAGCTGTTTCAGGAGGTTCGAGAAGTGAGGTGCCAATCAACAAGTGGGCGGAGGAAAGGTAATCAGGGCCTTCCAGGGGGTCGAATGAAGTGGCACAAAGAGGTCGACTGTTCAACACGGCTTCAATACGTGCAAACAGGGTAGAATACTCCTCGAAATTAAGGGAGGAATCCTTAATTAATCTATGCAGAAGCAGTTTGGCGGACTTCACTCCAGCTTCCCATAGGCCACCGAAATTAGGGGCGTAAGGGGGGTTGAAATGCCACTGAACATAACGTAGAGCGAGCTTGTCAGCGATAGTAGTTTCAGCTAAGGTGAGAGAATCGTGTATCTCGCGGAGCGTACGGGCAGCACCTACGTAATTACGACCACAGTAGGAATAAATATGAGCGGGGAGGCCACGACGAGTGAGAAACCGATCAAGACAGGCCAGGAAGGCTTCAGTGGACAAGTCCGAGACCAACTCTAGGTGAATAGCCTTAGTGGCCATGCAGGTGAACAGGCACAAATAACCCTTGACGATGGGGGCGTTACGGCGGGGACTCGTCTTCACGGAGAAAAGGCCAGCGTAGTCAGTGCCTACGTTGAGGAAAGCGCGTGAAGGCTTAGCGCGAGGTTCAGGCAGCTCAGCCATGATTGGCTGAACAGGCTTGGCGTGGAATTTGAAACAGGTTAAGCAGCGCCGAATAAGTTGCCGCAATAAACCGCGTAAAGCAACAATCCAATACATCTGCTGAATGAGAGCTTGCACAGTGCGAGGGCCAGAGTGCAATGACGTGAGATGAAAAGCATCACACAAGAGTGCGGACAGATGAGCTTCTTTGGGAAGCAAGAGAGGATGACGTGCGTTTTCGGGAAGTGAAGAGTAGTGAAGTCTGCCGCCCACCCTGAGAAACCAACGGGAGTCAATGAAGGGTTTGAGGGGGGCGATGCTGTGAGACACGGGCGAGTGTTTCGCCAATTGCTTGAACTCGTTGGCGAAATAATGCCGTTGAGTGATGCGTACGAACAAGCGCATCGCGTCCTCAAGTTCGGACGGAAGCAGGGGACCAGTGGGGGAAGCAAGCTGACTTCGGCGAGCAAGCAAAATGCGGGAAAAGCGTACCACGTGACCAAACACGCGCTTGGCTTTGACGAGCGAGGAGAAGCTTTGCAGCTTAACAAGCAGAGGGTCAACAACGGGATCAAGACTAATCAGAACTGTGGGAGAGGTTTTCAGCTCAGGCACCTCGTGGCTACGTTCACGCGAGGAGACCGAGCGAGGCCACGTAAAGGGGGGCGAACGCATGAACGGGGGACCAGAGAACCATATGGGATGGTTCAACAAGTCCTGGGGGAGAAGTTCCCGAGAGGCACAGTCGGCAGGGTTCTCTTCGGAACAAACGTGAGACCAGTTCAGAGGAGAAGTGGTCTCGAGAATTTCGACTACTCGATTGGCAACGTAAGTCTTAAGCTTATGCGGGGTAGAGAGCCAGGCAGGTACGATAGTGGAATCGGTATAGAGCAACACTGTTTCTATGTGCAAGGACTCGAGAGCGGGCAGGGCATCTTTCAACACCCGAGACAATAACAATCCGCCACTGAGCTCCAGTTTAGGGACAGTGAGAAGCTTGACGGGCGCGAACTTTCTCCTGCCTCTCAACAGTCTGACATGAGATTGCGAGCACGTCTCAACGTGCAAATAGAGAGTAGCAGCATAGGCCTTCTCGGAGGCGTCACAAAACCCCACAAGCCGGTAGATGGCGTCACTCAAAACAAGGAGGCGCGGAACACTGACATCACTCAACTTGGACACGCTTTCGATGGCAGTGATCCAAGTCTGAGAAAGCGACTCCGGAAGTGATTCGTCCCACTCCACGCGCAAGAGCCAGAGATTCTGCATGAACACCTTCATCCAGGAGAGGAAAGGGGTGAGAAACCCGAGAGGGTCGAATATGCGCGCAATGTAGGAGAGTATGGAACGTTTGGTGACACAACCTTCGAATGGTAGAGTGTGAAAACTGAAGCAATCAGAGCGAGGGTCCCACAACAATCCGAGAATTTTCAGAGTCTGCTCATCGTTAGAGAATACCAGGGGAGTCTCCAGGTGGTCCTGAGGAAGAGCGCTAAGAGCGTCGGGAGAGTTGCTAGCCCATTTGCAAAGTTCGACCCCGGCGCACTGAGTGATTGATTGCAACTCAGCGCGAAGCGCGAGAGCTTCGTCAAGGTCACTGGCACCGGATACTATGTCATCGATGTAGATGTTTGAAGTGAGGGCGCATGAAGCGAGAGGAAACTGCGTGCCCTCGTCCTTGACGAGTTGCTGCAACACTCTTTGGCCTAGAAAGCAGAGGGCGTAAGACCGTAAGTCACTGTGTTGAGCTCGTACTCAATAACAGGGGAATAAGGCTCAGGACGCCAAAATATGTGCTGATAGACACGGTCGTCCTGGTGTACAAGGATTTGACGGTACATCTGTCTCACGTCTGCGCACAGGGCTACGGGATAGACACAAAAGGTGGTGAGAACCTGCGGAAGGTCACTCTGAGGTTTGGGACCACTGAGCAAGACGTGGTTGAGAGCAACTCCACGTTTATCAGGGGACGAGGCGTTGAATACCACTCGCAATTTAGTGGTAGAGCTTGTGACCTTGTGTACACAATGGTGCGGGATAATGTACTCCGAAGGTTGAGGAGCAGGCTGCATATGCAGTGAACGAGCGTATTCACTCATGAACTCGTGATAGGTGTCATGAAGTGGAGGATCACGCTTTAGACGACACTCCAAACTTACAAAGTTCTTGAGCGCGACGTCACGATTATAGCCTGGCATGATGCAGTCACTTCAGGCTTGAAAGGTAGAGCGACCGAGTAGCGACCGCATGGGTCGCGAGAGTGGGTTTTAAAGGACATCGAAACCCTAGTTCTATTTAATATCCATAACATCTATTGATTTATTTTAAAAATTATAGCGAAAACTAGAACCCTCATACCCACTCCAGGAATAAGCTATAAATTATTTTCGAGTTTATAATATTCCCTTGAGCGCGGCCGTTTTTTATGGTCGTGACGTAGCTCTTTCTAGTCCCGTGCCGCTAGCATCGGCGGGAGGCGCGATATATCATACGCGCGTCTATTTACCCTGTCATAGCAAACGAACTATTAGCGGTAGCTCACTGAACTCAATTACACGTTAATCTGCAATGTTTTCTCGTCCTACTAAATGCTTAAACGAGAAGAATATCTAACTTACGTAATGGGAAAAATTGATTTTAAATAAGGCAAGTTTTCCGTATTAACTTGCATATTTCAAAGTCTGGTAAGTATATTTTGCAACGACATTTTTGCCATTTTAGAAGGCTTGACGTAAAACGACATGCATGAAGAATGATTAAAAAAATACGGTATGTCGATATTAAAGATAACCCGCAAGCAGTGATTTAATGAATAAGTGTTGGTATTTGACATTTACCTGGGCAACTAGCCTGGCTGGAGAAGGTTGTCAGCGGCGGCTAGGAGGTGGTCGGTCCGCAAAGCATTTCAAAAACATCAGGTCTAGTTTTCTTGGTAGCAGCAGTTGGTTCGATTTTTATTTATTTCACTTTTAATCACTCAGAGCGAATGCAACAATAATATAACACTCAATAAAACTTAAGGTTGCATTCGTTTCAATGTCGATTTACTGCTGCATATCATAACTATAATGTTCAGCTTATAGAGAGTTCTGATATTTTGTATTTACTATATAATTTGTATTTACTAATAGAAAAGTCTGTATGTAACCTGCCCAGGGCCAACATTCTTCACGTGACTAACGAGTTATTTTGGTATTAGGATAAGTGGCTGACAGGTGGGGGAGGGGGGATGTCTGAGGGCTGGTAGTTGGACTAAATTGCAGCAACAACATCATGACAAAAAAAAACTCGAAATAACTCTTCATTTAGGGATGCCGACTGCCAATAGCGGGTATCGAAACGACAACCTGGCGAATGAGAGGCTTGTGTGCTAGTACATTTGAGTAGTGTTTATACTCAAAGCTAAACTATCAGCTATTGTACATTGTACTTTGTACATTATCCCTATTGGACAATATATTGGGTACAATTATACTCAAAGCTAAAACATTGTACTTTGAACTTTATCCCTATTGTACACTAACATACTGGGTACAATTTGTGTGATATTCATTATTCTTCATGTTCTGCTGGTTAATGTTTTTGGAATATGTACTAAACGATAGCACGTCAAGAGTAGCCGGACAACACCAACGCTGGAAGCGCAGTGCGGGCGTTAAAACAGTGATACAACGTGAATACATATCACATAACTGTACGCACATCCTAACACAAAATACAATACCGTATTTTTTTAATAATTCTTCGTGCATGTTGTATTATGTCAAGTCTTCCAAAATGGCAAAAATGTCGTCGCAAAATATACTAACCAGACTTTGAAATATGCGAGTTAATACGGAAAACTTGGCTTATTTAAAATCAATTTTTCCCATTACGTTAGTTAGATATTCTTCTCGTTGAAGCATTGAGTAGGACGAGAAAACATTGCAGATTAACGTGTAATTTAGTTCAGTGAGCTACCGCTAATAGTCCGTTTGCTATGACAGGGTAAATAGACGCGCGTACGACATATCGCGTCTCCCGCCGATGCTAGCGGCACGGGACTAGAAAGAGCTACGTCACGACCATAAAAAACGGCCGCGCTCAAAGGAATATTATAAACTCGAAAATAATGTATAGCTAATTCCTGGAGTGGGTATGAGGGTTCTAGTTTTCGCTATAATTTTTAAAATAAATCAATAGATGTTATGGACATTAAATAGAGCTAGGGTTTCGATGTCCTTTAATGAAATGCTCTTCAGCGAGCGAATCCAATGGGTCTGAAGAGGGGGGTCGACTAACTTCTGTTTCCCAGAAGAGACGAAGAGTGTGTTCCAAAGGAGTATTGGCCACGGCGACAAAAGAGTAGGATGACTCAGGTGCAGGTTCAGAAGAGTTGACTGGACCCAAAATCACCCAACCGAAAACCGTGTTGAGTGCGGCAGGTTTGCTGCCCACGATCATGTTTCCGGTTTTACAGAGAATGTCAGAGTAGAGATCGGCACCAATGAGAAAATCAATGGGTCCAGGAACATTGAAGTGATCGTCAGCGAGGTCAAGGTCATGATAGCGCTTTATGACCTCAGTGGACACGGAGGAAGTAGGCAAATTGCCGGCAATAGTTGAGAGAACGTGCGCGTTGACATGCATAGAAGGTTGCCCAGAACGTCGAGAAGCTATACTGCATTGAACGATACCATGCACATGAGCGTGAATTTGACCAACACCTGACAGTTGGGCGGTGGCTGGTTTGACCTTTAAACCCAAACGTTGCACTAATGAATTAGTGATGGCAGAGATTTGCGACCCGGAGTCAATAACCGCACGAAATGGGTGCAATATCCCGTGGGCATCACTTATGAGTGCGCGAACGGTGCCCAATATGACGGTTTGATGAGTGGGGTTCGAACCCTGGACTTGACACGACAGTCTGTGGCACCTGATGGCCTTGATCGGAGACAGGAGTATCGTCCGCAGAAGACTGAGTGGAGTCTACATGCAACATAGAGTGATGTTTGGTACTATGACACACGGAACAAGACTTTGTCGAACTGCATTGGGTTCGTAGATGTGCACCCATACAATTAAAACAGCGTTTTAATTGTCGCAGAGTGTCGTAACGTTGGTCTACGGTTAAACCACGGAAAGCATTACATTGATAGAATGAATGCGAAGCCTTACATAACGGACAAGTGGACACGTTAGTATGAGTGTGATTGCGAGATGAGTCATTGTGAGATTGTTTTGATCTCAAGTTTGAAACATCAGATGACACCATCAACGTATTGACCTTCTTCACAGGGGGAGAACTTTTGACAGAAGTCACTGAGTTTTTACCGACAGCACATAACTCCATTACTTTAGATTGGTCTTCGACAAAATCAATAAGCAATTTATATTCGGGAGTCGAATTGCACGATTGTTTGGTTTCAAAAGCCTTGCGAGATGACGTATCGAGGTTAGCTAATGCCAAACATAGTAGAAGGAAATCGCCCAGGTCAGGAATATTCAGGGCTTTCAAAGAGTCGACAGAATTGCGATGTACTTTGAGAAATGCTTGAAGACTGTCATAAGATGACGTTTTCAGGGGAACAAAATCTAAAATCTTGTGAACATACAAGCTCCCTAATAATCGCTTGTTTTGATAACGAGAGACGAGCGTTTGCAAAGCGAGGGGATAATTGTCCTCAATTATTTGAAACTCTGAGATGAGTGCCAACGGTATTTCAGACAACGAAGTTTTTAAATAGTGTAATTTTTGAAAATTAAGCTAAAATTGTCAGGTAAGGCACATTGATGTTCTAATAATGAAATAAATTTTATGTGTAGACTTCTTGTTCTGTTTTGCACTGAGGGCCTACTTCTCTATTGAAGTAGATTCCATTTCTGGAAGGTGGGCTGAACAGGCTGAAAACCAATCGATTACAATGCAATCAATATATAGGCCTAAGTTCAGAATGAGCGTCCAAGGAATTGATAGAGCTATAGGGACAAGAAATGGTAAATCGAACTGATAAATATTGTTAAATGAATTTCCTCTTTCAAGCGGAAAATATAAAGAGTTATTTTCATAAATAAAAGGATAATCTTGATAAATATTAACCTAGTAATGGCCAGAAGACACCATGCAGGCATATGTTTGTTGACACCATTGTAACAAATCGGAGATGATCAAATCTGTGATTTAAAACCTTTGGGGAAATTGGACTTAAAGAAACAAAAAATATGCAAACCTTAATCATCTAGAGACCCTTGGCCTCTAAGTGCAATACATGCTCTTAAACCTGCCGTTACTGTAGAACGTTGCGCGCGACGCGTTAGCTGCGTTGCTCGCGTTGAAGTGTTTGCAGTAGCGCAATCTTTGGTAGACCTGACGTGAACAATGCGAGCAAAAGACAACATGACAACTGTCATAACATGTTCATAACCTACATGTATATAATAATGGAAGACTATGATCTACCTTCTTACAAATACAATTTTGCTATATGGCAGACACAAATTGCAGCTCCTATTTACTTCGAAATGTGGAAGAAAAAATGTTGTTTGTAGGTTATAGATTCTGTCGTCGATCAAAACACAGGAAGTAAACATGTTTTTTATTGTTGCATGGGTTCGTTTTGCGACCACCGTGGCTAAAACGGCAAACTAGAAATCTGACTGGTCGACACGCCGGCCTAACGCATTACCCCCACGCTTTAAAGTAACGGCAGCTTAAGTCCTTACAGCTAGTAAAAGTATCGAGACGGAAACCTATAAAGCGGGCTGCTTTATACATTCGATTCCATCCGCATTCCCAAATATCATGTCAACAATAAAAGGAATATTTCAGTTGAGTGAGCATATCAGTCAAACATTCCCTGTAGTATCTTCGATTTAGCAACATCAATGTTTCATTGTTAAAATTTTTTTCAATTTAACGGAAAGTTCAAAATATTGACCAGGATAGTGCTTAGTGCACCCAAGCATGGGTTTAAAATATAGTTTATGGTATTGTTATATAATAGGGAAGACTCATGAGTCTCCAATATGTGTTAAAATATATTTAATAAATAGATTTTCATGTAAAAACACAAAACCCGAAATCTAAAAGTATTTAAAGTAATTAGTTCAATTTCTACAAGGGTTCAAAGTTTTCGATTTTCTGTTTCCCGCACTTTTTTTTTAACCCATTGGAATATTAAAACGAGTATGACTCGTGGCACTTTGAAAATCCGCAGGAATACAATCTAGAGTCATACTCGTGACACTTTTAGATCATGTTTTTCACACTAGATAGCACTACGTATTAGGCAGGTCTGTTATTACCGCCTTCAATCTTCCATATGTCGATAACTTAGTTCAAAATCTTTTCGCTAGATTGGGACACTGGTATCGTTTTAACAATTAAATTACCATGTTCGCGTGTCTGGCAGATGAAGGAAGCTTTCCGCTATGGCGTCCATAAGGCGAAATTTGTTTACGAAAGCGTGTGATATTGAAAACGAACTGTTTAATCTTAGTAGTGACGACGAGGATATTTTCTCTGATGAAGAACTATATGTTAGTGATTCTTCATCCTTTGATAATGCAAGCGATTCGATCATGGAATCAGAAGAAGAGGGTTTTACAAACATAAATACCAGGATGATGACGCCTGTGCCTACCGCCTACTTATATTTCCAAAAGTAGAGGTCTATTTCTCATATGACTGTACGTAAAAAAAAATAGTATGGGCCTTGCCAGTATTTTTTTTTAACAAAACTATGGCTTCTTTACATGAAATAAAATTGTGTACAGTATTTTATCACTTTTGGTAATTATTTCAGGGGTGCCAAAATTACTATAAATATTCATAAAACTTTGACTTTGAACAGACTATACCACTGAAAAAATGTGCTATTTGAAACTTCCAGAATGCAGAATTTGCTTTACTCAGGTGTTTTCATTGTATGCTGAAAGTTTCGTAGAGATTGCTTCATTAATGACTTCAATAAAAAATAAAACATTATTGGTGCTGCAAAACAAAACAAGGAAATTAAATAGTATTTCAGGGGTGGTATTTTTGCAGAATAATGGTATTCCAATGGGTTAAAACGGCCTGTGACCTCATTACTTGTATCTAAGGTCCACTAGATCGCTCGTAGTGACACCCCGCCAGGGGATTTAGTGGACCTTGACTTGTATCAAGTCACTGTTTATGAATAAATTCGCCACTGCCTCCTCGATGAAACAATGAAACTTATTACTCGAGCCGTTGCCAAAACTGGCAAGCGGTACCATGGTCAAATCCTCAGAAAATGAATAACTAAACAAAAGGCGGTCTTATACTATAATTTTATTATTGCTATAATTATTATCATTATGATTATAACTATTATTAAGTATTATTATATCTATATTATTATTTATTCTTTCAAGTCACGATTTCACGTATGCTTTTCATGGATATTTGCAAAGAGGAGTTATAGTGTGTATGATTGGCTGATTGCATCATACAAGTAGTGACGTCATGGCCCGTTTTTCCCGCCAAAATTATATGCAAAACTTTAACCTCGTTTTTATCAATGAAAATCTGTTCTTAGTTACACAAATGAAATATGTTTGTGTTTTGCCATTTGATCCTAATATAGAATAATAATAACAAAAATACATGAGACTTCCCTATAGTTTATATATTTATCCTATTGAAATATACTATATTTCAAACCCAATGACCCAAGGTATCTCAATGTCTCTGCCCATCAGAAACAATATTTGAGGGTTGAGACAATTCACATCACCATTATATACTAACAAGAGAATATTGCGATTGAAATGTTTACTTTTGTTTGTATTATTTTATTCATTATTTAGAAGGCTTTGGTTTCTTGGGATGCTGTAATTTTACATTGTTGGCAAGTTGGAAACCTTAATTTCACTTTACCGTACATAGGCCTACCAAATACCTTACAATAATCTACCTTCAGAAAACGAGAGCCGGAAAACCCATGTTTGACCACTTGTGTGTCTATAGGCGGGGCGCTCTCCGATGCCCCAACCTACCTGCTCTACCTGTTTTCTAAAGCCCATGCTACACCACGCAATTTAATCGCACGTCCACTGCACGGTAAGCAGTAGGGATAGAGATTAGGTTAGGTTAGGGTAGTATTATATTTGGGGGTAATATCTCCTTATTTTACGTGGTGAAGCATGGGCTTCTTGAGCAGGTAGGTGGGGCATCGGAGAGTGGGGCATCAGAGATGCGTCCCTTTAGGCCTAGTTAAACGGGATCCATACTGTCTTTCCCAAGTTGAGGTGTGCACATAAGTTTGTCATCGAAAGGCCTCTGGGAATAAATATTGATATCAACAGGAGCTTATTTAGGTGACAAGACTAAAGACTTCTTAAAAGTCTTTAAGTGATAAAATTGCAACGACAAAAATGTCAGGCTAACTGGTGATGACACATTTTTCCTTAATTTCAAAAAAACTTGAATGGAACATTTAAAGTGATGATCCACGTAGGTCAATTCAGGCAATCACAGACTAGACCTTCTGAGTTGATCAAATGCTCACATAGACCTACCTCACCCGCACAGAATGTCAACATTGAACAGTGGATTACATATTATGTTGTTCCATTAATGCACTGTCTTGGTATCATGACAACTGATAATACTTATTGATTGCTGTATGGTACTTGATTATAGGCTTATAAAGTTTTAGGATTTAGTTATTTTCAATAATTTGTAACTACTAGGCTAACTACTAACTAGTCATACTTTTATAATTCTTTTTTGTTTTGTTTAGCAAGGTAGGTTTAAATCTAATTTTGAGAAGGTCTACAGAAGACCTACCAGTAGGCCTACCCTGGAAACTATAGGCCTGTAGGCCAATGATAGGCCTATCTGTCACAGTAATGCCAACTTTTAGGCTATAGGCCTAGGCTTAATGGTAAGCACTAATGTGCAATAAAATAACAGGTCTAGATACTCAATAGGCCTATGGTAGTAATATATCATTGTGTGCAATTTGCAGTCTGAACGACAAGTTCAATAGGTCTACTACTACTATAGACCACTCCCACACAGTTACCAGGAAAAATAAACTCCATCAGGCCTGCGGAAATGGTATTGTGCATTCTCATCATAAGATATAGGCCTAGGCCTAACAAGTAAATTTGCTCTAAGTTTACAATTATTGCAGGGGTAATTAGTTAGGCCTATTGATATTGTTACCCGGGACTTAGTGCATCGGCGTGCAAGTCGTAACATAAAAAAATGTTCCAAGGTCACAATAAACCGATGTAGGCCTATATTGTAGATTTGTAGTAGGCCCTACATAACCTAAGCAAGGACTTGAAGTATTACAGTAGGCCTACAACAATGGAATCCATAATTTTAATCCAGCTGTTGATATCCCAGGGTGGAAGGTGGCCTACACACCACATTGACTGGGTAGGCCTAGGCACAGATTATCTTGGTGATTGTGTTGTGCATTTTTACGCACTGTGAAGAATAGTAGGCCCTAACTTGAAAATACACATGCCCTAAACTTCATGATATAAATCAATGATGTGTTGTGATTGGGCTCTTCTGTAATACAATCAGACCTGTCAAGCTTGAAAAAATATTGAACACGGAGTTGATTTAGTAAATCTCATGAATAAGAAGCGTAGCCTACCATACCTAGGGCTAGGGTAGGCCTAGGGTAAGACCTACAATCATGCACTAGGCCTAGATTTTACAAAAGAGGCGTAGGCCCTAGGCTCTAGGTTCTATCCCTACAGTAGGCCTAGGCCTATAGATACAACACACTGTGCCTGCTTTGTTGTTAACTAGGCCTACCAGGAGATATTTAAACAAAATATAATTGTTCTGAGCACGTATATTAGGGCATACGTGTCTTTTGATGAACACAGAGTAGGGACTGCCAAATGTGCGGCATGAACAGGGTCTGCCACTAGGCCTAGGCCTAGGCCCCTAGGCAACAGGTGAGCAAGAGATTATTGTAACCTTTATTTACAGCTCAAGTCTAGAGGTTATTGCATAGAATTCCACTAAAAAAAGCTTGGCCCAGAACAATTCAATTATAATAATATTATATTAACAACAACTAAATAATGTACTTACCGAAATATCAGGCCATCAGCCCAATCATGTAAGCCTTCGATGCAATGCAAGCCATAGAGAAATAACCGAGGAAGAGTGGGCGTGAGGGCGCTGGCCAACCGTTTTGCCACCAGACTGCAGCACCGTCGGGGTTTGGTATCATGGTCGCGGCAAGTTTGACATTTTGCTGTCACGTGTTGGGAGAAACAGCAAACATGTCACAAAGACGCGATAGTACAAATATAAGTGTAGCTGAATTAAAGGAGAAATTGAAAGACCTTGGTGCAAAAACAAGTGGAAATAAGGCAGATCTGATTGAAAGGTAAGAACATTTCAAATACCTTTTAAATAATCGCCCTGCTTAAAATTCCCATGGATACTGGTTGGTTACGAGATGTAATTCTTAGTGTAACACATAAGAACTGGACGGTTTCACACGGATCCAATCGTAACATGTTTCCAATGAATTCCATTTGAAATTGTAACTAACCGGAACAATGCGTAATAAACCAGCAATAGATGTAACCCATGGTAACGGCAACCAATAAGAATCTAATGTAACAAACTGGAACATGTTTCTTATCGTAATCAAACGTATTCCATGGTAACGGCAACCAATACGAATCTAATGTAACAAACTGGAACATGTTTCTTATCGTAACCAAACGTATTCCATGGTAACGGCAACCAATAAGAATCTAATATCACGACTGGGAAAGTATTTCTTATCGTAACCAACCGTATTCCATGGTAACGGCAACCAATAAGAATCTGATGTAACAAACTGGAACATGTTTCTTATCGTAACCAAACGTATTTCATGGTAACGGCCACCAATAAGAATCTACTTACAAACTGGAAAATGTTTCTTATCGTAATCAACCGTATTCCATGGTAACGGCAACCAATAAGAATCTAATGTAACAAACTGGAACATGTTTCGTATCGTAATCAACCGTATTCCATGGTAACGGCAACCAATAAGAATCTAATGTAACAAACTGGAACATGTTTCTTATCGTAACCAACCGTATTCCATGGTAACGGGAACCAATAAGAATCTGATGTAACAAACTGGAACATGTTTCTTATCGTAACCAACCGTATTCCATGGTAACGGCAACCAATAAGAATCTAATGTAACAAACTGGAACATGTTTCGTATCGTAATCAACCGTATTTCATGGTAACGGCAACCAATAAGAATCTAATGTAACAATCTGGAACATGTTTCTTATCGTAACTAACCGTTTTTCATGGTAACGGCAACCAATAAGAATCTAATGTAACAATCTGGAACATGTTTCTTATCGTAACCAAACGTATTTCATGGTAACGGCAACCAATAAGAATCTAATGTAACAAACTGGAACATGTTTCTTATCGTAACCAACCGTATTCCATGGTAACGGGAACCAATAAGAATCTGATGTAACAAACTGGAACATGTTTCTTATCGTAACCAACCGTATTCCATGGTAACGGCAACCAATAAGAATCTAATGTAACAAACTGGAACATGTTTCGTATCGTAATCAACCGTATTTCATGGTAACGGCAACCAATAAGAATCTAATGTAACAAACTGGAACATGTTTCGTATCGTAATCAACCGTATTTCATGGTAACGGCAACCAATAAGAATCTAATGTAACAAACTGGAACATGTTTCTTATCGTAACTAACCGTATTACATGGTAACGGCAACCAATAAGAATCTGGAACATGTTTCGTATCGTAATCAACCGTATTCCATGGTAACGGCAACCAATAAGAATCTAATGTAACAAACTGGAAAATGTTTCTTATCGTAACTAACCGTATTCCATGGTAACGGCAACCAATAAGAATCTGATGTAACAAACTAGAACATGTTTCTTATCGTAACCAACCGTACTCCATGGTAACGGGAACCAATAAGAATCTAATGTAGGTAACAAATTGGAAAATGTTTCTTATCGTAACCAACCGTATTCCATGGTAACGGCAGCCAATAAGAATCTAATGTAACAAACTGGAACATGTTTCTTATCGTAACCAACCGTATTCCATGGTAACGGCAACCAATAAGAATCTAATGTAACAAACTGGAACATGTTTCGTATCGTAATCAACCGTATTTCATGGTAACGGCAACCAATACGAATCTAATGTAACAAACTGGAACATGTTTCGTATCGTAATCAACCGTATTTCATGGTAACGGCAACCAATAAGAATCTAATGTAACAAACTGGAACATGTTTCGTATCGTAATCAACCGTATTTCATGGTAACGGCAACCGATAAGAATCTAATGTAACAAACTGGAACATGTTTCTTATCGTAACTAACCGTATTCCATGGTAACGGCAACCAATAAGAATCTGGAACATGTTTCTTATCGTAACCAAACGTATTTCATGGTAACGGCAACCAATAAGAATCTAATGTAACAAACTTGAACATGTTTCGTATCGTAATCAACCGTATTCCATGGTAACGGCAGCCAATAAGAATCTAATGTAACAAACTGGAACATGTTTCTTATCGTAACCAACCGTATTCCATGGTAACGGGAACCAATAAGAATCTGATGTAACAAACTGGAACATGTTTCTTATCGTAACCAACCGTATTCCATGGTAACGGCAACCAATACGAATCTAATGTAACAAACTGGAACATGTTTCGTATCGTAATCAACCGTATTTCATGGTAACGGCAACCAATAAGAATCTAATGTAACAAACTGGAACATGTTTCGTATCGTAATCAACCGTATTTCATGGTAACGGCAACCGATAAGAATCTAATGTAACAAACTGGAACATGTTTCTTATCGTAACTAACCGTATTCCATGGTAACGGCAACCAATAAGAATCTGGAACATGTTTCTTATCGTAACCAACCGTATTCCATGGTAACGGCAACCAATAAGAATCTAATGTAACAAACTGGAACATGTTTCGTATCGTAATCAACCGTATTTCATAGTAACGGCAACCAATAAGAATCTAATGTAACAAACTGGAACATGTTTCTTATCGTAACTAACCGTATTCCATGGTAACGGCAACCAATAAGAATCTGGAACATGTTTCTTATCGTAACCAAACGTATTTCATGGTAACGGCAACCAATAAGAATCTAATGTAACAAACTGGAACATGTTTCGTATCGTAATCAACCGTATTTCATGGTAACGGCAACCAATAAGAATCTAATGTAACAAACTGGAACATGTTTCGTATCGTAATCAACCGTATTTCATGGTAACGGCAACCAATAAGAATCTAATGTAACAAACTGGAAAATGTTTCTTATCGTAACCAACCGTATTCCATGGTAACGGCAACCAATCAGAATCTAATGTATCAAACTGGAACATGTTTCGTATCGTAACCAACCGTATTCCATGGTAACGGCAACCAATAAGAATCAAACGTAACAAGTAGTAATTAATGGGAACCGTATTCGATGGGATTTACACGCAACCAAATGTCACCGTAACAAACCGTAACGAGTGGTAATTCCAATTGGAACTGTAACCAATAGGATTCACACGCGACCAAATGTCACCGTAACAAACCGTAACGACTAGTAATCAATGGGAACCATAACCAATGGGAATTATGTGTTACTGTAACAAACCGTAACGAGTAGTAATCAGTGGGAACCGTAACCGATGGGATTTATACGCAACCAAATGTCACCGTAACAAACCGTAACGACTAGTACGGTAATCAATGGGAACCGTAACCAATGGGAATCATGTGTTACCGTAACAAACCGTAACGAGTAGTAATCAATGGGAACTGTAACCGATGGGATAAATGGGATAACGGACCAATGAGAATCTAACGTAACAAACTGGAAAGTGTTTCTTAAATTCCATGGTCATGGCATTCTCTTCCAATTGTTTTATGCCAAGTGTTTCTTACAAAGAACTCAATTAGCAGGTGCACCAACATAAGTTTTTATTGAAGTGTATTATTCGTATTTTTTCGGTATGGTATAGATCATTATAAGTTTATTAGATTTGTACTAAAACATCTCTAATTTGATATCTAAGAACGGGAAAAGCATAATAAATAATAATTGAAAGTACGTCTTCACTTTTTGCGTGCATAAGTTGGTAACAGTCAGTCAGTCCGGTCCGTTACGCAAGCCGGGTTTGAACCCAAGCCAAGCCAAGGGCAAGAGCGGCGTGCAATGGTGAGGTGTTTGTTTAGAACACGTGTGTTTACAGTTAAAATAATGTCTTCGGACCACTCAGACGTTTTTGTGGAGTTTTTAGAGCATAAAGAAGTGTCTGTTATAACATCGAACACAGTAACAAAATACTAAGTCATTTGAAAAACATAAAAATGGTAGACCAAGAAGTGAGGTTATGAGTCTAGCCTGGAAAGGGGAAGGCCTAGCGATGCGAGACTACTTGGCAAAGGTCCTAGCTCATTCCTGTAAGTATATACATAATACTTTAATATGTACGTATATAGCCATATACCTATAGTTTCGGGCCTAGGGCCTAGGCCTAGCATAGGCCTAGTAGGTTAGGCCTAGGCCTACTGTAAGCGTAGGTAGGCCTAGGCCTACCTTCATCTCAAACTTGGCCCTATAGGCCTAAGCCTAGGCCTAGGGCCTTGGTCATTTATAGGTAGCCTAGCCTAGACCTAGCATTGAGTCTAGCTAGGCCTAGGCCTAGGCCTAGGCCTACTGTGTATTGAGCTCTAGGCCTTGATATCCTGACTACGCCTTGCTAGGGCCTAGGCTAGGCCAATAACAAACAAAGGCAAATGTGGCCTAGCTTTTGGGCCTAGGTCTATCATTACTAGGCCTAGGCCTAATCTTTGTGAACGCTTTCAGATGATCCCTAGGCCTAACGTTCATGGGAACGTAACCTAGACCGAGGCTACCCTATATCAAGACTGGAGAAAGATGAGAAGAAAGATGAGATCCAGTTTAGGGCCAGGCCAGTGATGCCCAACGCATTAAGTTTATTGATGAGTAATTGGTGGTCAATGGTGTCAAAGGCCTTACTTAGGTCGTAGAATAATCCAAGGGCATCGTCCCCTCTGTCAAGTGCTGAATATAAGGAAGAGAGGAAGGAGAAGATGGCAGTTAAGAGTGCATCATTTCGAGCGGAAACCGCGCTACCTACTATCCAGTAGATTATATTTGTTTAGTGATTCAGGTCCATGCCTATCAGCTTCTCCTGACAACTTGAAGAAGGTAGGCCTAAACAATTTTACTTTCAGAGTATTCTTGCATTCGGTGTTTTCATTGTAGGTCTATGTGTCTCATTCTCATCCCATGATAGGGTATATAGGCTAGTATTGAATGCAGGCCTAAGAATTTCCGTAGAGGCTTACAAAAAACTGGCATATATAGGCCTAGCGCAACGCAAGCACAGCGTAAAAAATATGAACCAATACTTAACCTATATGGCCTCATCTCCAACTGACACAAGAGTGCATGGCGCAGTGCATTTGATGGTAATTATTTTCTTGTGTTTTGCTTGCGCTACGTTACAACTGACCAATAGGAATCTTGTTCCAATAAGGCGTCTGTGGTCCCATCATACTCACTGGGTCAAATGAGTAAATGTTGTTACTAGTAAGATATAGCCTATTATTGAGTGACTTCCAATTGTATCAGATAGAGCCCTGAATTGATGCAAAATAACCTTCAAATGAAACATAATAAAATAATAAATTAGTTAACAACTGTTAACGGTTTCCTCCTATGCGAGATAAGCCTGGCCCTATAGAATAAAATGATAACAATAAAGACGAGCTGGTTTGCTATTCCTATTATAGACAACTCTAGAACCGGTGGTTACAAGTGGTATTGAATTTGTAGTCTGTCCCTAACCTCATCAAACCATGGCAAGTGCAGATGACGAGAAGGCCACAACTTGCGTTTCGCTGTGCTTGTGTCACACGAATTGTGGGTTGATATGTGAGTTGTACGTAAGGGCTTAGGGCTTAAAGGTTGAGTAAATTATTAACGTTATTTGTGAAAATTATTTACACTCAACGTTATAAGGTTATTGTAATGTTCAATGCGTTTTGAGATTGTAACATTCACAATAATCTTACGTTTGGCAGTGCTTTGTTGGGATTTCGAACTTCTAGGTAGACCTACCTACTAGAACAAAGTCTAGGCATGTAGGCATAAAATATTTAAGAATATCTCGCAGGCTGCATATATTTACATTTTGGGATGGAAGAATATCAATCATTAGCAATAATAACCGATAATTGTGATTATGTAGACTATGATATTTCCCAAGAAGTTTGGCCTACAAAAAAACAAAAAAAAAACAGTATAACAGTATATAATATAACATCTGATATGTAATGCATGTGATTGTTGTAAGTTGATACCAATGTATGAGGTGAAAGGTCTTGTTTGTTTAGAACCATTTTGTTTGCATACTAGGCATATGCATAATTGCATCATTTCTTGCCATGAGTTTTGTGTCAGGTTTTGTCATTAATTAGATAAAGATTCCCACTTTTTGCTGTTGAAGTGCCCAAAGTCCATAATCTAATCTAGGATCCAAAGTCTTACCAAATTACAAGATATTTCATGAGTCTGCGTGGGGGGGGGGGGGGGGGGGGAGTACAAAAAGGCATTGAAAACAAATTTGAAAATGACAAGATATCCGTAACATTGGATTTAGAGTTTAAAGGCCTACTGCTTAATTAAACTATTAATATTAAACTTTAATTTCCTTTATCAAGGGCAATTCTCAGTTACAAGGCAAATGGCTTTTATGTTACAGATTTTACCATCTGCCGGGGAAAAGCGAACCATTGGGAGTCCATGACCCAGCAACTCTAGCACCTCGGGGGGGATTTGAACAACTGTCAAGGCGTCAACATATGAAGACATGAATGAAGAACAGATAAGTGGAAAGGACCAAGTGTTGCCTATGATACCTGTAACATGTATTGTTTGTACAGGCCTAATAAAGACATAAAATTAATTAGGCTAATTATACTTCTGATATAAATTGTTTACTGGTAGGCCTAGCCTTGTAGGTGCTAATAGGTGCTAGGTGGGTATGTAGGTGTTAATATTGTAAAAATGATTTCAAATGCTTGTATAGGTAGTATTCAATCGACGTCACATGGCGGCCATTATGAGGTACACATTGCTTGTTTACATTTTGTTCTGTCAATAGAAGACACATAGATTATCTAGGAAAATCAATCAATCAATTGATGTGTGCAGGTAAAAGTTCAAGTAAATGATAACGCATGCAAATGATTGTCTGCAAACAGAGTTTACGCGTTCTTATTTTGTTTTCAGTCATAATACGGAACCTTTGTTTGAAAACTGTTGATGTGTTAGTCAAAGGACATATGCAATATTGCAACAATGAAGTGTCGAAAGAACGTAAACAAATGTTTACAGAGTACCTCAGTATGGCCACCGTGCAATGCCGAAATGACGTTATTGCATACTCCCTATAAGAAAAATGTAATCATCACAAACTTGTAAATTAATTAATTCAGAGATGATTAAAAGCGGTTTGTACTTTGTAGTCTGCGGTACTCATCTACTGTTTAGTGGCAAATGTAACAGCTAGTATTATAGCAACATGATAATTAATTATATAATTGTTTGCATTCACAATTAAACATAACATTAAAACATATTGTTTAAATGAGAATTGTATTGTTCTTTTTTGACCATTTCACAGGGAGTCCCAGCATTTGTTACAGTTGAGCATTGATTACCAGTGGTTATTATTTGTTACAGCAGATTCCCATCGGTTACGGGTGACATTGATTCCCACTGGTTTGTTACGGCAGATTCCCATTGGTTACGGTTGCTTCCCAACTGTTACGGTACATGTTCCTACTTGTTACGGATGGTTCCCATTTGTTACGGTTGGGCATTGATTACAAGTGGTTACTATTTGTTACGGCACATTCCCATTGGTTACGGATGGTTCCCATTCGTTACGGGTGAGCATTGATTCCCACTGGTAACTATTTGTTACGGCAGATTCCCATTGGTTACGGTTGCTTCCCATTTGTTACGGTACACGTTCCAGCTTGTTACGGTTGGTTCCCATTCGTTACGGGTGAGCATTGATTCCCACTGGTTACTATTTGTTACAGCAGATTCCCATTGGTTACGGTTGCTTCCCATTTGTTACGGTACACGTTCCAGCTTGTTACGGTTGGTTCCCATTCGTTACGGGTGAGCATTGATTCCCACTGGTTACTATTTGTTACGGCAGATTCCCATTCGTTACGGTTGGTTCCCATTTGTTACATTTGGGCATTGCTTATAAGTGGTTACTATTTGTTACGGCACATTCCCATTGGATACGGTTGGTTCCCATTTGTTACGATTGGGCATTGATTCCCATTGGTTACGGTTGCTTCCCATTTGTTACGGTACACGTTCCAGCTTGTTACGGTTGGTTCCTATACGTTACGGGTGAGCATTGATTCCCACTGGTTACTATTTGTTACAGCAGATTCCCATTGGTTACGGTTGCTTCCCATTTGTTACGGTACACGTTCCAGCTTGTTACGGTTGGTTCCCATTCGTTACGGGTGAGCATTGATTCCCACTGGTTACTATTTGTTATAGCAGATTCCCATTGGTTACGGTTGCTTCCCATTTGTTACGGTACACGTTCCAGCTTGTTACGGTTGGTTCCCATTCGTTACGGGTGAGCATTGATTCCCACTGGTTACTATTTGTTATAGCAGATTCCCATTGGTTACGGTTGCTTCCCATTTGTTACGGTACACGTTCCAGCTTGTTACGGTTGGTTCCCATTCGTTACGGGTGAGCATTGATTCCCACTGGTTACTATTTGTTATAGCAGATTCCCATTGGTTACGGTTGCTTCCCATTTGTTACGGTACACGTTCCAGCTTGTTACGGTTGGTTCCCATTCGTTACGGGTGAGCATTGATTCCCACTGGTTACTATTTGTTACAGCAGATTCCCATTTGTTACGGTACACGTTCCAGCTTGTTACGGTTGGTTCCTATTCGTTACGGGTGAGCATTGATTCCCACTTGTTACTATTTGTTACAGCAGATTCCCATTGGTTACGGTTGCTTCCCATTTGTTACGGTACACGTTCCAGCTTGTTACGGTTGGTTCCTATTCATTACGGGTGAGCATTGATTCCCACTGGTTACTATTTGTTCCCATTCGTTACGGGTGGTTCCCATTTGTTACAGTTGGGCATTGATTACAATTGGTTCCCATTTGTTACGGCTAGAATGCTCATTGTTAACGGCTGGTTCCCATTCGTTACATACGAAAGATTCCCATTGATTACTATTGGTTACAGTGGGTAGTTCTGGTTGGAAACATCTTGTTCCCATTTGTTACATAGGTATGAGGTATGAGTGAACATACGTCTGAATACGGGTGATTCCAATTATTTACAAATTACCATTGATTACTATTAATTCCCTTTTATTACAAGTTACATTTGGGTTACGCCAAATGTGCCATAATACGCCTGTTTACGATTGACTGTTACCGGTTGGTTCCGATTGAAAACATATTTTTCCATTTATAAAAGAACTTAATGTAATCAATGGGATTTAATGGTAATTTCAACCGTAACTTGCAGCCGTAACCCATGGGAATTTTAAGCAGGGCGTATCTTTAAAAGGTAGGCGTAGGCCTAGATGGTAGACCAGCCTCTTAGACCAGCTTATGCCTAGCCTAGATGCATTCCAGCGTGTTCATGCATCAAAAAGTGAGCATTATTCACTTTGGTCATGTTTTTAGAACGTCTGATTTTCGTTTTAATGTATATCCTTGTTACTCAGTAGGCTTCAATAAGTTCGTTCGTACCTTTCTCTTCAACGAGGAAATCAGATGGTGCTCTGCAAACCTGGATATTTCAAACCCAAAGCCTGGGCATACCAGGGCCTTTGTGATGTGTAGGCTAGGCCTAGCCTCTCTCTCGTACTTTTCATTTATTAATTCCAATCATATTTATTTAATCACTTATATAATGTGTTATGATAAAATAAATTATTTATAATTGGCTTGCATAAGCCTATGTTGACTTCTTGGGGGGCAAAATGTGGAAGCTAACTTGTTTACACCATGTTTACCAGGCTTGCCATTGGTTGATGCCATGGTGAATCAGTAGGCTAATATTTTATCATACCGGGCCTTAATGAACAAACTACATTTTAAGCCCATTCATGAATCTCTAAATCGCCACAACTGTCAAAATAAATGTGGTGTAGTAGGCCTAAGCCTACATGGGATTTGACGTAGAAACTTGAATAGGCCTAATGTATTATTTATTTTATTATTACTTATATTTATTTTTATCTATTCTTAATTTCAGCTTAAAGGTGTTAATTTCTAATTCATAACTGTACGTGTTGTACTACATATTGTGCATAAATATTGTCTGTAACTGTACTCATTATAAATGTAGTGTTTAAGTTGTGCATAATGTCTGTACTCATTGTAAATGTAGTGTATGGTTAAGTTGTGCATAAATATTTGTCTGTACTCATTGTAAATGTAGTGTATGGTTAAGTTGTAAAGAAGCTTTTAGCTTAACTTCGCCTAATAAAGACCATTTATTATTATTATTATTATTATTATTATTATTTATCCCAACAACAGAATTTAGATCATTCCAGATGCAATTGGATTTATAATATAATAAACAAATATATTAATTTATTATATATCTTGGCCTCCTATCCAACTTTACGGCCAAATAGCTTACATTCGTTACAGTAAAATAAACAAAAACACTCACGATTTAGAACACTTTTTATTTACATTATGTACATTTTATTTGTGACCATACCATCTCACCATTTGAAAATCAAAATTGTAATTTAATAATTAAAGGAACAATCAAGTCTATGGCATTCTGTGCTGCCTGTGTAGGCCAACCAACATAATTAATTAACACACTAGAATTCTGTAAGTCAGTCAAAAATCTGACATGGTGCAGCAGGACGTAGTTCATCCTTGTATTTGTGTTAATAACTTGTACCTATGCCCACAGCAAAATGTATATTTTTTACTTTTTAATCTAAATACAATCAGTTTAAGCTTACAATTAACACAATCTGCATTTTGACATCAATGCTAGATGCTACACACTTATGAAATAAAGTTTTTGTTTGTACTATAGGGCCTACTGGTATATTACAGTAGTTTATTTAATTTAAATTAAACTATATTACAATTGTTCCAGGCTCCATGTATGGAAGTCCAAAAAGTTGGACCGAAAACTTGTTGACTCGGAAGTCGTTCGAGTTTCAACGGTAGTCGATTTCCCTGTGAAGGCTAGTTTGGAGCGCGGTGACGAATCACAGCGGTTTCCGTCGCGAAAAACCACGCCTATTTTTCCGCGCGGTACGACTTGGCCGAAGTTCATGTTTTGCCGTTGCGGAATGACGTCAGACTACATCACCGCTAACTAAACTATAATATTAAAGCCTTCTAAATACGAGTGAACGAGAATTTGAGGCATGGTTGAGGTTATAGGACAACTTCTGCTTCAAAAATGTCATTAGAATACCTTATTATCAGCGTACAAAGTTATCACGCCCACACCCCTTCCGCCATCTATTGTGAAGCTAGCAGATCTACCGCGCGGTGAAATCAGCGCGGCAACGCTGCGCGGCTATCTCGCTTGCTGCCCCCCAAGGTCTACTGGATTTACTCCCAGACGCGCGCAGCGCGCGCGCGCTACAAGCGATCTAGTAGACCTTGGCTGCCCCCAAGCATGGTCAATGGGGCTTTGCACGCAAAGCTTGACGTAGAATGCCACCGTCCAATCCCAAATCCATGACCTGCTGGATGGGTAAATCAGCGCGGACAAGGTCTACTTGACCCATCCAGCAGGCTGTGATGGCAGCATTTTGCCAAAGACATTGGAATAGAGAAGTAGCGCCACCATAGTTCGAGCTCAAGTCCAGAGCCTCCTGGATGGGTAAATCAGCCTTTTTTCCATGGCTAAGTTATGCGGAGATCAAGTAGACCTTGTCTGAGGGCTGGCACTACGCTGGCGCTGCGAGTGGGAGAATGTGGCAGTGCAAAGCCCCATTACGCAGTACGCACTACGCGTCCGCGGAGAGTTGAGACGCAGTTCACCCAACGACTGAAACAGCGTTCCGTCTGCCGTTTTGATGCGCGCGAGAATTCAAAGATCATGTTCAAATTTACAAATATTACAAACGATAGATAGAAGAGTTGGTTAATGAAAAGAAGACGATACGGCTTATGTATAATGTGCATACTATGTATTAATTTAATTATAGCTTCTTCAAAATTATCTAATTAGTACCTTCACAAATCAACGTTGACACGTTGATAAACTTCTAAAGAAATTCATTATAGCTTGAATTCCTTTCCCATTTACTATGTTAATTACTGGTGTGGGGTATGTACGCGATCAGACTTCAGACAACACTAAACAGATACATTTATTTATACTCATTTGGTCCCACACTGAGAAAAAGAGCCAGAAATGCGTACAATTTCAATGCGTACAGCTGCCTAGGGTGGTGTGAGTGTGTAGTGCCGAAAGTGGTCATAAAGAAGGGCCGGAGTTCAGTGATCATCCTCCTTCCCCCTTCCTCTTCCCCCCCCCCCCCCCCCCGCCACAAATACAAGAGGTTTAAAGAGACAATAAAGTGTTGATCAAACATTTTGAAGACTTATTAAAACAAAAACAGAAACTCTTACTACAGCAGTTTTCCAAAAACTTAATGGTTTTGACTTCTTATATTTAGTTATTGATTAAAAACGAACATGTTGGAGTGTACCTAAGGAACTGCTTCTTTTAGCAAATTATTAATCGTTTTTGGTTTATTTCAGATTGTTTCCATTTTACTATATTTTGAAATGTTATGTCTGGTATTTAAAAACACGTACAACTCAGGAATCATTATAATTTGATGTTTATAAATAAAAAGTACCAGAGTTCGCAACTCCGGTATTAAAAACGGTACCGGTGGGGCGCTCCGGTGCGCTCCGGCTCACTTTCATCACAGGACCTGTGTGTCTGTGTGTATGTGTGTGTGTAGTTGCGCGTTTCAAAATCGGGACGGTTATGCTCTAAAGTAAACACTAATTATTCAGTGCGATTGTAAATCTTCATGCCCGATAGACGTAACAGCATTTTACTTACAAAGTAAATAAAAAGAACCATTTCACTTCAGGAGGAGGACTTTCCGTCTACACCCGGAGTAGCATTTGGCTGACTCTGTCGGTTGTAAGAGGCAACGAAAAGAGATCCCGCCATTTCCCATTTTCTTACATCCTTCAATCTGAGTTTTCTTATTGGCCAATTTCCAAAAGCCGTGCGTCCGAATCAGGACCATTGTACGTCGCGTGGGGCAGCTTACGGGAGTCCAGCAAGAGAGGGCAGGGCCCAGTGGGAAGACGAATCTTCAGGGGGACAGAGGGGTGAATGGGACAGGGTCTCCATTCGCCGCCTCCTTTGGCTAGCAGAGCCACCCTGTACCTATTCTAGCCCGGGCCGAGAGCCTAGCAGTGGAATCCGAAACAAAGCGAACGTGGTACCGACTCCGTTTTACGACTCAAATACATCTCTAGCCTAGCAGCGGAATCCGAACCAAATGCAACGTGGTACATACGCCGTTTTACAACCCAAATACATCCATCCCTTTTCCATAGCCTAGCAGCGGAATTCGAACCAAATCCAACGTGGTACCGACGCCGTTTTACGACTCAAATACATCCCTGGCCTAGCAGCGGAATCCAAACCAAATCCAACGTGGTACCGACGCCGTTTTATGACTCAAATACATCCCTAGCCTAGCAGCGGAATCCGAACCAAATCCAACGTGGTACCGACGCCGTTTTACGACTCAAATACATCCCTGGCCTAGCAGCGGAATCCGAACCAAATCCAAGGTGGTACCGACGCCGTTTTACGACTCAAATACATCCCTGGCCTAGCAGCGGAATCCGAACCAAATCCAAGGTGGTACCGACGCCGTTTTACAACCCAAATACATCCCTGGCCTAGTAGCGGAATCCGAACCAAATCCAACGTGGTACCGACGCCGTTTTACAACCCAAATACATCCCTGGCCTAGCAGCGGAATCCGAACCAAATCCAACGTGGTACCGACGCCGTTTTACGACTCAAATACATCCCTGGCCTAGCAGCGGAATCTGAACCAAATCCAAGGTGGTACCGACGCCGTTTTACGACTCAAATACATCCCTGGCCTAGCAGCGGAATCCGAACCAAATCCAAGGTGGTACCGACGCCGTTTTACGACTCAAATACATCCCTGGCCTAGCAGCGGAATCCGAACCAAATCCAACGTGGTACCGACGCCGTTTTACGACTCAAATACATCCCTGGCCTAGCAGCGGAATCTGAACCAAATACAAGGTGGTTCCGACATCGTTTTAAGACTCAAATACATCCCTGGCCTAGCAGCGGAATCCGAACCAAATCCAAGGTGGTACCGACGCCGTTTTACGACTCAAATACATCCCTGGCCTAGCAGCAGAAACCGAACCAAATCCAAGGTGGTACCGACGCCGTTTTACGACTCAAATACATCCCTGGCCTAGCAGCGGAATCCGAACCAAATCCAACGGTGTGCCGACTCATTTTTACGACTCAAATACATCCCTAGTCTAGCGGCGAAATCCGAACCAAATCCAACGGTGTGCCGACGCATTTTTACGACTCAAATACATACCTAGCAGGCAGCGGAATCCGAACCAAATCCAACGGTGTGCCCACGCATTTTTACGACTTAAATACATACCTATCAGGCAGCGGAATCCGAACCAAATCCAACGGTGTGCCCACGCATTTTTACGACTCAAATACATACCTAGCAGGCAGCGGAATCCGAACCAAATCCAACGATGTGCCGACGCATTTTTACGACTCAAATACATCTCTAGTCTAGCGGCGAAATCCGAACCAAATCCAACGGTGTGCCGACGCGTTTTTACGACTCAAATACATCTCTAGTCTAGCAGCGGAATCCAAACCAAATCCAACGTAGTACCGACGCCGTTTTATGATTCAAATCCTTCTCTAAGCTAGCAGCGAAATCCGAACCAAATCCAACGGTGTGCTGACGCATTTTTACGACTCAAATACATCCCTATAGTCTAGCGGCGAAATCCGAACCAAATCTTACGGTGTGTCGACGCATTTTTACGACTCAAATACATCTCTAATCTAGCAGCGGAATCCGAACTAAATCCAACGGTGTGCCGACGCATTTTTACGACTCAAATACATCCCTAGTCTAGCGAAGAGATCCGAACCAAATCTAACGGTGTTTCGACGCATTTTTACGACTCAAATACATCTCTAATCTAGCAGCGGAATCCGAACCAAATCCAACGGTGTGCCGACGCATTTTTACGACTCAAATACATCTCTAGTCTAGCAGCGGAATCCAAACCAAATCCAACGTAGTACCGACGCCGTTTTACGATTCAAATCCGAAGTTAGTCTAGCAGCAGAATCTACGTTAAATACAACGTTGGACCAACGTTAAATTGGCGTCGGTAATCGAAGAAAAATTTTCCGCCGCTGCACGCCACAAATACAACGTCGTTCCGACGCAGCTGATCTACTTGGGGGCTCTCATCGCCCTCCGAAGGCGAGCACATGGACCTCCAATAGTCCTCTTCATCGCCCTCCAAAGGCGAGCACATGGACCTCCAATAGTCCTCCTCATCGCCCTCCGAAGGCAAGCACATGGACCTCCAATAGTCCTCCTCATCGCCCTCCAAAGGCGAGCACATGGACCTCCAATAGTCCTCCTCATCGCCCTCCAAAGGCGAGCACATGGACCTCCAATAGTCCTCCTCATCGCCCTCCAAAGGCGAGCACATGGACCTCCAATAGTTCTCCTCATCGCCCTCCAAAGGCGAGCACATGGACCTCCAATAGTCACCCTCATCGCCCTTCAAAGGCGAGCACATGGAACTCCAATAGTCCCCGTCATCGCCCCCCAAAGGCGAGCACATGGACCTCCAATAGTTCTCCTCATCGCCCTCCAAAGGCGAGCACATGGACCTCCAATAGTCCTCCTCATCGCCTCTAAAGGCGAGCACATGGACCTCCAGTAGTCCCCCTCATCGCCCTCCAAAGGCGAGCACATGGACCTCCAATAGTCCCCCTCATCGCCCTCTAAAGGCGAGCACATGGACCTCCAATAGTCCTCTTCATCGCCTCCAAAGGCGAGCACATGGACCTCCAATAGTTCTCCTCATCGCCCTCCAAAGGCGAGCACAAGACTTCCAATAGTCCCCCTTATCGCCCTCCAAAGGCGAGCACATGGACCTCCAGTAGTCCCCCTCATCGCCCTCCAAAGGCGAGCACATACATAGACCCCCAATCGTCCCCCTCATCGCCCTCCAAAGGCGAGCACATGGACCTCCAGTAGTCCTCCTCATCGCCCTCCAAAGGCGAGCACATGGACCTCCATTGTACCTCCAGTCGCACATATACATGTAAACACTGTATTTGTCATACATTCATACACACTACACAGTACACATACAACAGAACATCGAGATTAACTGTAGACAAAAAGTGATTGCCCAGCTATAAACTATAGCCTTCTTCGTGCGAGCAAACTGCTGACGTGCGTAGAGCCGCGCTCAATGACACAAGAAACAACTCACATTCCCAAAAAAAACAAGAGAAAACAGCATATAGAACAGAACAATACTCGCCATACCAAGAGAGAGACGAGCAAACACACTCAAAGAACACACCAGCCTGTTCCGCCACGCAGTGAGGGCAAGCGAGACGATGCTACACCGAGCAAACCATGCCGCCCACTGCACCTGCAATGAGGCTCATCGCGCAAGCATGACAAAGCCAAATCCACGAAACGACAAAACACGCTCACACATACACACACAAATACACACAAACACACACAACCATCATTCATCACTGTGAGCTAAGACTTGGAATATCGCAAAAACAGCACCGCCCTACCGTTGCCCAAATCCTTAGTTCACAACAGGAAACATCACTTGCGAGCCACACATGAAAACCTAGTTCACAGTACCTAACCACAGGGGCGGACTGGCAGGTACGGAACTACGGAAACCCGTACGGGGCCCCCCCGGGTGGGGGCCCCCTTGAGGGCCACCACCCAACCCCCTGAAAATATCTTACGCTATATAGATTATGAAACAAAAGTATAAGAAGAGCATAATATGTATCTCATGTCAGTGAAAAGGGACATATAGAGTTATATAGACCATCTAGAAGTGCTACAAAGATTTCCGCTTTCTTCCTCAGAGCTTACTTTTTTATAGTTTAGTTTGAAATATAAAACATGCCAGTGCTAGAAATTTCTTTAAGCTTATTTTTAAAGTGGTGTCACAGTTCAACATGTTGTTCGACACACCTATCATCATTTATCGATTTTTTCACGTGTTTTATATGCGTTCTAGACAAATTAATAGGAAAAAAGAACTCTCAAGATTTCTGCTCGCTAGCTCGCTACTTGAGGGAGACTTTTGATAGTTTGCGAGTAAACTTTGTTATATCTGAAAGTACCATTTTGACCATTTATAATAGAATAGGCTCTGTAAAAATTAAATAAAGGAGTTTTCAAGTCGTGTGTCGTTTCAAAGCCACTTTCTGTAAAATAGCTGACTGAAAATCGGGCTGATCACGTGTCTATAAGCGTTCAAAATTTAAAAAGGCGAACTTTGTGGCAATATCTATCGGCGCCTACTGAAATCCGATCCAGCGCAGCACTAGCCATAAGATTACTTCTCAAATGACAGGATCGAACTCCTATCCTAGACCTATGACGTTAGGAATTATCAGTGTAATATTGACTTTATTTTAATTGTTTTTCATGATAGGATTTCGCCTCAAAACGCGTTTTAGTCCACTAAGCATCATGCAGGGCCGAAAATTGTTTTGCCATCGGCGACGTTGCCTTCGGCGGCAGGGGCTTCGCCCCCGACCCAGCTGCATACCCAGCTAGAACACTCGTTACGAGTACAAATTACACGATGCGAGTGGACAACTAGTAGTCGATATTTGTAGAGGGTTGTGAAACAAAATAGTTTGAAATATACAACTGCCAGTGTTGGGAAAGTTTCTTCATCAATTTCGTTTTTGAAAGTGGTGTTCACAGCTCAACACGTTGTTGCACATAACTATCATCATTTATCGATTTTTAAACGTGTATATATGCGTTCTAACAAAATAGAAGGCTGAAAAATTTTCGCCTCCGGCGGCTGGGGCTTCGCCCCCGACCCCTTAAAGCTTCGCCAAGTCCCGGGGCCCCTAATATCCTTTTCCGTACGGGGCCCTTACCCCCCCAGTCCGCCTCTGCCTAACCACATATGCATTACGCAAAACATAGCATGCACTTCTTTAACAGCACCGTGTAACATGTTCTCTAGGAAAAATTCAAGACTACACAAGAACTAATGACGTCAACAGAAACGCGATGCCACTGCACACACAGCAAAACAGCACAGAGATGAATGAACACTTCCTGACCTACATAGACAAACTAGCAAAGACTCATAGCCACGATATAACAATTAAAATAAAAAATTGAATTTAGAGAGAAAAAAAAACTAGGAAAACAAAAAAACTGCCTGACCTGGGTAGTCCAAATACAACAAAACTAAGTTTTGCAACGGCGCTTCCACCATTTGTTAGATCATAAAACAATTTGTCACAAAACTAAGTCCTGTGATAAACCAATTTGTCATAAAGCAAATTGGATCCGGCAGCCTCCACCATATGTTAGATAGCGAGAACCTACCGTGACATCCATCCATTTCCGTCGGCTCGGCCTCGAACCCACGGACTCCAAAGTCGACGGACCCGTAGAAGTACTGGGGCGTAGCTCTAGGGGTGGTTCTCACATCATAGGGATCGGGACATACCAATTCAGGCAGTTTAGGTCTTAGATTGACAAGACTTTGGTTCAAACAATAGAGGAACCGCAATTTATTAGAATACACATTTATCCTACGTGGCTGAGTTATGGCGAATCTGTCTATAGGCATTCCAGGTCCGATGGACTTAACCTTACTATCCAGAGGGTAGCTGTAACCCCTATACCTTGGCTTCTCGGTGGCTGACTCCAACCCCGTGTTGTGGTTTGGCTCCGTCGTCCAGGTCCACGATCGGTCTCCATGTCCTTCCCTCTGGGTCTACCGTAGTTCCTTCCACCGTTCCACCTTGGCACAGGTCTACCTCCTCTTCCGTTCCATGATTGAATGCCCCGAATTACACACGTGCTCCCTCGCACCTAGACTTTCCTACGTCATACCCCAGTCAACCCCTCTCTGCCCTACGCTGGCTGTACTTAGTCATAAATTACCAATCAGACTACTCGGTTCGACCCCCTCCCATAACAATCACAAATGAGTGGGGCCAGGCTCTACTGACGTCACCACCGAACCAGCGCCCTCCTAAACCGAGTAGTCAGCGAAGTTGCCGCAATCATTGCCCTCAATACTGCAACAATTATTATTGAAATAACCAACGCTCTGGGCTGACGAAATAGCCAGCACAGCGCATACCTTAATTGTGAAAGAAAACTGTAAATGACAAACTAACACAATCAAGATATCAATATATCACCAAGAAGGAGATTACACCTGTAAAAGTTATAAAGTACCAACTTTTACATGACAATATGACGGAGAAGAGCCGATGGAGAAGTTCTCTCCTTTAACTACTCTAGTGGAAGTACCTCAGATAACACTCTGTTATCTTCTCTCGGCTTTAATCAATGATAATTTAGGCGCGCAACACAACACACGTTACATGTTGTACTCGCTCTATTAGAGACCTACTCGGTAAAATCGCCTAGCTAGGACCTAGACAAGGTCTACTCGATTTACTCCTAGCGGAGTAATAGTGGGACCTAGACAGTTAGCAGAAACATGCAGTGACCTAGGCCTAGGGTAGGCCTTTTTTATTCGTTATAATAAGTTTATCTCCACTCCATCCCATATTCTAGGATTACAACTTACGTAATTTTGTAATTTACTTCCTTGGGTCATGGGAGGCCTAGGTTTGCCACGGTTCAGGGCCCAGCCAACAACAGGACACAATATAGACAAACAACACCGAACTAGTCCTGGATCCATCCGATAATGTAAGTCTAGACGGCAGAGTGAAGACATTCTTGCTTGTCCACATGAAACAGCTTCAACTTGTCAGACCGCAGTAACCTCAATGGCAGGACAACAGATCGACTGGGGTTGTTGTTGTTGTTGTTGTTGTTGTTGTTGTTGTTGTTGTTGTTGTTGTTGTTGTTGTTGTTGTTGTTGTTGTTGTTGTTGTTGTTGTTGTTGTTGTTGTTGTTGTTGTTGTTGTTGTTGTTGTTGTTGTTGTTGTTGTTGTTGTTGTTGTTGTTGTTGTTGTTGTTGTTGTTGTTGTTGTTGTTGTTGTTGTTGTTGTTGTTGTTGTTGTTGTTGTTGTTGTTGTTGTTGTTGTTGTTGTTGTTGTTGTCGTTGTTGTCGTTGTCGTTGTCGTCGTTGTCGTTGTCGTTGTCGTTGTCGTTGTCGTTGTCGTTGTCGTTGTCGTTGTCGTTGTCGTTGTCGTTGTCGTTGTCGTTGTCGTTGTCGTTGTCGTTGTCGTTGTCGTTGTCGTTGTCGTTGTCGTTGTCGTTGTCGTTGTCGTTGTCGTTGTCGCTGTTGTTGTTGTTGTTGTTGTTGTTGTTGTTGTTGTTGTTGTTGTTGTTGTTGTTGTTGTTGTTGTTGTACAAAAAAGAGGACGGGACAAAAATAAGGACGCAACGTTTAAAGAAAGAGTTTAAACCTATGAAGGTTTTCAACAATTTCCATTACAGAATAACATCTAAAACACCTGAATAAATTATTGTTTACGTACACGTTTTGTTTCATTGTGGTATTAGTACACTAGGAAAACGCTCTGTGTGACGCGTTGATAAGAGAGCACGTACATGTCTGTCTACAAACTTTCTGGCGAAAAGGTGTCAAAGCTATCGTCATTGTTCACTGAGATAAAGATAAAAGCGTATAAACAACAATTAGAACAATACAAGAATGCGCGATTTTATTTTTTTTTTTTCACGATTTTATTACAAAACCATTTACATTCAATCCACATCGAGGCTTGTGGATGTTTCAATTTCAACTTTATCGGACTCTCTGTTCAACCGCTATCGCGAGACCAGTGGTTAGCATCCCTACATCCAGTGCAAAATTTTGTTTCCATTTCCATAGCTATTATACTTCCCGACATTGTTGAATGTCGTGCAATGTGCGTTGGCTAGATTTTTGTTGGTGTATTCTATACGGTCCGCCACCGTTACTAACACTGATTGACAGTTATTCAAATGTATTTTCTGGTTCCACGTATCAGATCATCTTTAAATTAGTATATTCGTGACTGAACAAAAATGTAAGCCACCTCACATTTGGCCGTTACTGTGTTTCAGAAAAATAAATTCGAGTAACTTTTGTGTAACTAAAGGCGGATTCACAATTGAAATAAGAGTTGCAATAGTGAAATAGCAATAAGGTTTAAGCGAAATGGAACATGTAATAACAATGCTATGGTTCACAACTGTCACAGTGGATTGAAATAGTCATAAGAAATAATTCAATTCCATTTCTTATTTCAACTTCTTATGACGAACCAATCAAAGCTCGAGAAGAGAAGGCCTACTCCAGTCGAACCGGATATGGTCGTTGTTGTTGTTGTTGTTGTTGTTGTTGTTGTTGTTGTTGTTGTTGTTGTTGTTGTTGTTGTTGTTGTTGTTGTTGTTGTTGTTGTTGTTGTTGTTGTTGTTGTTGTTGTTGTTGTTGTTGTTGTTGTTGTTGTTGTTGTTGTTGTTGTTGTTGTTGTTGTTGTTGTTGTTGTTGTTGTTGTTGTTGTTGTTGTTGTTGTTGTTGTTGTTGTTGTTGTTGTTGTTGTTGTTGTTGTTGTTGTTGTTGTTGTTGTTGTTGCTGTGGTTGTTGTTGTTGTTGTTGTTGTTACTGTTGTTGTTGTTGTTGTTGGTGTTGTTGTTGTTGTTGTTGTTGGTGTTGTTGTTGTTGTTGTTGTTGTTGTTGTTGTTGTTGTTGTTGTTGGTGGTGTTGTTGTTGGTGTTGTTGTTGTTGTTGTTGTTTTTGTTGTTGTTGTTGTTGTTGTTGTTGTTGTTGTTGTTGTTGTTGTTGTTGTTGTTGTTGTTGTTGTTGTTGTTGTTGTTGTTGTTGTTGTTGTTGCTGTTGTTGTTGTTGTTGTTGTTGTTAATGACGTCGTCGTAGGCTTCTTGCAAGCTTGCTTTTCAACAATGAAACAAATGAAATGAATCGATCGACAAACATCAAGCTGTCCAACAATAAAATATTCTGATTTTGAAAACAAATCTTCAAAACAAACAAGAAACATACAATACTTTCACAACTTGGTTGCCCATCATTAATCGTTTTAACTGGTGAGCAGTTATTATCGCCATGCCTCGTTTTCTTCATAATGTTGCAATTTTATTATTTTGACAGCTCGTTGTTTGTCGGTGCTGGCGCTGCGAGTGGAAAAAAGTCGCAGTGCAAAGCCCTATTTGGCAACGGTCTGCTATAGGTTTGGAGTAGACCGTGACTATGGCGTCAGATCCGGTCGAAAAGTGCTCGATTGAAACGCTCTCCTATGTTGAAATAAGGTACTACGGGACTGTTGTGAACCAGTTGGTTGTTATTTCACTATTTCACGGAATCTTATTTCAACTCTTATTTCAATTGTGGATCGGCCTTTAGCCAATACTTATCAGATCACCATAAAATGAACATATTCGTGACGGGAAAAATCTTTTAAAAAAAATATGGCTATCTCACACTTTGTACCATTTTTTTCATAAACATATTTTTCAGTATGGTGTAGCTTTTTAACTCTAGAAACGATTTTATTACAAAACCATTTACATTCAATCCACATCGAGGCTTGTGGATGTTTCAATTTCAACTTTATCGGACTCTCTGTTCAACCGCTATCACGAGACCAGTGGTTAGCATCCCTACATCCAGTGCATAATGTCCCGGGTTCAAATTCCGGTTCAGGCAGAAGTGTTTACTTTTAATAAGATTCAATTTCATTACTTCTTGTCTTAGAGAAAGTTGATTAAGCTCAAGCTATTTTTTGTCACTACAATCGCATTCTTTATTAAACAACAGTCGTTATTAAATCATTATCTTTATTAAACAGGCTATCTCATATTTTGCCGCCATTTTGTTTCAGAAGAATATGTTTCAAGATTTTTATTGTAACTGTAACATTTCAAACGATTTCGCCACAAAACTTATGGCGTTTAATTTACATCGAGGCTTGGGGATGTTCCATATTTCATTGTGATCTGACTTTCCGTTCGACTGCTATCGCGAGATAGATAAAAAAACAAGTAAACAATCAGAACGAGTGCCATAATAGTAGAATGTGACGCCCGCTACGCTTACTTAAAAACTAAAAAGTAAAAATAGTTTTTAAAACATTTTGAGGTCCATCAATTCAAACCTTTTTCAAAACTGCATGAATGGCAAAGTGAAGGTTTGCAGTTCATATCGCCGTGAGTTCATTGACTCGATAAAAACAATCTTATCAATTTTCATAAAATTCAAATTTTACAGATGCAAGATACATACATCTCTATTTATAAGTACAACAAACGGAACTATATGAAGCGAACGTACAGAAAGACATCGTTTCCTGCAGAATTTCTAACTTCTTAGTTGAATCTATGATAAACTGTGTTATCGCCCTGCTAATCGTACCAAATGTGATCTTATTATGAATTAGCTGACAATGACTAAGCCTATCACACGATATTGATGGAAATGTTTACCCAGACAGTTTCATCTAACGGACAGGAAGTATCAAAACAGTGTTTTTAACTCAGCCAACTACACTAATGGAGGGGTACCTTAATGCCTATTCCCTTAAAGCCAACGTTGGTGTAAGGGGAAATAGTTGATTTACTTACTGGCAACGTTGGTGTAAAGGGCAATAGTTGATTCCTTTACTGCCAACGTTGGTGTAAAGGGCAATAATTGATTCCCTTACAGCTAACGTTAGTGTAAGGGGAAATAGTTGATTCCCTTACTGCCAACGGTTGTGTGAATTGAAATAGTTTGATTCCCTTACAGCCAACGTTGGTGTCAAGGGAAATAAATGATTCCCTTACTGCCAACGTTGGTGTAAAGGGCAATAGTTTATTCTCTTACTGCCAACGTTGATGTAAAGGGAAACAGTTGATTACCTTACTGCCAACGTTAGTGTTAAGAGCAATAGTTGATTCCCTTACTGCCAACGTTGGTGTAAAGGGAAACAGTTGATTCCCTTACTGCCAACGTTGGTGTAAAGGGAAACAGTTGATTCTCTTACTGCCAACGTTGGTGTAAAGGGAAACAGTTGATTCCCTTACTGCCAACGTTAGTGTTAAGAGCAATAGTTGATTCCCTTACTGCCAACGTTGGTGTAAAGGGAAACAGTTAATTCCCTTACTGCCAACGTTGGTGTAAAGGGCAATAGTTGATTCCCTTACTGCCAACGTTGGTGTAAAGGGAAACAGTTGATTCCCTTACTGCCAACGTTGGTGTAAAGGGAAACAGTTGATTCCTTTACTTCCAACGTTGATCCAAAGGGAAACAGTTGATTCCCTTACTGCCAACGTTAGTGTAAAGGGAAATATATGATTCCCTTACTGCCAACGTTGATGTAAAGGGAAATAGGTAATTCCCTTACTGTCAACGTTGTTGTTAAGGGTAAAAGTTGATTACCTCACTGCCAACGTTGGTGTAAAGGGTAAAAGTTGATTACCTTACTGTCAACGTTGTTGTTAAGGGTAAAAATTGATTACCTCACTGCCAACGTTGGTGTAAAGGGTAAAAGTTGATTACCTTACTGCCAGCGTTGGTGTTAAGGGAAACAGTTGATTCCTTTACTTCCAATGTTGATGTAAAGGGAAACAGTTGATTACCTCACTGCCAACGTTGGTGTAAAGGGTAAAAGTTGATAACCTTACTGCCAGCGTTGGTGTAAAGGGAACAAGTTGATTCCCTTACTGCAAACGTTGGTGTCAAGTGAAATAGTTTATTCTTTTACTGCCAACGTTGATGTAAAGGGAAATAGTTGATTCCCTTACTGTCAACGTTAGTGTAAAGGGCAATAAATGATTCCCTTACTGCCAACGTTGGTGTAAAGAGCAATAGTTGATTCCCTTACTGCCAACGTTGGTGTAAAGGGAAACAGTTGATTCCCTTACTGCCAACGTTGGTGTAAAGAGAAACAGTTGATTCCCTTACTTCCAACGTTGATGTAAAGGGAAATAGTTGATTCCTTTACTGCCAACGTTGGTGTAAATGGAAACAGTAATTTGCCTTACTGCCAACGTTGGTGTAAAGGGAAACAGTTGATTCCCTTACTGCCAACGTTGGTGTAAAGAAAAACAGTTGATTCCCTTACTTCCAACGTTGATATAAGGGGGAACAGTTGATTTCCTTACTGCCATCGTTGGTGTAAAGGGAAACAGTTGATTCTTTTACTGCCAACGTTGGTGTAAAGGGAAACAGTTGATTCCCTTACAGCCAACGTTGGTGTTAAAGGAAACAGTTCATTCCCTTACTGCCAACGTTGGTGTAAAGGGAAACAGTTGATTCCCTTACTGCCAACGTTGATGTAAAGGGAAACAGTTGATTCCCCTACTGTCAACGTTGGTGTAAAGAGCAATAGTTGATTCCCTTACAGCCAACGTTGGTGTAAAAGGAAACAGTTCATTCCCTTACTGCCAACGTTGGTGTTAAGGGAAACAGTTGATTCCCTCCTGCCAACGTTGGTATAAAGGGAAACAGTTTATTTCCTTACTTTCATCGTTGATGTAAAGGGAAACAGTTGATTCCCTTATTGCCAACGTTAATTTAAAGGGAAACAGTTGATTCCCTTACTGCCAACGTTGGTGTAAAGGCAAACAGTTGATTCCCTCACTTCCAACGTTGATGTAAAGGGAAACAGTTGATTCGTTTACTGCCAACGTTGGTGTAAAGGGAAATAGTTGATTCCCTTACTGCCAACGTTGGTGTAAAGGGCAATAGTTGATTCCCTTACTGCCAACGTTGGTGTAAAGGGCAATAGTTGATTCTCTTACTGCCAACGTTGGTGGAAAGGGAAATAGTTGATTCCCTTACTGCCAACGTTGGTGTAAAGGGCAATAGTTGATTCCCTTACTGCCAACGTTGGTGTAAAGGGAAACAGTTGATTCCTTACTGCCAACGGTTGTGTTAATTGAAATAGTTGATTCCCTTACTGCCAACGTTGGTGTAAAGGGAAACAGTTGATTCCTTACTGCCAACGGTTGTGTTAATTGAAATAGTTGATTCCCTTACTGCCAACGTTGGTGTAAAGGGAAACAGTTGATTCCCTTACTGCCAACGTTGGTGTAAAGGCAAACAGTTGATTCCCTTACTTCCAACGTTGATGTAAAGGGGAACAGTTGATTCCCTTACTGCCAACGTTGGTGTAAAGGGAAACAGTTGATTCGTTTACTGCCAACGTTGGTGTAAAGGGAAATAGTTGATTCCCTTACTGCCAACGTTGATGTAAAGGGTAATAGTTGATTCTCTTACTGCCAACGTTGATGTAAAGGGAAATAGTTGATTTCCTTACTGCCAACGTTGGTGTAAAGGGTAACAGTTGATTCCCTTACTGCCAACGTTGGTGTAAAGGGAAACAGGTGATTCCCTTACTGCCAACGTTGGTGTAAAGGGTAACAGTTGATTCCCTTACTGCCAACGTTGGTGTAAAGGGAAACAGGTGATTCCCTTACTGCCAACGTTGGTGTAAAGGGAAACAGGTGATTCCCTTACTGCCAACGTTGGTGTAAAGGGTAACAGTTGATTCCCTTACTGCCAACGTTGGTGTAAAGGGAAACAGGTGATTCCCTTACTGCCAACGTTGGTGTAAAGGGAAACAGGTGATTCCCTTACTGCCAACGTTGGTGTAAAGGGAAATAGTTGATTCCCTTACTGCCAACGTTGGTGTAAAGGGAAACAGGTGATTCCCTTACTGCCAACGTTGGTGTAAAGGGAAACAGGTGATTCCCTTACTGCCAACGTTGGTGTAAAGGGAAACAGGTGATTCCCTTACTGCCAACGTTGGTGTAAAGGGAAACAGGTGATTCCCTTACTGCCAACGTTGGTGTAAAGGGAAACAGGTGATTCCCTTACTGCCAACGTTGGTGTAAAGGGAAATAGTTGATTCCCTTACTGTCAACGAGATGTCAGTTTTCTTCAATAACTCGAACGTCCTAACGTAAATATTCGCATACAGACTTCACATTGTTATCTACCGCCCCCTTTCATGCGCGGTAATTCAAAGAAAATCAGCAGATTCCTGGCGTTCTTACGCACATTCGTGAATGCAGTCTTCCGCCGAGTAGAGCGCATAAGCCTTATAGCCACGCCCACCGTTCCAGGTAACTAACGGAAGTTAGTGAATTATCCCTAATGAACTTCAGGTGGGAGGAGCTTGCGGCGAGCACTGGCTGACTAGGGACAAGTGAGGCTAAGTCCGTACGTTCTGCGCGTATTCTCACGCACACCACACGACACTTATCTCGATGTAGCTGATATATTATTCATTTCAAAGATAAAACCCATATGAAAGCGTATTTAGGCCACATTTTAACGGTTTTTGTCATGATGGTTTCAAAATTATAGAAACAGTCGTTAACCTGTTGTATGAATTCACGCATCAAACATGAAACAATTCGACACTACGAGTTTTGTCTTATCCACCTCAATTAGCGGAAAACTAATCATGGGATTTTGACGAGAGTTATTTTTAAATAAGTAGGCAACCTGTAAGACTCGAAAGAAATACACTTTCTAGATAGAAAGTGCCCGGAACGAAAATTTACAGCATGCGCCAATATGCAGGGTGCGTCGTTTTCACGGCCTAATAGCTCGTCAGACCGTCGTTTGGACCCTGAAACTACACACCTTGCATATTGGTGCATGCTGCAAATTTTCGTTCAGTGCAATCACTTTCTATCTAGAAAGTTTATTTATTTCTAGTCTTACAAGTTGCCTGCGTATTTTTAAATGACTCCCATCAAAATCCGATGAAAAGTAATTAGATAAGATAACATAAGATTGAAGTGGATACAAAAAACTCGTATTGTCAACTTTTCCGTTTTCGATACGTGATTTCTTGTAACTAGTAAACTACTGTGTCTATTATTTTGAAACCAACATGACAACCTGTTAAAATGCGGCCTTAATATGCTTTCATATGGGCTATACCATAAGCATGAATAACATAACAGCTAGATCGAGATAAGTGTCGAGTGGTATACGCGAGAATCCGTAACTGTTTGCGAATGTTGACTCACTTGCGGCGCCATATTGCTGCGTGACGTCTGGGGGCGGGTACATCGCAAGTCGTCCAATATCTAGACTAGAGCAGTAGAAAATAAGTGGTGCCATTTCTGTGTTGTTGTAATCAACGTACAACTATTGACCCCTATTCTTTCTACGGTAATCGTCGCTAATTACGTCATAGTTAGTCTGATGTATGCCTTAAAATAAGTCTGCTAACAAATTACACAAATTACAAATTTGTATTCATTCCTAATTAAGTTTCTATACTTGGAGAAATAATACCAGGATAAGCTACGAGCGTTCACACGGCACAGGAATTACCATCCTTCCAGAGAAGTATATCAAGTTACTATTATAAGTCCATGGTCTATGGTCTACCTACGTTCCAACAGGAGCGCCTATGTTAATGCAGCCACCTAAATCTTAGGTTCTCATGAACGGTGAGTTTCGAAGGCAGTGCGTTAGTAAACATAAATAGTTATTAGTCAACATAACCTCAATTTCACTTTGCTAAACTTAAAGTGTCTGGTAAAAGTAATATGGATTTGACTGCAATTATTGGACTGCTGACGACTGCGATACGCTCACATTACTATTGATGGTTTGCAGGAACCTTACAACGATGTGCTTGGCGGCCATACTGGTGCTAATACAGTTGAAGTTAATAGGGAAGTCTCATCAAAAATAAATATTCCTCAAAGTACCTAAAAATGGAAGATCATTATCTAAAAGTATGGGCGGTATAATTTTTATATCTGAGAAGCGTATATTTCCAATTCTATTAGCATTTTAAGTTTGAAATTTGGAACTTCTTGTTTCGTAATTGAAAAACGGCTCTTGACGTCATATGTCATGTAAACAACTGCCTCCTTGAAGTATTCTTAATAATATCAACGATATTAAGTTGGACATTTTACAATATCTAGGATGCAGTGACTTAACAACAATGTCTTTTATACCACTGTTTTCTTCAGAAAATACATTTTGATACAGTATTTACCAAAACGTGTTTAAAATAATGCAATTATTTAACATATTGTTGTTAATTAATGTTGAGAAGTGTTCATTTACTAACTATAAATAAACGTTGGTTCAGTTAGAGTCTTATGAGAGCAATAATCTACTAAAGGGTGGGATTTCAGTACTATTTGTATGATATAAAATTACTGTTTACTGACATATGACGTCAGAACCTTGAAATCACGAGCAAGATGGCGCAGGTCCGTTTCTGATTGTGTTTTGACAGCAGTATCTTTGACTTGCTGTTAAAGCGATGTTAATGCACCTTTCGAGCCGAAACCAATTAATTCCCGTTTATTTTAACTTGAGGTAACCAGTAAGCAAATAAAAAAAATGCGTGAGACTTCCCTATTGTAGTAGAAACCAAAAAAATAAATATCATTGGGATCGTTTTTTGTTTTTCTTTACAAACTTTGATTTTTTGGGGAATTTCTGATTTTTATCTTTATTTCATACGTATTTTAAATTATAAACATTGCTTTTATGCAATTAAAAAATCAAACCCGCTCATCTTCTCTAATGATTAATGACCCCAGTATAGCAGCTGTGACGTCACATGCAAACTACCAATTGATCTGTGGCCATACCGACTTACAAGACTCTTGATGCGAGTGAGGTTATGATACAACAATGAACAATTATCAATGTAGACAACTGGGCTGCGTTCACACGATAAAGATTGAGGAGGGTTGACTTGGCCACCCCCGTAAATTACCCGAGTTAGATTTCGGATACCAGTGTAGCAAATTTCAAGCGTTCACACGTAATTTCAACTACCTGTTTACTATGTCAGTAATGTAAACCAAGTCTTATAGGGCACTATCAACACCAAATACAACAATGAAACAAATGAATTGAATTGATGGACGAACAACAAGCTGTCAAAAAATAATTTCTTCTGATATTGAAAAACAAAACAAAAAACAAACAAATACACATAAATAACTTTCACTTAGTCGTTGTCTACCATTAAAAGTTTTAAATGCTACACTTGTTTTTATTTCTATGGTTGCAATTTTATTATTTTGACAGCTGATGGTTTTTCCATCAGTTCAATTCATTTGTTTCATTGTTGTCTTTTGGTGTTGCTAGTGCCCTACACTCAAACTTTGTAGTTTAAGTAGTGATATACTACAAATGACGGTACTTAATTCCTTTACATGCAATTACACTTAACTTTGCTTTAAAATTTCATTACAGTGCAAGACAATCGTTATACTTGGAAGCATTAGAAGTTTAGTTAATATTGACTTTTTAAAACTTGGCTGTCGGGTTTCGCCGCGTCCATCGATAAAAATATCTCAACGTTTCAGGTCGATTGCACGGTCCGTCTTCAGAAGATAAATCCTAGAAGAGTGCACACACGTAACAAACCTACTCAATCTAGCCCGTCCGAGTGAGTCAACCCCAACAAGTTGATAAACTTACTAAGAAAAAAAAAAGTACAACTTGTTTGGGTTGACTCCACGAACGGGCTGGATTGAGTAGGTCTGTTTCTTGTGTGCACTCTTCTAGGATATATCTTCTGAAGATGAAACGTGCAATCGACCCGAAACGTTAAGATATTTTTATCGGTGGACGCGGCGAAACCCGACAGCCAAGTTTTAATAATGACTCCGGCCGCGAAAGCCTACGACAAGTTTTAATATTGACTTGTTTCTGTCGGGTAAATTTGAGGAGAGGCTGAGTGACGGGAGGGGGGGGGGGGAGGGGGAGGGGGAGGAGAAGTTGATTAGCTCATTAAGGGAAACAGTCATCCCCACTGCTGGCTTCGTTCCTCGTCACACTTCAATAGCTGCTTGCATTTTAAAATTTCCTACCTCCTAAACGGCTATAGCTTGGAGTTGCCGGCACTCGGCTGGAATCAGCTAACAGCTGATTGGTCAGCTCGAGTGCACAATATTTAAATTAGCCAATCGATAAACGCCACAGTGGACACATGGCACAACTAAGCCTAACACACTAGTCACCTGAGGAGGGGGAAACGTTATCTAATTTCCCCTACATCTATTTCCCACAGGAAACGTGCTCTCTCTTATCTCAGCTATCTTAGACTTAGGATGTGTTTTCCAGGTGAGGGAATGTTTTGTATAATCAAACCCCTTGTTGTATTTAAGTAGTGAAATGTCTTTTATTAAACTTATACCTAATTGTACATGGGTGTTATGATTACTATAGTAACACGTCCTACTCTCCAAATTCTTTGATCCCTCAAGAAAAGTAGTCTAATTGAGCCCTGGTATTTATTGATCAGTATTTGATGATTTAATTTTATTGATTAATATCTATCAGCGGCACCGCATAATTGTTTAATTAAGCTAATGATTTGCAGAATCATCCCCGTTTCTCTTCGGGTGTTTGTAACTTATCAGTAGCTGCCTCCGAAGTATTTATTAGCGAACAAAAGAGAGGGATGTCGAGAGCGTTTTATTTGTAGGCCTATTTGTAGCTTCTTGTAATCTCTTCAATTCAATTCAATTCAATTCAATTCAATTCAATTCAATTCAATTCAATTCAATTCAATTCAATTCAATTTAATTCAATTCAATTCAATTCAATTCAATTCAATTCAATTCAATTCAATTCAATCCAATCCAATTCAATTCAATTCAATTCAATTCAATTCAATTCAATTCAATTCAATTCAATTCAATTCAGTTCAATTCCGCTCAATTCAATTCAATTCAATTTTATTTTATTCGTATACTGTTATTGTTTTGTTTACAATGTTTCATATTATCAAACATTTACGTTAACAGAGTAATTAATATGAATTTCATAGGTTTAAATAGAAGTAATGTACATGGAAAGAAACTTTATGAAGCCTTGAATATCAATGAATACGTTATTTCGTTCCCAAGTGTACTGAAGGGTGTTTTGCATTCGATTGAGACAGAGGAAGATTAACATAAGTGGTATATTTATTTGTATAATACAATACATATATGCATGGTAGACTAATATATATAATAACACAATATGGCGAGGTACAATAAACCTGTGTTTATTCTTCCACCTAACCGTGGTAATTTAAAGATATAGATTGCATAAAATAAAATATACAGTAATACAAAAATAAAGATAAATAAAGGAAGATTATAAGTAGCATAAATACATTATGCTGAAGCAGATAAACATACAATTTTTTGTTAACTTAAAAAAAAAAATTTCTTTCGGATTTTTTTTTCTGTTACATACATAAGATGGTAGTAGCATTAAAATATTTTATGCCGATACACAACAGTGGTTCTTGCAAAATATTCACTTTAAAAAAATATATATACATACATAATAATACGTGTTCTGGGGTAAAATAGGCGTCACAATATGAATTCATTAATTAAAAACCAACCCCGACTTGGAATGGAATGGCCGAACCCAGGTCCTCCTGGATTTTTCAATAAATTCATCCACAAGAGGGCTTCTTGAAAAATTATCCATTTTAAGATTTAGAAGTATATAATAAGATATTCTTAGAACTATTAACAAAATAATAATAACATCAACATAAATAGTATTACACAATTGTACACACACAAAAATACACCAGAAAGATTTACAAACGTACAAGTATGAAACAAGTAATTAAACAGCTATTCTACAGCGATTAGGGTTTAATAGCAAGAGGTGCAATAATTGACGACAGCCATCGAACCCAGGTCTTCCTGGATTTCTCAATAAATTCTCCCACAAGGGTTTCTTGAAAAGATATCCATTAATATATTTCTAGGTTAACAATAAGATATACATTGAACTATTAACAAAATAATAATAATAACATAAACATAGTAAGCCATACACAATTGTACACACACACAAACACATAATAAGGGTTAAATAGATGGGTATGTACAGTATAGATTGTTATTTTAGACTGTAAGCTCAAAGGGACAGTCAAGTAAAAAACCAAAAAAACTACCATTTGTATATGTCCACCCTCAAATATGGGAAACGTGACTAAATATACCATACTTTAGATACCATACTTACTAAAAGCAGGTGGTTACAAAATTCAGGAAAACGCGTTTTTTGGGCGTTAGCTACCAAGTAGCAACGAGCAACTTTTCTCATTGTAATTCCCATTTAAACAAGATGTGGCCTCGAGATAGTAAAACCACCGCTGAAATAGGGCAGTTATCAACAAGGTCTCAATGTGCATCGCTTCTCTATCAATAATACGCTTCTTAGTACCAACGTGTACTTCTACAAAATGCCTTGCAATCAATATATTTTTTTTACTTATTGTGTAGAAAAATTGCAACCTGTAATGAGCAGCGCTGTCCACTGTCGCCGAGTGTTTATCGGAGTGGTGGCTGGATCCGTATAACAGATCAGAACCGATACAGCTGTACTACGCTTCAGTAGAAAAATGAAGCAGAACTGTATAGTGAATCAAGTAAAGTAGCTAAATGTTCAATATTTTCTTCTTAAATTAAAGCAACCTTTATCAGTTTTATTTTACAAATTACTGAGTTTCATGTTCTTATGACTCATTGGAGACTTTTTAGTTTTTCACTTGACTATCCCTTTACGAGTTATCTGCCAAACAGGATTTTAAACGATCAGCACAGAATGTGAAGTGCGGTAAGTTTATAAAAATGTATTTACTTGATATAAAGAACAAGTCTAGAGTATAATAAAGGGTTTCTATGAGAAAACGCCTACTTCTTGCCTCTCGATAAGCAGGTTCTGGTTTATCAATGTTCATTATATTAGCCAAAAGCTTTATGTTATAATCTTCTTCCCATATAGTTAAAATGTTCCTTAATATTTTAGCCGATAGCATTATGTTATATTTCTCTTCCCATATAGTTTATATGTTTTTTATTATTTTATAACCGAGAGCATTATGTAATATTCTTCTTCGCATATAGTTAATATGTTTTTCATTATTTTAGCCAAGAGCATTATGTTATATTCTTCTACCCATATAGTTAATATGTTTTTCATTATTTTAGCCGAGAGCATTATGTTATATTCTTCTTCCCATAAAGTTAATATGTCTCGAGATAAGTGAGTTTGTGTGTGTGATATAAATGTGTTTTTCTTCTGTTTTTGAGTGCCTTGCATTATGCTCATTTTGAGTTACGTTATCCTTGTGTTTTCGAAAAGTATTTATGCACATCTATGTGGGTATAGTTTTAAGTGTACTTTCTTGCGGGTAAATTATAATTGATATATTCTTAAATATTAGCAAAGTTTAAAACTCACGTAAGCTTTCGCGGCCCGAGTCAACTAATGATTAGTAATGTTGTTGACACTTTTATAAAGACAATTCATGTTTGTGTACATCCACCTATCACTTAAGGTTGTAAGGTTATGTTCTTTGCACAGTAAAACATAGTTTTGTCCGTGGTTTGTTACTCACTAATTAAATGAAACGTTGTTGAACTCAATTCGCTCTAGGAGAGAGAGAGTCGTTCACTTTCAAAAAGTCGCCTTTTGCACAAAAATAAGCATGAGCTAGAATCACTTTTAATATCTTGTTGCTGAGAAGAATTAGAAAACAATTAAAAACATATTTAAAATAAATCTTTTCCTATGTTACAAGGGTAATGAAATTCGTTTTCGGTTTCAAAATTTGCCTTTTCCAAACATTCGTCTTTTTGAAAACTAGCTTTTTCCATCAACAGCCAATCCCGTGGCCGCATAAGCGTAAGCTGATCAACAACTGCACTAACTTATTCCACTAGATCTAGAACCCCACTCCTAACAGAGTTTGCTAATAGTTATTTTGATGTTTAAAATATATTTTGATAATAAAAAACAATATAATTAACAATGTGAACTACGAATCGGTTAAAACCATCACCACGATTGCGTGAATTTATTATTCTTTTCAAAAATTAAAATAATATAAGAGACAAATGTTATTAATTTAAGCGAACAAAATAAATATTTAAATTCATATGATTTAATTAAAATTAATATTAAAAAATAACAACAATGATTGACATAAGTAATCCTCATTTTGAAAGTTATAGTTTTAAATCTTGCCTATTAAAGTTACTAGTGGCGTAACTAGCATTTACCAAACATATTTTAAATTTTAGGTAATGCTTAAATTAAGATTTCAAAGACAGGCAACAAAACATTTCACAATATTGTAGGTATGCATGCAATTTTTTCATAGTTTCAAACAAAACAAACATTATCAGATTTTATGATTTTTCATTGTATATGTAAAGTTGAAAAGGCTACTTTTGTTACTGAACGACTCATTTTATTCACTTAATTCGCAAAAAGGCGAAGTTTTATCTTCTTTGTTACAGCCTTTTATGTCCCCGCCCTTAGATATGAGGTATTCTTTGAGACAAATGTTATCTCTTCTACAAGCATAATCTAAGGCAGAACAAACACTGAGGTCTTTTTTGTTAATGTAGTCAGATAAAGGTTTACCCTCCAGCATTACAACGAGAGACCTAACGGCGGTCACACTTGCATATCTGTAGTCACACAGGAAATGAAGCGGTGTTTTATCTTTGTTTGTACGAGCCTGTATGTCCCCGCCATTAGTTATGAGGATTTTTATTACATCAGTTTTACCGAATTTACAAGCATAATGTAAGGCTGACCAACCATTGGCGTCTTGGGTGTTAATGTAGTCAGATAAAGGTTTGCCATCCAGCATTAGAACGAGAGACCCAATGGCATCCACACTTCCACAAATGTTCGTACACAGGATATGAAGCGAAGTTTGATCGTTCTTTGTACGAGCCTGTATGTCCCCGCCATTAGTTATGAGGAGTTTAATTACATCAGTGTCACCAACGTAACATGCATAATGTAAGGCAGAACAACCACTGGAGTCTTGTGTGTTAATGTAGTCAGATAAGGGTTTGCCCTCCAGCATTACAACGAGAGACCTAATGGCATCCACACTTCCACAAATGTGCTCACACAGGATATGAAGCGAAGTTTGATCGTGTTTTGTACGAGCCTGTATGTCCCCGCCATTAGTTATGAGGAGTTTAATTACATCAGTTTTACCGAATTTACAAGCATAATGTAAGGCCGACCAACCATCGGAGTCTTGGGTGTTAATGTATTCAGATAAAGGTTTGTCCTTCAACCTCACAAAGAGAGACGTAACGGCATTCACACTTGCACAATTGTAGTAACACATAATATAAAGCAGAGTTTGATCGTTCTTTGTACGAGCCTGTATGTCCCCGCCCTTAGAAATGAGGAGTACCATTACCTCAGTGTTACCGTATTTTTTACAAGCATACTGTAAGGCCGACCAACCATTGGAGTCTTGTATCATAATGTAGTCAGATAAAGGTTTGCCTTTCAGCCTTACAGTGAGAGCCTTAACGGTATCCACACTGGCATTGTTAGTCATACTCAGTATATGGAGCGGTGTTTGATTGTTGTTTGTACGAGCGTGTATGTCTCCACCTTTGGATACGAGAAGAGTTATGACTTGTTCGATGTTATTAGTCATCTTAACAGCGAGGTGTAGGGTAGAATTACCCTTAGAGTCGCGTGCGTTGATGTATTTAGAAACCGTATTGATAACACGCTCACAAGATGAAACCCCGGGTGGACTAGAAGTCGATACCTCGAACGATGATGGAGATTGCGTGTTGATTCTGAGAATGAGTGCTTCCATATTTTCGATGAGACGTTGAGCGTCTTTATCCATTCCGCGTCGATATGCATTGTGTAACAAGGTACAATATGTACTACGTTCATCATATTTTTTGCCAACACGAAACAGAAATTCCATTTCTGATTTCATTTTGTTGATATCTTGTTTGTTACGATCTTTTGCCAGCTGCTCGTATAAGACTTCGAAGTCTTGCCAGGACTCACTGTGGCTGGCGTACTCCAGCGCACTCAAGCCCAATACTTTGTCGTCCTGGTAAAATGTCGCCCCGTGCTTCAATAGAACCTGCACCATGCTTAGCATGTTAGTGCGTATACTAGCGTGGCCGACAGCCGCTGCCAGATGCAATGCGGTCCGACCGCCCAGGTCTGTGACGTTGACTACTTCCTTTCCTGCAGACAACAATGACTTCACCGTCTCTAGATCCTGGTTGACCACAGCCGTGATCAGTTTAGTTTCTCTTGCAAGCATCAGGTCCAAAATTCGGCGAATCAATTTGAATTCGTCAGTAAACAAGTTTTTTCGAAGGAAAGCTTGGTTGTCTGCGTAATTCTGAGATAACCATAGTGCTGCGAAATATTCCGCGAAGGCTCTGTGTAAGAAGATTGGTTTACTATTTACAATGTTTGTAATAATACCGCCCTTGTATACATTGTTGCGAATGTCGTCCAGTATCTCCACTTGTTGCGCTTTGATTTTTAGACTGTTGTGTAACTCGTCAACGTCGAACAGAAGCATCGTGGAAGCCAGCATAAGGCTTTCGGAAAAGTTGTTCAAAGCAATTTTTTTTTGATAGTTATTATTATATAGTTTGCTCAAACCTATTTTATCTAAATAAAATTTAAATTTCTTGGACACAACCTTTTCAAACACTGTGACAAAATCGAGTTTGTCAGGTATATCAGCTAATGTTTTTTGTTCTTTGAAGTAATCCGAGTAGATCTCTGCTACCATCATTGTCAAAAGTGGAGTTCCCATGAAATCTCTGCCAATCTCATCTAAAGAACGCGCTATTAAATTTATCAGTTTGTTTACAAGTTCTTCCGGTTGATAGTTTGTTGTTGAGGTTGATATATCTTTTGTCAGATAATTCCTTAAGAGTATTCTTTGATCTTCTTCACTGAATTTTCTTATAGTAAAAGTGAGCGTTTGTAAGTGTGTTTCCAGGCGGTGTTTAAGTGCGTTCCGTGATGTTATGTAAATTTTGCATGTTGTAGTTTTGAGTAAGCTAGTGACTAAGGACATAGCGTTTTTTGTGTAATTCGGCGCTACCTCGTCCATCCCGTCGAGAAGCACAACGCACTTTCCCTTCCCCATCATGAATCGAAACAAACAACACTCCATTTTAGACTCGCTGATGTTAACAGCCAATGACAAAAACTTGACAGCGTCATCATCATCACTAAACTGGTCCAACTTGTCGATGTGATCCTTCAGGTCGACTCGGATGACCCAGTGCGTAGGATGGGCCTTCTTGGTCTCCCAGGCGAGGTGAGTGACGAATGTACTCTTTCCCATTCCAGCCTCGGCACAGATGATAATCACTCTACCCTCCAGGTCGAGTTCGGTGCCGGGGTTGTACGGGGTCGGATTGTCTTGTATTATGAATTCGTTGATAATATCGACGCTGCCTTTAGTGGTCAACCACTCGAGATTTCCATCGGAACACATCCTCAGCTCATGCAAGTTACCTTCCTGTTCAACCGCATTCCTGATATCCTCGTTGGTAAATTCCGATCCTACCACGAAGTGGCGAAAACGAGAGTCCCTACTGAAGTCTGTAAAATAAGCAACCTTTGCCTCTGCAGGTACTAATTTCTGCAATTCCTGCTCCGTTATGTTACGAACGAAGTACTTATCAGAGTTATTTTCTTTAAGAATGTCTTTGTTTAACCGCGTTCGCCTCTCCATAGTTCGAGGAATGTAGAAGGGAATTGGCTCGTCGAGTGAAAGTCCAAGCAACACGGGTCTTGTAGTGAAGCATTTCTGAACTAAATCGTCATTGAAAACATCAGAAACTAAATCAGTTTCCTTCAGCAGGTCCCTCATTTTAACTAATTTATCTTGGAATTTAACGTCCGTGTTCTCCAACCATTCTTGACATTCGGTGTCCAGGTGTGATATCGTAATCGTGTCTTGAATCCCACCACACTCAACAGATTTAGGCATACATTTCTTTAGATTTACTGTGAATGCGTCATTTATAGCAGACACAATGATAATTTTTTGTTGACAGTCATCCTCGAATTGTTGTTTTAAAGTCGTGCACATTGCTTGATGCTCATCACTGGAGTTACTGACGATCACCAGCCTCTTGTTATTATATTTTCTCCACGCCAAAAACCGTTTATTGGGTACTGTCAATAAAGAATCCAAATCAAGTACTATTGTGTAATGGTCATTGACTTTCTGAAACGACTTCACGAGTTTTGTGCAACATAGACTTATGCACGATGGCGAGGGACTAATATGCACAAGGCCATACTTATCAATGTTTTTTATATAGAAGAGATGATCATTCTGAAATGATATGCGGTTTAAATAGAATCGTTCTCGACTTTGCCTTTCGAGTGAGGTCATTTGGAATTCATTCAATATTTGATCCACTAGGTCGCTGTCTTTAGTTAAACTCTCCTCACTCTCATCCCACCATTTACTGATTGAGTCTATGTATCTGTGACATAATTGGTCAATATCTGGGTTAACCGTTGGATAACACATCAACAGTTCACTATTGATAAGGTCTTTTATTTGGTCCAAGGAGTCTTGCCCAGTAAACAATATGCAGGCATCCATAAATTCTTTGACTTCCTCAACGTCTTCGTGCTTACTCGTCAGATGTTCAAAGATATCTTTGTCGCATTTTTCTTTGTAATTAAATCTAAATATTAACCCTGTTTTTAGGTTAGACTCGAACAAGGGGTGTATTTTACTACTGTCGAAAGGTTCCATGCGCTCCTCAACTCTGTTGGACAAACCCTTATGAGTTTGCGCGTTTGTGTACAAACAAAATGTACTGTCTTGTATTGTACAGCCTTCGAATAAGGATTGACTAGAATCGGTTTTTAAAAGATCCTTTACTACAACGTACGATTCTACGTATTTTGTTAAGGAGAAGCCTTGTTTTTTACCTTCACTCTTTAGATGATTAATACCAAGCGTGGCAGACTCCTTGTGCTTTAACTGTATAAAGCACGTCTGCCACACCTGGGGATTGTCCTCAGTCTTATACTTTACAAACACGTCGTCCCAGGCCCCAACCTTGTCCACATTTGATGCCAGGTGGAACTCGGTGACGATCTTGCTGTTCTTGAGACGCAAGAATAGTAAAGCGAGGAATCTTATTTCTAACTGTGTGCCTGATTCTGTTGCGCGACTCCTCGTCTTATTGTAGGTGATCGGGGTTGAGGCGGCGACGCTAGAAAATGAAACCATAAACTTTAGTCACTTTTACGCGCAGTTTAATGGGCGCTGACATCTTTGACGTCCGCCATTATAACCATTCTACCAAATACCTTACTAAAATAATACGAGAAGCTCCCGTCGATTTCTGGCGACAGCCTGGCCTAGCGGCTTGACGTAAGTACTTGGTGAATTATCGACGCGATGAAGTTCACTCGCTGTGCCGGCTTCTTTTATCGACTAAATTACGACACCAGCTGGCTGGCTACGGCTATGTTACGCACATTGTATGACTGCTGGACCCAACGAGTATAGAATAAGGTTTGGATCCCTATTATGTAACTGTTTTATGAAAATTGATTCGGGCCGCTATGGGTCTAAAGTGGGCGAGAGCGATTATGTACTTTTTTATGCCCGATACCGCCAAATTTGTATTGGCCTAAATATCCCCTCCCCCTAAAGGTCGTATGTCTAGGCCTAGACCTTCACAGCATAAACCCTACTCATATGTACACATAGTGGCAGCAGAATACTTGGCCTAGGATGTTTTAAAACAACACTGACCAACGTTTTCGGTCGTTGGAATTTTGAGGTTATAAACAAAAACAAAAGACGGTCACAAAATCGCCATTCAGAATGGAATATACTTCACTGGCAAAACTGTCAATGATTATTGATAAAACGTAAAGAATAAACAGTGCACATTTTAATATGTTGGCTGAATCATACCCGACTACCAGAAAAACCTTCATTCACATGTTGGTTTTATAAGAGATTATCTACAAACTTCATGTACGCGATATTATTCTATTAATTTCCACCCCACTTTGATTTGAATCGCGCGCGTTTTGTGAAGTCAAGCCGCCAGGTTCGCTGCAGAGCTGTGTCGCCATGCGCTCAATGTAAAATGGGTTCAGTTTCCTGTATTATTTTAGTAAGGTATTTGATTCTACTTTCTCATTGCACAGTAATCTCGACGGGTCAATTCGCGATAGAATCTCAGTTTGAACCGACGTTTAAGAAGGCTATGTCTCAATGTTAAGGCTGGTCCAAACAGATTTTTAAGACATACGATTTAAGGTTTAACGCGTAGTCATAAAGTTGGATCATAGGAAACACGTACTGGCGTTCACACAAAGATTTAGTTTTAAACATTGTTTTCATTGTTGTTTTTAAAACAACGTCTTTAAACCTTGTGCATTATGTCTTTAAAATCTTTGTGGACCAGCCTTAACCCGTCAAAATTTTAGAAATTACAAATTGTATTCCAGATGGCTTTGTGTTCAATAATGGTTGCAATGGCAGTCGGAAGTTAAAAGAGGGCGAACATATAATGCCTTATATAAAGATAATATCAAAAATCAGATAAAAAGCTAATCAGTAAATAAAAAAATAATGTGTAACTAATTGGCTGTTTTCCAAAAATCCTCGGATGATAACATTTGGAAAATTTAAATCCCCGTTCTGGGTTTCATATAATAATTGCTTCATAAATTTAAAGATATTCATTTTTAATGTTGTTATTCTTACAATAGACAATGTCAGATTTCTAATGTGGACATTTGCAAAAAAAAAAAAGATAAAAAATATTACTTAGAAAGAAGTGTACATCAAGAGATTTTAAATCTGTGTGAGGTCGTGAAAGAAGCGACACGAGCAACAACAACCACTACTCACCCCTGTGTTGTGGCCGCCATGTTTGATGCCGGGAGGGGCGAACAACAACAACCACTACTCACCCCTGTGTTGTGGCCGCCGTGTTTGATGCCAATAGGGGCAAACAACAACAAACACTACTCACCCATGTGTTGTGGCCGCCATGTTTGATGCCGGGAGGGGCGAACAACAACAACCACTACTCACCCATGTGTTGTGGCCGCCATGTTTGATGCCAAGAGGGGCAAACAACAACAAACACTACTCACCCATGTGTTGTGGCCGCCATGTTTGATGCCGGGAGGGGTGAACAACAACAACCACTACTCACCCATGTGTTGTGGCCGCCATGTTTAATGACCCATGTATTGTGGCCGCCATGTTTGATGCCGGGAGGGGTGAACAACAACAACCACTACTCACCCATGTGTTGTGGCCGCCGTGTTTGATGCCAAGAGGGGCAAACAACAACAAACACTACTCACCCCTGTGTTGTGGCCGCCGTGTTTGATGCCAATAGGGGCAAACAACAACAAACACTACTCACCCATGTGTTGTGGCCGCCATGTTTGATGCCAAGAGGGGCAAACAACAACAAACACTACTCACCCATGTGTTGTGGCCGCCATGTTTGATGCCGGGAGGGGTGAACAACAACAACCACTACTCACCCATGTGTTGTGGCCGCCGTGTTTGATGCCAAGAGGGGCAAACAACAACAAACACTACTCACCCATGTGTTGTGGCCGCCGTGTTTGATGCCAAGAGGGGCAAACAACAACAAACACTACTCACCCATGTGTTGTGGCCGCCATGTTTGATGCCGGGAGGGTTGAACAACAACAACCACTACTCACCCCTGTGTTGTGGCCGCCGTGTTTGATGCCAAGAGGGGCAAACAACAACAAACACTACTCACCCATGTGTTGTGGCCGCCATGTTTGATGCCGGGAGGGCTGAACAACAACAACCACTACTCACCCATGTGTTGTGGCCGCCATGTTTGATGCCGGGAGGGGCGAACAACAACAACCACTACTCACCCATGTGTTGTGGCCGCCATGTTTGATGCCGGGAGGGGCGAACAACAACAACCACTACTCACCCACGTGTTGTGGCCGCCATGTTTGATGCCGGGAGAGGCGAACAACAACAACCACTACTCACCCATGTGTTGTGGCCGCCATGTTTGATGCCGGGAGGGGCGAACAACAACAACCACTAATCACCCCTGTGTTGAGGCCGCCATGTTTGATGCCGGGAGAGGCAAACAACAACAACCACTACCCAACCCTGTGTTGTGGCCATCATGTGTTATGCCGGGAGAGGCGAACAACAACAACAACTACTCACCCATGTGTTGTGGCCGCCATGTTTGATGCCGGGAGGGCTGAACAACAACAACCACTACTCACCCATGTGTTGTGGCCGCCATGTTTGATGCCGGGCGGGCTGAACAACAACAACCACTACTCACCCAAGTGTTGTGGCCGCCATGTTTGATGCCGGGAGGGCTGGACAACAACAACCACTACTCACCCTTGTGTTGTGGCCGCCATGTTTAATGACAACTGTGTTGTGGTCCTCTTGTTTGTTGTCCACTGTGTGGCCGCCTTTTTTGATGTCAACTGTGTGGTGGCCGCCTTGTTTGATGTCAACTGTGTGGCCGCCTTTTTTGATGTCAACTGTGTGGTGGCCGCATTGTTTGATGTCAACTTTGTGGCCGCCTTTTTTGAAGTCATCTGTGTGGTGGCCGCATTGTTTGATGTCAACTTTGTGGCCGCCTTTTTTGATGTCAACTGTGTGGTGGCCGCCTTGTTTGATGTCAACTGTGTGGCCACCTTTTTTGATGTCAACTGTGTGGTGGCCGCATTGTTTGATGTCAACTTTGTGGGCGCCTTTTTTGATGTCAACTGTGTGGTGGCCGCCTTGTTTGACGACAACTGTGTGGCCGCCTTTTTTGTTGTCAACTGTGTTGTGGTCCTCTTTTTTGATGTCAACTGTATGGTGGCCGCCTTGTCTGATGACAACTGTGTGGTGGCCGCATTGTTTGATGTAAACTTTGTGGCCGCCTTTTTTGATGTCAACTGTGTTGTGGCCGCCTTGTTTGATGTCAACTGTGTTGTGGCCACCTTGATTGATGACAACTGTGTTGTGGCCGCATTGTTTGATGTCAACTGTGTTGTGGCCGCCTTGTTTGATGTCAACTGTGTTGTGGCAACCTTGTTTGATGACAACTGTGTTGTGGCCGCATTGTTTGATACCAACTGTGTTGTGGCCACCATGTTAGATGACAACTGTGTTGTGGCCGCCATGTTAGATGACAACTGTGTTGTGGCCGCCATGTTAGATGACAACTGTGTTGTGGCCGCCATGTTAGATGACAACTGTGTTGTGGCCGCCATGTTAGATGATAACTGTGTTGAAGCCGCCATGTTAGATGACAACTGTGTGGTGGCCGCCTTGTTTGATGTCAACTGTGTGGCCGCCTTTTTTGATGTCAACTGTGTTGTGGTCGCCATGTTATATGACAACTGTGTTGTGGCCGCCTTGTTTGATGTCAACTGTGTGGCCGCCTTTTTTGATGTCAACTGTTTTGTGGCCGCCATGTTAGATGACAACTGTGTGGTGGCCACCTTGTTCAATGTCAACTGTGTGGCCGAATTTTTTGATGTCAACTGTGTTGTGGCCACCTTGTTTGATGTCAACTGCGTTGTGGTCGCCATGTTAGATGACAACTGTGTGGTGGCCGCCTTGTTTGATTTCAACTGTGTGGCCGCCTTGTTTGATGACAACTGTGTTGTGGCCGCCTTTTTTGATGTCAACTGTGTTGTGGCCGCCTTTTTTGATGTCAACTGTGTTGTGGCCGCCTTGTTTGATGTCAACTGTGTTGTGGCCGCCTTGTTTGATGACAACTGTGTTGTGGCCGCCTTGTTTGATGTCAACTGTGTTGTGGCCGCCTTTTCTGATGACAACTGTGTTGTGGCCGCCTTGTTTGATGTCAACTGTGTTGTGGCCGCCTTGTCTGATGACAACTGTGTTGTGGCCATCTTGTTTAATGTCAACTGTGTTGTGGCCATCTTGTTTGATGTCAACTGTGTGGTGGCCGCCATGTTTGATGACAAGTGTGTTGTGGCCGCCTTGTTTGATGTCAACTTTGTGGCCGCCTTGTTTGATGTTAACTTTGTTTTGGCCGCCTTGTTTGATGTCAACTGTGTTGTGGCCGCCTTGTCTGATGACAACTGTGTTGTGGCCGCCTTGTTTGATGTCAACTGTGTTGTGGCCGCCATGTCTGATGACAACTGTTTTGTTTCCATCTTGTTTGATGTCAACTGTGTGGTGGCCGCCTTGTTTGATGACAAGTGTGTTGTGGCCGCCATGTTAGATGACAACTGTGTTGTGGCCGCCATGTTTGATGTCAACTGTGTTGTGGCCGCCTTTTTTGATGTCAACTGTGTTGTGGCCGCCTTGTTTGATGTCAACTGTGTGGCCGCCTTGTTTGATGACAACTGTGTTGTGGCCGCCTTTTTTGATGTCAACTGTGTTGTGGCCGCCTTTTTTGATGTCAACTGTGTTGTGGCCACCTTGTTTGATGTCAACTGTGTTGTGGCCGCCTTGTTTGATGACAACTGTGTTGTGTTTGCCATGTTTGATGACAACTGTGTTGTGGCCGCCTTGTTTGATGTCAACTGTGTGGTGGCCGCCATGTTTGATGTCAACTTTGTTGTGGCCGCCTTGTTTGATGTCAACTGTGTGGTGGCCGCCATGTTTGATGACAACTGTGTTGTGGCCGCCTTGTTTGATGTCAACTGTGTGGTGGCCGCCTTGTTTGATGTCAACTGTGTTGTGGCCGCCTTGTTTGATGACAACTGTTTTGTGGCCGCCTTGTTTGATGTCAACTGTGTTGTGGCCGCCTTGTTTGATGTCAACCGTGTTGTGGCCGCCTTGTTTGATGACAACTGTGTTGTGGCCGCCATGTCTGATGACAACTGTTTTGTGGCCATCTTGTTTGATGTCAACTGTGTGGTGGCCGCCTTGTTTGATGACAAGTGTGTTGTGGCCGCCATGTTAGATGACAACTGTGTTGTGTTCGCCATGTTAGATGACAACTTTGTGGTGGCCGCCATGTTTGATGACAACTGTGTTGTGGCCACCTTGTTTGATGTCAACTTTGTTGTGGCCACCTTGTCTGATGACAACTGTTTTGTGGCCGCCTTGTTTGATGTCAACTGTGTTGTGGCTTCCATTTTTGATGTCAACTGTGATGTGGCCACCTTGTCTGATGACAACTGTGTTGTGGCCGCCTTGTTATATGACAACTGAATGGTGGCCGCCATGTTTGATGACAACTGTGATGTGGCCACCTTGTCTGATGACAACTGTGTTGTGGTCGCCTTGTTTGATGTCAACTGTGTGGTAGCCGCCTTGTTTGATGACAACTGTGTTGTGGCCGCCATGTTTGATGACAACTGTGTTGTGTTTGCCATGTTTGATGACAACTGTGTGGTGGCCGCCATGTTTGATGTCAACTGTGTTGTGGCCGCCTTGTTTGATGACAACTGTGTTGTGGCCGCCTTATTTGATGTCAACTGTGTGGTGGCCGCCTTGTTTGATGTCAACTGTGTTGTGGCCGCCTTGTTTGATGACAACTGTGTTGTGGCCGCCTTGTTTGATGACAACTGTGTTGTGGCCGCCATGTTTGATGTCAACTGTGTTGTGGCCGCCTTGTTTGATGTCAACTGTGTGGTGGCCGCCATGTTTGATGTCAACTGTGTTGTGGCCGCCTTGTTTGATGACAACTGTTTTGTGGCCGCCTTGTTTGATGTCAACTGTGTTGTGGCCGCCTTGTTTGATGTCAACCGTGTTGTGGCCGCCTTGTTTGATGACAACTGTGTTGTGGCCGCCTTGTTTGATGTCAACTGTGTTGTGGCCGCCTTGTTTGATGTCAACTGTGTGGTGGCCGCCATGTTTGATGACAACTGTGTTGTGGCCGCCTTGTTTGATGTCAACTGTGTGGTGGCCGCCTTGTTTGATGTCAACTGTGTTGTGGCCGCCTTGTTTGATGACAACTGTGTTGTGGCCGCCATGTTTGATGACAAGTGTGTTGTGGCCGCCTTGTTTGATGTCAACTGTGTTGTGGCCGCCATGTTTGATGACAACTGTGTTGTGGCCGCCTTGTTGGATGTCAACTGTGTTGTGGCCGCCTTGTTTGATGACAAGTGTGTTGTGGCCGCCTTGTTTGATGACAACTGTGTTGTGGCCGCCATGTTTGATGACAACTGTGTTGTGGCCGCCTTGTTTGATGACAAGTGTGTTGTGGCCGCCTTGTTTGATGACAAGTGTGTTGTGGCCGCCTTGTTTGATGACAACTGTGTTGTGGCCGCCTTGTTTGATGACAACTGTGTTGTGGCCGCCATGTTTGATGACAACTGTGTTGTGGCCGCCTTGTTGGATGTCAACTGTGTTGTGGCCGCCTTGTTTGATGTCAAATGTGTTGTGGCCGCCTTGTTTGATAACAACTGTGTTGTGGCCGCCTTGTTTGATGTCAACTGTGTTGTGGCCGCCATGTTTGATGTCATCTGTGTTGTGGCCACCTTGTCTGATGACAACTGTGTTGTGGCCACCTTGTTAGACGACAACTGTGTTGTGGCCGCAATGTTTGATGACAACTGTGTTGTGGCCGCCATATTTGATGACAACTGTGTTGTGGCCGCCGTGTTTGATGACAACTGTGTGGTGGCCGCCTTGTTTGATGACAACTGTGTTGTGGCCGCCATGTTTAATGACAACTGTGTGGTGGCCGCCTTGTTTGATGACAACTGTGTTGTGGCCGCCATGATTGATGACAACTGTGTGGTGGCCGCCTTGTTTGATGACAACTGTGTTGTGTTCGCCATGTTTGATGACAACTGTGTTGTGGCCGCCATGATTGATGACAACTGTGTTGTGGCCGCCATATTTGATGACAACTGTGTTGTGGCCGCCGTGTTTGATGACAACTGTGTGGTGGCCGCCTTGTTTGATGACAACTGTGTTGTGGCCGCCATGTTTAATGACAACTGTGTGGTGGCCGCCTTGTTTGATGACAACTGTGTTGTGGCCGCCATGATTGATGACAACTGTGTTGTGGCCGCCATATTTGATGACAACTGTGTTGTGGCCGCCGTGTTTGATGACAACTGTGTGGTGGCCGCCTTGTTTGATGACAACTGTGTTGTGGCCGCCATGTTTAATGACAACTGTGTGGTGGCCGCCTTGTTTGATGACAACTGTGTTGTGGCCGCCATGATTGATGACAACTGTGTGGTGGCCGCCTTGTTTGATGACAACTGTGTTGTGGCCGCCATGATTGATGACAACTGTGTGGTGGCCGCCTTGTTTGATGACAACTGTGTTGTGGCCGCCATGATTGATGTCAACTGTGTTGTGGCCGCCTTGTTTGATGCCGGGAGGGGCGAACAACTCTCGCCTCTCGATCTTCCGTCCATCCCTGCGGCTGCTGTCTGTAACCAGGGTGCATTGCGGTTAGTCTGTGCTACTCACCATTGCTCTTATATGTTATAATACAGCACATGCTCAGCTGGGCATGTTGTAGGTTATGTACCATACCTAAGATGTTAAACTTACATACCCAATTTGTTTTATAACTTTTTTTAGTCCAGCCCACTTTTTCCAATACTTGGCTTTGCCATAAAATTGGTTATTATATGTTTAAGGGTTGGAATTTTTGTCGGGTTTAGTTTATTTGTTAATTTTTAAAGTCATTTGTATAAATGCACACTTCAAAACGATTTTCCGAAAAATGTCTTTAATATTCATTGATAATATAGATAGCAGACAGGCATAATAATAATATAGGTAGGTATGTCACAAGATTGGCTATAAAGGTTCTGACTATTGTTATATAAACGTGGGTTATAACCAGCAAGGTAAAGAAGACACAATTTTCATTTGTAAAAACACGTCCATCCAAGAAAATGTAACAGAATTTTCAAAGTCGCCGACGAGAATGTCTCACTCAGCAATTGATTCAAACGCTGATGATTAGGTTGTTGCGCATCCACCCTATTCACTATTCATTTTTTGGTAATTAGTATTATTATCATATGTTTTTCTTATCATTTCATTATTTCATTTACTTTTATACTTGTGTGTACCACGAACATTGCCCATCATTACCAATGTGAAACCGATATCTCACACGTGCACATTCGATACAATAACGCACTGTTCTCCAAAACTGAACTCGCTGACCGATACAACAAAGGGTGGCCTTGGCAGGACTTCGCCACGCGCGAACTGATGTCACAATACATGAGGCGCGCGCATCCAGTAACATTCCACTGTACGCATCTTCTGAACACACACAAAGGAAGGCATCACCACTCGAACACTCTTCCTCGACCGCATCAGACGTACTAGTTTTTCGTTCCTCAGCGAACAAAGGGAATGGCTAGGTCAACTACATCATACATCAGCGAGACCTAAGCCTCCCTTTCCGACTTCAACAACAGCTTCATAGACACCACCCAGACACCAATCAACATGTCTTCGCACCGAGTAGCTGCCGAGTAACAATGGGGGACGCTTCATTGTTCCGGGACTACTAGTCGTCAACACCGTCAACCACCGTCAACCGTCAACAACCGTAACGTATAACATGCGTGTGCACATAAACTCACTTAAGGCCTAAAACATCAAAAAGAGCTCTTGAACATTTCAATCACATTTCAATACTTCGCATATTTTGTTCATTGTTTGTCATTGTTTATGTAGCCTACAATACACAAGTGCATTTAACCTTATATCATGTGTTACATTTAACCTTAGTTCCTGAAGGTCATTCACTCTCATTCAGCACCCTCCTTTTTACTTTTTGGATTTTTATTTCACCTTTTTGGTTACATTAATTAATAAATTCATTCTGCTGACTTGAGCTAGTCAAATTACTTCAAGTATGGGTTGGCGGCCTGAGCCCACTTGTCTGTAATGCTACAAGGTGAACTAACAAAATAAAAATTCTCACAGAAAATTGAAACTCAAATCGATGGCTTGTAGATTACTGACTATTCTCGATCGCAAAACTTCGATACGACCCTAGCGGACAAAATTGTCCCTGAGCTGACGGGTCTAGCGCTCTGTCAACAAATTCTCGCACACCACACGGTACTTATTTCGTTCTAGCTGTTATACTATTCGTTTTGAAGGAAAAACTTAGAGGAAAGCGAATTAGTTTATATGCCAATAGTCATCATGAAGGTTATTTCAAAATTATAGACCAAGTAATTTACTTGTTATAACAATGCACGCGAAGAATCGGGAAATGAGCAAAATTCTGATTGTTCTCTAAACTTCAATTGCCGAAAAACTAATGATCGGATTTTTGGGCAGTTTCTATCTAGAAATTTTGTTTGTTTATCATCTCTTACTATTGATACTTATTCCTTATGATCTCTGGTCCAAATCCGATCATTAGTTTTTCGAAAATTTAAGTTGATAAATTCTTAAGAAGTATGCTCATTTGCCGATGCTTTGCGTAAATTGTTATAACACGTAAACTGCTGGGTCTATAATTTTAAAATAACCCTTATGATGACTAAAGCCATATAAACTAAACACGCTTAGCCATAATTTTTACTTCAAAATGAATAGTATAAAAGCTAGAACGAGATAAGTGATCAACGTTCCAGCGATACCGCCAATGTCACGCTGAGAAGTTAACCCGGCACGGCCTCCATAGTCCAGTGCCTACCCTATACCCCCGCAAAAAAATTGATGTACAGAGAATTTGATTAATGTTACTGTTACAATGACCAATAAGCATTAAAAATAGCTTGGGTAGACATTTCAATGTTGTGGCGTTTTCAGGTTCAGGGGTGTCCAAATGTGGTACTGTGAAAACCATAAAAATATTAATTGAGGTATGTTACCAGTTCAAATAATTAACTATTTTTATTAGGATGTACTCTTTAATACGTAAGCGACCAAATAAAACGATTTTTTATTTTCAGGGTTACACAAACCAGTTATTTGTACATGTTTTGTTTTTATTTCGAGCACAAAATGTATATAGTTTGGCCGCTCTGTAACCCCCCACCCCTCAAATAATGTAAGGTCTAAAAGTGGTTTCTATTACTTTTATATATGTACTTTCGATTTTCACTTGTTAGCCAACATGGTTTTGCGGGTGCATCTATCAGGGTTGTCCAAATGTGCCACCATACAAATCAATATTAATATTATATGCAATTCTTGAGAATAAATTAGAATGGTTGTAAGTATATGACCTCAAGCACCTAAAATGCTTGATAACATGAATTTTGTGTTTTTTTTAGGGGTGAGAAAAACGTTCTATATACATTTTATGTGAATGTTTTAGGCGTCGGCTTAAATTAATTTACACTCATTTTGCTTACATGAATACTGTTAACACATATATAGGTATTTATTTTTAAACAGTTCATATTGCTGCTTTTGTAACATTCGATTTTGCCCATCCATTCGCAAAAACGAGCCCCTCTTAGTATTTTCAGCTTCATTGAGTACTGAAGAACTTGCTGCAAAAATAAGATCACACAGCGCTGTCCGTACAGCAGGCCTTACCTTGAGACAAGCAATGCAGAATTGATTGATTAATGGGGCTTAACGTCTCATATTTGTGCAACTATGGCTAATCGAGACGATGAGCAGGTGATAATGAAGATGAGAAAGATGACGATGAAGAAAACAGCCACATCCGAATCAGATCCATTGTACGTCGCGTGGGTCGTCAAACGGAAGTCCAGCAAGGGAGGGCAGGGCCAAGTGGGAGGAGAAATATTCAGTGGGACAGTGGGGGGGGGGGGGGGGGCTGAAGGGGGGGGGGGTCTCCTTTCTTCGCCTCTTACGACTAGCAGAGTCACTCTGGGCCTATTCTTCCCCGGGCCCAGGTGGAACAGCAATGCAGAAAGTAGATTTTAATCTCCGAGATAAATTTACCGATGCTGCAGAACTGCAACATTCATGGGATCCAACTACAATGCCCGATGTTCCCTATCATTCTTTTCATCAGTATTTGATATCAGTAAGTCAAAATTGTTACACATTTCTCCATCGGAAAATTCGAATACTGATAAAGATCAAGACGATTTCGGTGATGGCTGCTCTGAAAGAACTAATGGGATGAAACGTAAGGCTGTAAAGCTTTCCTGTCTCTTTCACATGATGTTTTATGAACTACATAATGGGTCAAAAAGAACTCCTCTTCACATAATGACAGTTCACAGTGTTTATGACAAATGCAAATGCAAAGAGTTAATCACATCTATGAACCGAATCGGTGTATCTACTAGCTACAATGATGTGTTGAGAAATAGGACCTTATTGGTAGCTTATGCATTGAATAGCTGTGAAGATAAAAGCACACCTATACCTAGACACTAATAATACAGGCTTTACTATTGGAGCCTTTGACAACTTTGACTTTGAAGATAACTCTTCATTGTCTGGCACAAGTGGCACTTATCATACTGCAATGGTATTATTCCAAGAAATTTCTAGAGACGTTCCACCTGGGAAACCAAATGTTTCAGCATCACAACTGAAAAAGAGTAGTTGCAATCTAACATCAAGACTACCTTGCCAATAGACCATGGGCCAGCTAAAAGAACCCCCCCCCCCCCCCCCCCCCCCCACCACCACCCGGTGCGGAAGGTTTGAAAGTGGTTTTGTGTACCTCTTAATATTATATTTTGATTTTCACTTGTTAGTCAACACAACTTTGGTGGAACAGCCAACCAGGGGTGTCCAAAGATTTTGGTCTAAACAATACAAATATTAATTGTGAGTCTTGTAGTAAGAAATTAGTTAGTTTTACGTGCGGTTATAATTATGTATATCATTTTGTCTTATTTTCAAAAATTATTTGACACCCAATTGCCAATTGGCTATTCTTCGGAGATATCACCTTGTGTCTTTTTGGACATCATAAAATTGTTTAGTCACAAATGTCGTTTGCGACCACTCTAATAAAAGGTCTTGATCAGTACATTACGAATAAGTAATTTGTATACATGTTAATTGTACATTTTCAGGGGTAATCACGCTTTAAACGTCAAAATCCTTCTTCGGTCGCTATTTTTTTGCACTATTAGCTAATAAGGGTGAGAAGTTTCCATTTTTTTTTTTTAGCTTTTAAATATCCGTTTGTGTATTAACATTGTTTGTAATACGTGATTTCCAATTTCCATAGAATAATGTCCATTTTAGGTTATTGTTTTAATTTTTAATTTAATTTTTTTACATTAAGGCTGGTCCACACAGATTTTTAAGACATAATGCCACAATGAAAACAACGTCTTAAAACTAAAACTTTGTGAACGCCAGTACGTGTTTCCTATGATCCAACTTTACGACTACGGGTTAAACCTTAAATCGTATGTCTTAAAAATCTGTGTGGACCAGCCATTAATTAACGTCGTTAAAAGAGAATCACGCTTATTTAAGGATTGTGGAGCCTTTATGATACAAATGCATGTCACTTAGTTGGTGGAACAGTCGAAGGTCACAAAATAACAAACATACTTCCATACACGCTCAAGAAACGCAATTTATATTTTTTTACTATACATTTGAAATGCCACATTTTGACACCCCTGGTGGGTGCATCCACTAAAAACATGTTTTCTTTTGAGTAAAAATGCAAACACAATGTATTCAAGTACTCAAACCCGCTTTCATCATCTTCCACAATAAGGGTAATATGAGAGGTTATAGACTGGCCAAACTATATATTATCTACTCTAAGTAAACCCAAAATTGTATATAGAAAGTTTTGTGCACCCCTTCAATGAAAAAATGTATTTAAAGAAGTATTTTGAATGTTAAATATTATATACATCCAGAAATGTTAATGTATTGTCCAGAATCGCAATTAACATCAATATTGCTCCTTATTTCGCCATGTTTGGATACCCCTGGTGGGTGCATCTACCAAACATATGTTGGCTTACAAGCTTAATCGTAAGACAGTGTACCAAAGTACCCAAAAACAGATCCAACCTTCCGGCATATGGGGAACGGGGGTATACAAATGGGATAAACTCTATATATGTTATGCTCAAAGTAAACACATAAAGTATATAAATTATTAAATTATATATATTATATATATATATATCTCTTGAAGTGCCCTAGAATCCTGGTGGCTATAGCCACCCCCTGACCTAACTTAAGTTGGAAACAGGAGCCAGATATATATATATATTGTTGTGCAACCTTTTAAATGGGAAAATGTATAATTAATAATTTCAATGTGTTAAAGGTTACTTACTTCCAAAAATGTTCGTTATATTGTCAAAATCACAATTATCATGTATATTGCTCATTATTTCGACATTTTGGATAGCCCTGGTAAGTTCACTCACTAAAACCATCTTGGTTTACAAGTAAAAATCAAAAGGTCATGTATCAAAGTATACAAAAACACTTTCAGACCTTCCACCATTGGAGGGGTGGGGGGTTACAGATGGGGCAAACATGATACATTTTAACCTAAAACATTGACATAAAATGTATATAGAACGTTTTTCTCACCCATTAAAAATACAAAATTCATGTTATCAAGCATTTTAGATGCTTGAGGTCATATACTTACAACCATTCTAATTAATTCTCAAGAATTGCATATAATTTAATATTGATTTGTACGGTGGCACATTTGGACAACCCTGATAGACGCACCCGCCAAAACCATGTTGGCTTACAAGTGAAAATCTTAAGAACATATATAATAGTAATCGAAACCACTTTTAGACCTTACATTATTTAAAGGGGTGGGGGGTTAAAGAGCGGCCTAACTATATACATTTTGTGCTCCAAATAAAAACAAAACATGTATAAATAACTGGTTTGTGTAACCCTGAAAATAAAAAAATCGTATTATTTGGTCACTTACGTATAAAAGAGTACATCCTAATAAAAATAGTTAATTATTTGAACTGGTAACATACCTCAATTAATATTTGTATGGTTTTCACAGTACCACATTTGGACACCCCTGAACCTGAAAACGCCACAACATTGAAATGTCTACCCAAGCTATTTTTAATGCTTATTGGTCATTGTAACAGTAACATTAATCAAATTCTCTGTACATCAATTTTTTTGCGGGAGTATAGGCCAGGGACAGGACTACCACATTGATAAGTGACGTCACTCTCAAACGTCCTTGAGAGTGCGAATAACGTTATAGACAATGCTACGACCAGTATTACCAAGCAAGAAGCAATTGCTGATAACATCATGATATGACTGTCCAATGAGTGCAAACAGATTATGAACAATGGATCGTGGTGATAATCATGGTTTCCTAATAGATCAGACAGGTTTGGTAGATATCATATACTTATCACTTATATAAAACATAAAACATCGTCAAGGTGCGCAAAAATTAAAAATTTCACCTCAAATAGTTAAAGTAATTTGTTTACTGAGCCACCATCTCTCTACTTGACGTACGTTTATTCCCAGGAGGAGTAAAATATCTATATTAGTCTGTCTAATGCAATGCAATGTATTCTTTTATAACACATATTATTTATTTTGTTGATTCTTGGTAAGATACTTTGTTATTCACGCCAACATCGCAGTATCAAGGACAGTTACACACGTGCTTCTGGGTCTTAGTAATGGGGTTCCCGTTGGGGCTCCATCGTGATAATTATCATAACAAAATATTGCTAGTAGAATTATACATATTGGGGTTATTATTAATTATTACTATAATATGAGAACGGTAACTGATATTTGGCCCCCATTTATTTTCTTATTAACTCGAGAAACTAATTAACTTCTGTACCAATTTTTCCACAAAAATAATTGCGTTCAATTAACATCAAGGCTTGTAGATGGTCCAATTTCAATTTGATCGGACTCTACATTCGACCGCTATCGTGTTACAGAAAAAGAAAAAAAAAGAAAAAAGGAACTAGTGCCATAATAGTAGAACGGAGGCGCTCGCTATGCTCGCTTAACATGTTTGAGACAATATGGGGTGATAAGTGGCATAAGAACGTAACAACAAACCGAGGGGCACAAAATTCTGTAACTCCATGGTTGTCCTTGAAGCTCTTGTGTCGTCACGAGAGGTTGTTGGAACTCGCATACGAATCGGCCACACATATTTTATTCAAAACCATCTGTTAAAAGATGACCCCAGCCAGTGTTAGACTTGAATGTTTTGTGATGTTGATTGTCAAACACGTTACTTAAGACTGTTCAAGATATTTAGTCTAACGAGGACAATACGAGCTAACATTCAGATTCTGCAAAATCTTACTAGATCAACCGAAGAAGCAATCGATAACGCTCTAAAGTTCTCTCATGCAGTTAATCAGATTAGAAGGATTTAAATAACAAGATAACTACATTCTCCTAACAAAGATAAGCACTGATAACCTTGATGTTTTGTGCATTTAAACATCAATCAACAAATTTGAAGGATTTAAGGCCAATTTTACCGTCAGATATTGGGAGATCTTTATGGTAGGTCGAAATACAGAGGTAAGTGGTTTGTCAACGCAATTGTACCATTAATCAATAATAACTTTTTGTTTATTTTTGTTCAAGTTTTGATGCATTTTGGTCAATGCTTCAGCTCATACTGTGTTCCGTTGAACATCTACTGGAAGAGTCTTTATTTAATTGGTGTGGATAAAACTCATTTCGAATATTAGTTACAGCTATTGAAACTAGTATTTAGACTTATAGGTGGGTTAAAGAAAGGAATTAGTTTCCAGAGTCTCTAAAGGAGAATAGTACCTTTTTATATTGTGCTTTACTACAAAACCTACAGTTCATATCTGTAATAAAACCATTGACTTGTCACTTATAAGAAGTAAATCTTATACTGTGTTGTTTGCTGTATTCTGGCATCCGGCTTCACTCCGTCTGAATTGCTTCCCAACTATTTAACTCACCGTCCGCCAATGCCCGCGTCGTCTCAGCGGTCTATCCTCGGCGAGAACAGAGGTAAGAAGACTCTTGAAAACAGTCAGCCAGAATCACTAGGCGTCGATAAGAAAGATAGATTATAAGCAAATTGTTATCGTTTATTAAATTAAAGTGGGTTATCTCTATTGCAACATGAAGCAATGAACAAGTGGTGAACCAGTAGATAGCTAAACTTGACTTCTTGGTATAGCAGAATGGATTGCTTTTTAATCTTAAAATGGTGACGTTTCGAGTAGGTTACACAACTCATCTATGAGATGCATAGTCAAACGCCAAGATTAGTACAGGACTTGTTTTATTTCATGTTATTTTCAATAAGAAGAACAAACTCCATAGCAACCACAAACAAATTCTATACTCTTCTCGACTGTGCAAAAACCTTCTCAATCTATCTCCACGCCGCGACTGTGACCCGCCCTATCATTTATTGCGTATTCTCCATTCGTGGTTCACCCCACGGCCGCTCTACAGGTTCGATTCTGGTGGCGCTAGTGTTTGTATCGCACGATGTTATCTCTGAGATGCTTGTCGTGGTTTCCGCACGTTGTTGATGCGATGTGTAGTATAGGTCTCTCACTCGCCTGAGTTTATTAGGGTGTTTGGAGATTTCAGTGGCTTCACGGACAAACGGGACCGATGACGATGGACAATGATGTACAGATAAAGACACCGATACTCGTGCATAAAGTTATCACAGGTGAATAAATAATTATTGCTGATATTACGATTTAAAAATAATTAAAAACATTTTTACGTATAATATAAAAGAAAAATTATCGAAAATTTCGTGTACAATTTAGCTAAAAACTTAAAAACTTATAGATCTATTAAATGAATTCATGAGATGAAAAAACTCATAAATAAGCATCAAATGTGTCGTGTGAAGCCAACTGCCAGCATTCAAATTAAGCAACCATTACATTACATTAGACGTAAAAATTGATAGTAAGATTCTCCTTCACAAAAACTTATCAACGCTTTTTAACGTTGTTTAGTAAAGCTTAATTTGAGGAAAAAAGCTTTTCGTTTTAAATATATAAATTTTACCTAAGTTTTACCTTTTGCAAGCAGTGTATGGAAACCCAATGTATTTAAGAAAAACAACTTCAAATTTATTGAATAAAAAACATCTTTGATACACTTAAATGTAGGCCTATTATACCATTGTTCAGCCATTTCTGGAGGTTTTTGTATTTAATCGTTTAGCATAAGTTATACGAGAGGGAGGTAATGCTATTTAAAATCTGTTTCATATAGTTGTGATCACTACAACTCTGAGATTCATTTAAAGCAATACTTCAAACAATCACATATAGTTGGCTCGAAGTAAGTATTCTGATGCTTACGACACAGCCGAGTCCAAGCCTAATCCCTACCAACTAATCTAAACAGGTCCATTAGGGATAATTTTGAGCCTTCCGTTGGTTACCTGTAACGATGGGTGTGGCCAAACCGCCTGTGCACTCGAAAAAGCCGAAACATGCATTTACGAATGTGTGAAAGAACGCCCTACATCTGTTGCTTTTCTTTCAATTAGCGCGGTTGAAAGGGGCAGTAGACAATGTCCTGAGATCGGTATGCAAATACTTACGTTGGGCCTATAGTTGTGTTTCGTGTTGCATTCCTCACAATGCCAGAGAAGACCCAACACATAAAAAATTAAACGTTTTATTATTTACAGTTATAGAGACAAAAATCAACCTTTTTTAAGAAAAGGCTGGCAATGTTCATTAAATGAACTCTAGAGTCCAGCGTCCTGATTAAAACACAATATATAAGATTTTGCAAAACAAATTTTAACTATTAAAATTAATATTAAACATCCATAAGACAAAATGACAGCTTACAACTAAAATGTGTGCGTGTTTTGGGCGGGTGTTGTGGGGGTAGGGTGGCGGGGGGGATGGGGGGGGGGGGGGATCCGACTTCGGTTCCACCTCAGTGTTCGATGTCCTGATGCGACCACATTAATATCAGATATCAGTTACACATGAGAGTCGTGATGTCAAAGGAATGTGAACCGTGCTGCTATCTAGCGTCGAATTCACCGAAGTGTTAGTTTGTCGGACCCTCAAACAAGGAGTTTGTTTCATCGAATATCGGACGGAAACTGGAGCACAGAGCTAACAGAGTGAAACCAACTTTCAGGTGGATTGCATCTTAGCGCAACACTGGATAATTATAAGGTTTTATTGGCAGATATCTCGGAGAGGGGGGTTGGGGAGGTGGGGGGAGGGAGCAGAACCTATTTTCTCACTGCAAATACATCTTATGTACGTTTTCTTAACCATCGATATTGCAAAGTATGAGAACACATACTTAAATGTGTATCATACATTAATACAATAAACCGGCTATCTATGTTTCTCATCATACACCCTTCCCGGTATGAATGCCCTTTATCAGCTAAGAAGCTACTGTATTTTACCTCTTAATTAGCTCCATTATCATGTAGATACTTCTGACAATGTACTTTCATAATTTATCTGGTAGGCTTATGTCAGGGACGGTTTTATGACTTAATATGACCTTGAAGTACTCACCTATAGCGGTTGAATAGAAACACTGCGGTGCTGACACATCTTGGTAGGGGGCGAACCTAGCGGTGAAGCTCTAGCTGATGTCGGTTGACCCTGGAAGAGATGAAAAATAAGTATGTGTTATAATGGGAAACATCTTTATCGACTCAAACTTGATCCAGCCCGCAGGGCAGCGCAACTGTTTTCATGTCGCCGCCTTTATAAGGGTAAATTCTACGTGTTTCCTGTCTTCACACTATAGACTCCAAAGACATTGGAATAGTAGGATATCTTTGCTGGGTTATGTTTGGTAAACTCTCTCCAGGGAATATTTGTGACTTTGATCTCTGAAAACACATCCATTTGTCTTTATTCGGAATCAATCCATATTTTTGTAAAATATCGGTTTACACACATTCCTAAGAGTTAAGATTTAAGATTCCATTTTCATGACGTTGTTTTACTTGGGATCTCTCCCATATCAGGTAAAATCGTCGTACAACAACCTCGGTAATGCTACCGTCACGGGTGGTTGAGCGGCAGCCAACCAGCGGTCGTGGCTAATTCAGATACCTGCTCGGGTTGACCGAGACCGATAACACATCACTGACTGATGAAGAAAGCATTACCGAAGTTGTTGTACGACGACTTTGCCCCTTATAGTAGTTATTTTTTGCCACCAGAATGCATTTAGTATATTTTGAGTGGCCCATAGCACACATTTGACTACATTAATGTCGTTTAATGTATAGCTCGGGGGAAGCCGGGGTCACTTCGAACATGGGGTAATCGGGCCCTGGTGAGTATCTAGTAATAACACATTATTATATATTTATCGCACGCAAGCAACAACTGACCATTCTTACAACACAAATGCATTTGTTTACAATTTGTGGTAAACTTATTAGTTATATTTGAAATTGGAATACATTTTAGTTCGATTAACTAAGATGATGATGTAGTTACGAGTCGGACTAAGTAAGTAAAGCACGTTCAAGTTGAAATCATCATGAGTAAGCCTGTCTCTTAGTCTGTAGAGCGAAACAAGTGTGGTAGAGCCTAGTCTACAGTTCGTCTCCATTTAAAATACACGCCGGCAAAATGCGCTAAAAGAAACTGTTTCTTACTGTTGGAGACCAATGCTGTCAATCATCCCCTTTATTTGACAAACCACTTACCTTCTTATAGTAAAACAGCCCAAACAACATGGACCTTCGACTTCAACCATGAATATTCAGGATTAGCCAGTCTCATAACGGGTTTTTAAGAACAGTAGTAAAATAGCGGTTTCATTTAGTGATGGTCAATTTTTTTGAGGAAGAGATAAATATGGGCGACCCTTTAAAAAAGGACTAAATCCAGAGCTCCCGTCTTCGCTATTGCCTAGCGAGTGGTTATTGTTTGTTTGAAAAGAAATCGTTGATGGCCACTTGTTTTTAAACTGTGCATCCTTCCTGGTGACGAGCTTGACGTTTACTACGTTGCACAGTAAGCGAGAGATAAGCTTCCCTTGGTGAAGTCCTCTTTACCGACGTGTTTTGGATAGAGACGAACTTGTGTGTATTCACTGGGCAATCTGAATGAATGATGTTGTTTTGTAGAGTTCATAATAAATAGAATTAATAAATTCCCATTTTGGGGCTTCCCACTCAGTAACGAAACTGATTAACCAAACCTGTAGGCTCCAAACACCATCGACGAGTGAGCGATAACCAATCAAAGATCGATATTTCAAATACGAAACATATAAATCAGTGATTGGACAGTGCGAACACCTGCGGACAAATGCCAGAATCAACTAGGAGGATTCAGAACAACTTTGAATTTATTGAGTGCTTCGTCGCTAGGACGACTCCAAAGTCACCGTTTACTTATTCCTTAGCCAAGTAATGAATCTGAATCCTAAATAGAAGTTAAAAAACTTCTGCCTGAACCGGGATTTGAACCCGGGACCTTCTGCATTGGAAGCAGGGATGCCTTCCACTGGACCAAAGAGCCACCGAAACATATAATATGTTTAATGCTTTATGTCTGAAATTCTGCATCTAATATGACGGGTAAAAATTACTCTGTATATTGGCATTGTTAATTATTTATGCGGTGTGCATATGTGAAATTTTGATTCTTGGTAAATTCTTGTTTTTTTATTTTTTCCGGTTACCATCTAAGAATCTGAGCCTGGTGTTAATATGTATGAGAGATTATAAACGTATCGCCTACACAGAATGTTGACAGTTAATAAACCGACAATTGTGAGAGAATACTCACTAAGAAACCAATGTGAGCAAGGTGTCTACTTTTTACTGAAAAAACCATACAATTGTTGTGTATGTGGCAAAGAACTGGGAGAAAAATGGGATGGATGATATTCTTTTCTTTGTGATATGAGGAAATTCATTCTACCGCAAAGAAACTATTTTCCGCTAAGCAACATAAGCAAAGGTTCTCACAAGAACATCTTCATCTTCCGCCATTTTGATTCGGACTTCATCGAACATTAGCACGAAAAACGTTGGGATAGTGTGAATGATTCAATGTTGTCCGATGGACTTTAGGATGTTGATTTTGTAAAAATATTTGATTAAAATACTCTATCTACAGCATTTAGAATTGTACAAATAGAATCATAGATTGTGGTAAATACATCCTTTCCTGTTTATTTGCATTAGGCCTATCAAAACACAAACACAAGGGCCCAGATTCACAAAGGTGCCATAAGTGCTAAGACGTCCTAGTTTAGGCAAATCTTAGTAATATAAATCACCAATATTTCGTTCTGCAATGTTATAAAGATAAAATATAGTAAAATATGAACAATTTAACTAATAATATTTGATTTGTGAATGTGTATTAATACCTATACATGATTTATCTTGATTTATCTAGCTAGGATTTGCCTAACTTAGGACAACTTAGAGTTACGCATCTTTGTGAATCCAGGCCAAGGTGTGTAAAAGATTTGGTCTATTGGTTTTCTTGTTTCAGTTTTAGTTCGGGCTAGGCGCTGTTTGCAAAAAGATAACGTGGAATATGACTACCAGTGGCTGGTTTGTGTGAATTTGAAATTAAACATTTGCAACCTGTATTAACAGTACATGAGAAAACAAAATGTAGCTATACAAATGTTCGCTAACATCATGGTTTGTATTTCATAACCTCATCTGTAATAAATATTATTTTTGAAATTATGTTTTATTAAATCATTGTTATCTGTCCCAAAGAAATCGTTAATGAAACACTAATTTTTTTTATATCCAAGTAAAAAAAAATATGGGGCAAGCAGATTTTTTTATCTGGGGTTGGATGTATATCTAACACCACCCTACTATGACAAAACATTAGAAACAAACAACCAGCAGTTTAATGAAATAAGCAAATATATAATTTTAATATTGTTCGGTTTAGGTGTTTGTATTTATTTAAGTTAATATATCTATTTAATCCACTTCCCATTATTACTCTTGATTCACCCCCCTCCCTCCCCTTCATTTACCCAGTATACGTAATAGTGTTTCGAGAGAATTGCGCATCCCTATATGCGCAGTCACGTGATACTATCAGCGTGGACTGCTTACCGTGACGACGAGGGAGGACACACTTGCCTGTCAACTATCAACAACAGAACATCGCATACAGATATACGTGAGTACCCATATATTTCTTGTCTCCCCTCCCTATGGGTACGGCCCCTTGTTCCCTATCCCTATAATAGTGGATTCGGCCCCAACGTAATTATTACTCGTTTTGTTTTTGGTTTGGTAAGTAATTATTTTGTATGCACTGTCCACCCCCCTCCCCCCCTTTTTTCCAAGAAGAAGAAAGTTCGGCAAACCCGAACCAGCGAAAATATCAAGTAGGCATAGGACGCACCCACCTACTGTACATAGAAATGGTCCTCCGAACCCGATGTATTCTTTTACTGAGCTTCTTTTTCTAGTGTTTGAAATTCTACTTCGTTTTATTAATTTTGCTGTCTTGTCCGTTGTGGAATTTTGTTGTCGTATAGCATTCTCCCTCCGCACTTTTCACTGTTATTTCATGCAGAGTTTTGTGACGTAACTAGCCACACCCTAGATTGTCAGTTGTCACTAATTAATTGATTAGCGATGGCGGAAGCAGCGAGAAGAGATAAGGAACGGAATGTTACGAAGCTTACAAATAGACAAGAAACATTGTTTCGTCGGTTACAAATTCTATTTGATTTGAGTAGGGAAGTAGAAGATGTGTCAGAGCAGCCTCTCTTCAGAGCGAGATACGCCAAACTGGAAGAAACCAGGCAGGCTTTTGAGGAATTAACTTCAGATATTAACTTGCTGAAATTAGAAATAGATCCAGAATATGTGCCTAACGAACAATGCTTGATTGCGTTTGATAAAATGTATTACGCGATACAAGTGGTCGCCGCGCGCATCACGTCACCGCCTGGGACAGCTGATCGCAACGTACCTACAGATTCATCGCCCCACAGCCGTGCGCGTCTACCGAAGATAGAGCTTATCAAGTTCGACGGCACGTTGACTCACTGGCCAACATTCTACGACATGTTTTGTAGCCTAGTGCACAATGATGCAACTATCGATCCCGTTCAAAAGTTCCACTATTTAATTTCCACACTTACGGGCGCTCCACTGAGCCTCGTAAAGGGTTTACAAGTCACAGAAAATAATTACGCGATTGTGTGGGACTTATTAGTTGAAGAGTATCAAAATGAACGCAATCTTGCTAACAGCATTTTGGACAAGTTATTTTCGATACGCCCACAACAGTCAGAATCTGCTTCCGGTCTAAGCCTTTACTTTCAAACCTACCACGAGAATGTTAAGGCACTTCAAAACCTCAACATTAATATTGCAGACTACCTCCTGGTATATATCGGCTTACGCAATCTAGAACCCAGAACCAAGAGACAATTCGAGATACAATGTGATGAACGTCAAGTTCCTACTGTGGAACAGTTCACAAAGTTCCTCAAAGATTACGTCAGCGTGTTACAGCGCTCTCAGGTTGATTCTCAAAAGACCAAACCCCAAGCTAAAGGTTCTGCTGTCAGTAACAACTCGGCACCCAAGCAACGGGCCCTTATTTCCACGTCAGATAATTTAGTCCCTAGTTGTTTATTATGTAACGAAAATCATCGTCTCTTAAATTGTCAGACATTTCTCTCACTTGCTCCCTCCCAACGTCGTGAGAAGTGCAAGGAGATTCGACTATGTTTCAACTGCTTAGCTAGTTCCCACATGGCTGACAAATGTTCCTCGAAGTTTACATGCAAGAGATGTAACGGTCGACACCATACTCTGCTACATTTAGACACCCGTAATTCAGGCTCAATAGTTACGCCCGCTGTGACCAACACTGCAAGCAACGCGAACGGGAACCGCAGCGTATCCCAAGCTGATCCTGGTCCCTCAAGTAGGGCCAATCTTCCACAACAATCTCTTTCTTGTTCAGCCCAGTCCCCAAACCCCACTACAGTATTGTTGGGTACTGCCATTGCACGAATTCAAGATAGTGCTGGTTGTTTCCATCCGCTCCGAATTGTTATTGACTGCAGCTCTCAGTTATCGTTCATAACTTCAGATGTTGTGGAACGTCTAGGTCTCTCTCGTCGTAAATGTTTCACCCAGGTGTCAGGGATAGGTTTTCGTGAGGGGCCACGTGGTCAAGGCTTAACTACGTGTGTTATTGCACCTATCTCTGCAATGCACCCCCAGCTCTCTACCGAAGCAGTTATTCTACCCAATATTTCTGCGGATCTACCCTCAGTTCCCCTCTCGTCAGAACTAAGAGATAGCTTAAGTCATATCGCACTAGCCGATCCCCAGTTTGATAAACCTGGGCCCATTGACATGTTACTCGGGGCCAACTTGTATCCATTTATTGTTGTAAATGGCCAAGTAAAATTAACCCCGGGTGAACCCACTGCTATAAAAACCATTTTTGTTGGATCATTATAGGCAAAGCGAAAGTTAGCTCCATCCAAACCCAATCAACGTCACTTCTCAGTTACTCTAATTCGTTGGAGAGTCTCGTTAAAAGATTCTGGGAGGTTGAAGAAACTTCAATGCCCACTCTAAAAAATCCCGAAGACGTTTTAGCCGAGTCTCATTTCGTACGCACTCATAACCGCTCTAGTAGCGGCCGCTTTGTTGTCTCTCTACCATTTCGAGAAGCGGAACCCCTATTCAAAGGAAACTTTAACCAAGCCGTGTTGGCGCGACTCCAAAGTGAAGAGCGTAGATTAGCCAAACAATCTAGCATTCAACGCGACTACATCCACTTCATGCAAGAATATATTGACCTTGGACACATGCAACTCGCTACGAAACCAGGCACTTACCTAATTCCCCACCATTGTGTGCTCACCCCTACGAATACCTCGACCAAGCTCAGAGTCGTATTTGACGCCTCATTTTCGATTGCTCCACAAAGCTCGCTCAATCAACAATTATATGTTGGACCGAAACTGCAATTAGATATCGCGGATATAGTTACAAATTTTCGTCAACACCCTGTGGCCCTTACTGCTGATATCTGCAAAATGTATCGACAGATTTTATTGCATCCCGACCACAGAAAATACCAACATATTCTCTGGCGGCCATCCCCCAACGAGCCAGTCGAGGAGTATGAACTGAATACAGTCACCTATGGAATCTCGTCAGCCCCCTTCTTAGCCATTCGCGTGCTGCACCAATTGGCAATAGATGAAGGTGCTCGCTTTCCACATGCCGCGCAGGTACTGCAGGCAGAAACCTACGTGGACAACATAGTCAGCGGTGCTAACTCTATGGAGGAGGCACTCGAGCTTCAAACCCAACTCACCCAATTACTCCAAGCTGGAGGATTCGCATTGCGAAAGTGGGCAAGTAATTCCCTTCAGGTATTGGAGCGAGTTCCCGAGATAGACCGAGAATCTTTGTTGTCCCTAGACGACAGTGAAAATCCTTCTATGAAGATTCTAGGCCTTCAGTGGGACCCTTCATCAGATTCATTTCGCTATTGCGTAACTGAAATCCCCACCGTATTCACGAAACGAGCGGTATTATCCACAACAGCACGCATTTTTGATCCGCTAGGGTGGGCGGCGCCAGTAGTATTCTGGTCCAAGAGGTTTTTCCAGGATCTCTGGTTAGAAGGTTTGCAGTGGGATGACTCGCTTCCCGCACATCTAGGACAAAAGTGGGAAAGATTTGTCACCCAGCTCCCCCTCTTAAGACGGCTTCAGATCCCCCGTTTTATAAAGAGATCCGAGCTATATCGTCTCGATTAGCCATCGTTGCATAAATATGAGACGTTAAGCCCCATTAATCAATCAATCAATCATAAAGAGATCCGCTCAAACACAAAATCAAATAATTGGATTCAGTGATGCCTCTGAGCGCGGTATTAGTGCAGTTACCTACCTCCGGACAACACATCCCTCGGGAATGATTGATGTTTTCCTCATAAAGGCTAAAACTAAGGTAGCGCCTATCAAAACCCTCACCATTCCCAAGTTGGAGTTGTGTGGTGCGGTCCTATTGGCTCGTGTAGTGAAGTCACTTCATACGTTCATCACGTCACTCGCTATCACAGAAATAGTCCTTTATACAGACTCTTCAATTGTACATGCCTGGCTGCACATTCCTCTTCATCGGTTGAAAGTTTATGTAGCCAATCGAGTGACAGAAATCCTCGAGACAACGTCTGCTACAAACTGGCACCACATTCCCTCGGAATAAAATCCGGCGGATTGCGCTTCGCGTGGAATCGATGTCTCCGACCTAAAAAACCATCCCCCCTGGTGGAAAGGCCCCCCATTTCTTAGAACGCCCACGGATCAATGGAACTTCACACATCAATGCCTCCACCAGGCAGACGAACTCCCAGAAATGAAAACTGCAGAGACGGCTCTTGTTACCACAACTCCTTCTCGTTTCTTCATTGATTGGATTGAAAGGTTCTCCGCGCTCGTCTCTCTCTCAAACGTGCCACAGCGTACATCCTTCGGTTCGTCCATAACTTACAGGGGAAGTCGAAGCGAACCACAGGACCCATTACCGCTACGGAGATGAAGACCGCCCTGCGGCTGTGCATAAAGCTAACTCAACAATACTATTTTACGACAGAGCTGCAACAACTGTCTAAATCTTCCCCTGTATCAAGCTCTTTGAACTGCCTAGCACTATTCCTTGATAAAGACGGACTGTGTAGAGTAGGTGGCCGCATTCGCCATTCTACTCTCCCTTATGACAGGAAACATCCAATCTTACTCCCCAAGAAGAGCCACCTGTCAGAACTAATCGTAGATTACTTGCATAAAAGTTACCTACATGTAGGCCCTCGGACACTGCAGTCTCTCCTGGAAAGGCAATACTGGATTCCTGCAGCCCGGAGTTTTATATGGTCTCGTATTTTCCGTTGTGTGCCTTGTTATAAACTCCGAATAAAGCCAATCCCGCCAAAGATGGGTGACCTCCCTCAAGTGCGAATCGCCCCTTCTCGCCCGTTTATTCGTTGTGGGATCGACTTTGGAGGTCCTATAATCCTTCGCGAAAGTTTGAGAAGAAAGGCGCCAACATCAAAGGCGTATTTTTGTCTCTTTTGCTGCATGGCCACTAAGGCGGTGCATTTAGAAGTGGTGTCCCACTTATCTACTGAAGCGTTTCTCGCCGCCCTTCAACGATTCGTTTCCCGTAGAGGACTCTGCGTTGAGGTGTTCTCCGACAATTTAACCAATTTTGTTGGGACTGATCGCCATCTCAGAGAAGTTTGCCAGTTTCTTAAGAGTCCCAACACCCAAGATACCATCTCTGCACTACTGGCCCCAGATGGAATCACTTGGCATTTCAACCCCCCTTCCGCTCCACAATTTGGCGGACTATGGGAGGCTGGGATAAAGTCTACAAAACACCACTTGCGGAGACTAGTAAAGGAGCAACCTTTGACCTATGAAGAATTCACTACCATCCTAATCAGGATCGAAGGTATTCTTAACTCTCGACCCCTGTGTCCACTGTCAGCGGATCCCCATGAAAACGACCCTCTCACCCCCGGGCACTTCTTAATCGGGTCTCCACTTCTCCAGGTCCCGGAAGAAGACTTCACCGAAAGACCCACCAATCGTCTCACCCGATGGAAGCTCACTCAAAAAATTACCCAACATTTCTGGAAACGATGGTCGCATGAGTATCTCACAACCTTACAAAGTCGGTCGAAATGGATTGTACCCAACAAATCATTCGCACCCGGCGACCTTGCCCTAATGAATGAGGAGCGATGTCCCCCCGCTCAATGGTTGATGGGACGTATAGCAGCCGTTCATCCCGGGAAGGACAACATAATACGAGTGGCCACCGTTGACACTAAGAAGGGCTCTTTCAGACGCCCTGTGCACAAATTGGTGCCGTTTCCCCCTTCGCAATAATTACTTATTCAAGAATTCAAGAAGAGCAGTTTTATTTATTTTTTCTACTTTTAAGATTTCGTCACCTAAATCTTGGTGGGCGGCATGTTCGGTTTAGGTGTTTGTATTTATTTAAGTTAATATATCTATTTAATCCACTTCCCATTATTACTCTTGATTCACCCCCCTCCCTCCCCTTGATTCACCCATTATACGTAATAGTGTTTCGAAAGAATTGCGCATCCCTATATGCGCAGTCACGTGATACTATCAGCGTGGACTGCTTACCGTGACGACGAGGGAGGACACACTTGCCTGTCAACTATCAACAACAGAACATCGCATACAGATATACGTGAGTACCCATATATTTCTTGTCTCCCCTCCCTATGGGTACGGCCCCTTGTTCCCTATCCCTATAATAGTGGATTCGGCCCCAACGTAATTATTACTCGTTTTGTTTTTGGTTTGGTAAGTAATTATTTTGTATGCACTGTCCACCCCCCCCCCCCCACCCTTTTTCCAAGAAGAAGAAAGTTCGGCAAACCCGAACCAGCGAAAATATCAAGTAAGCATAGGACGCACCCACCTACTGTACAAATATAATTGAAAAATTAATATATTAATTAAAATTGCAAATTTAAATTAATTGACTGAAACACTTCGAGTTGAGAAAAACAAAATAAACCAACATTATTTATAATAAAAAAAAGTAACCGATGAATTTGAAAACTTTAGTTTAAGTTGCCAAGTCCCGAACTGTTTCATGAATTACAACAATTAATATAAAAATGTATTAACTAAAATTATTATCTTTATTGATTCATAGTATAATACATGACCAAAAGCTTATTACAAATTTATTGGCCAACTTTGTGTATTATAATTGATGTGTGTTTTTTGTTTTTCTCACCTCGAAGTAATTCAATAAATTAATTTAATTTTGTAAATGTTATTAATATATTTTTCAATTATTTAAAGTAATATCAATATTAAAATATTTGTTTATTCCTTAAATTACTATACTTATGGCCAAAAAAGGGCTTGGCCACAATTTTAGAAATCATCCCTTAAAGTTAAACCTCTTATGATTTGAATGTTTTTGTAAGTGTGTCCTTTTTTGGGTTGTTATTATAATTGATTATGTACGTTTTGGGCTTGGTCGCTTTTATGCAATGTTTTACATTTTACTTTGGTACATACAAGTCCCAACGTTGCTAGTCTCACATCGACTTTAGATCCTTCTCTCTCTACCATGTCTTCAGGCACGCTGTTTAAACGAATATCATGTAGATTCCTGGCGTTCTTTTGCACCTTCGTAAATTCGGGAAAACGTGGACGTAGACGCGCTCTCTTATCAACGCGTCACACAGAGACGTAGACGCGCTCTCTTATCAACGCGTCACACAGAGACGTAGACGCGCTCTCTTATCAACGCGTCACACAGAGACGTAGACGCGCTCTCTTATCAACGCGTCACACAGAGACGTAGACGCGCTCTTTTATCAACGCGTCACACAGAGACGTAGACGCGCTCTCTTATCAACGCGTCACACAGAGACGTAGACGCGCTCTCTTATCAACGCGTCACACAGAGACGTAGACGCGCTCTCTTATCAACGCGTCACACAGAGACGAAGACGCGCTCTCTTATCAACGCGTCACACAGAGACGCCCAAGTAGCACAAACTTGTGGCAAACTGATGGTAAACTGCGGATCGCCATAAATTGAAGTGATGGGCCATAGGCGGCGATGCGCTTACGGCCCGCTTATGGGGTTGGCCAAGCCCCCTTCTGTTTGCCGTAAGCGGGTTATCGCTTATGGGCCATAGGCGGGCCGCTGTGGAAAACCGACAGTTGCAAAAACTATAAACTATATTTTTTGCTACAGCGGCCCGCCTGCGCGCCACAACCTTTATTGTGTTGATGTCATGGCTACGGCGCGTGAGCGGCGTGCTGTAGTGCCTGCATCTTTTTACAGCAGTGGGCCATCACTTTGCCACAACCCCAAAACGTATTGATTCCGCAAACGATCATCTGTTAACCGGCAGTTTACCGTCAATTATATGTTCGACAATTGACTTAATTTCACGTACATATCGGACAGTTCAAATTTAGCATTTGCTTTGTTATGACCCTGTCAGACGAGAGAGAAACTCGCCAAGAAGAATGTAAAAAATAAATTTGTATGCGCAAACTTTACATAATGTATTACCACTAAAAGAAAGCAATTGCGTGTTATGTTTATGAACATGCCACTCAATAAAGGACTCAAGACTTACATAAATAGCGCTGCTAAGCAACCTCCTTTAAGCGCCAATGATGAATAATAACAATAAAACAACAATGAAAATTGACAGGTAAACCACTGTTTTTAGAAGTTTATTTTCTTGCCACCAGAATGCATGTAGTCTATTTTGAGTGCTCTTTTTTACTTACATTTCTATTATTCACCTTGGCAGAGAATGAACAAAGTGGACGTGAGGACTGAGGAATGTGTAGGAGAAAGCACGGATATGGATATTATCTCAAAAAGGTATTTGCAGCAGTGTTAGTAACAAGAAATATACCAGCGTGAAATATGATATGATAAACGGCTGCAAGAACCTTAATAAGAAGAAATCAATGTACATAAGCAGTTGAGTTTTACAAGTATTAATTATATTATTATTATTTGAAAGGTTTTACAATGCAGTACTTATTATAAACAGACAGTATTTATTCCAAACATTAAATGAATTACCTAATACATCACCTTCTATAGGTCTACCACTCAGAACATGATGCAATGTTCCAGTTTCAGTTACAGAGAAGATAAAGCCAAATTTAGTTTTACTTGAGTATCAGATGTCACATTATGTGACCTTAAGGTCAACAGGTAACATAAATCTAGCACATTCTTACGATTTGTCAATGTAGGTGCATGAATCTCCTTCATTGGTGCTGACATGGCTTCTGAGGCCACCAGTAGCCATGGTGGCAATGTAGTACGCCAGGTACCGAGTATTTATCAACGTTGTCTTGCTGAATACTGGTATTTAAGCTGAAATAAAATAGAAAAATACCTAGATAGAACAATGTTATGAAAACTTCTTTGATTAAGCCTAATAAATTTCAATTCGATGGCACTACAGCTGAGCATTTTTTATTTTTTTATATATTTTTTTATATTATGTATACCTAATAAAAACAGATAACAAGTCATAACAGGATCTTTGGCCACTTGTGTAAACCAGAGAATGGGTTGCCAATCAACAATGCGATCAACGGAAAAATTGCGTTTTCAGGGATGAAATAAAATTGTATGATAACGTATATGGTTTAAAATATGAAATTTAATAAAATTAACTAACAATTAATCGATTTCAAATTCACTAAAGGGTATTTGTGTCTGTGGCAGCTGTGGTATTTCTGTGGCAGAACGCAGGGACATACCTGATTTCACTACTTGTAAATGGAAATGAAAAATAATAATAAATAATTAAACAAATTGTATTTATGGTCTACCCACTCGGTTACAAGAACAGATTTTCAGCGGGGGACATTTATATACTACTTATTATGGGCTTCGTTGCTATGACGGCTCCAAAGTTGCCGTGTACATATTATAGACCAGTACCATACAGATAGATTTAAGTCAAATTCCAAAATTAAAAGACCCCAGCCCGAACCGGGATTCGAACCCCGGACCTTCTGCAGTGGAAGCAGGAATAAACCCACTGGACCAACAAGCCTTAGCTGTGTATGATGGCGTAAGCTACACAAGTTATTTAAATTATCTGATTGCACTTCTTGTAAATGGAAATACAAAATAAAAATAAATAATTAAACAAATTTCAATTAAAAAATTATAATTAATTAAAAAATAATAATAAATAATTAAACGAATTATTGTATTTATGGTCTACCCACTCGGTTACAAGGACAGATTTTCAGCCCACAGATTAAAGTCCCCCACTGAAAATCAGTCTTGTTACTGAGTGGGTAGACTCTAAATGTGCATTTATTTATTTATTTAATTAAAAAAGCTAAAGAAATAGGCAGGACCACTTTGTCCTCAACCATAACAGGGTAGATCATCTCACTAAAGAAAGCATGTCAATGTTTTTTGAGTAGATAGTAGATAGATATATAGATATATAGACAGACAGACAGACAGACAGACAGACAGACAGACAGACAGACAGACAGACAGACAGACAGACAGACAGACAGACAGACAGACAGACAGACAGACAGACAGACAGACAGACAGACAGACAGACAGACAGACAGACAGACAGACAGACAGACAGACAGACAGACAGACAGACAGACAGACAGACAGATAGATAGATAGATAGATAGATAGATAGATAGATAGATAGATAGATAGATAGATAGATAGATAGATAGATAGATAGATAGATAGATGGATAGATATATAGACAGACAGACAGACAGACAGACAGACACACAGACAGACAGACAGACAGACAGACAGATAGATAGATAGATAGATAGATAGATAGATAGATAGATAGATAGATAGATAGATAGATAGATAGATAGATAGATAGATAGATAGATAGATAGATAGATAGATAGATAGATAGCTAGATAGATAGATAGATAGATAGATAGATAGATAGATAGATAGATAGATAGATAGATAGATAGATAGATAGATAGATAGATAGATAGATAGATAGATAGATAGATAGATAGATAGATAGATAGATAGATAGATAGATAGATAGATAGATAGATAGATAGATAGATAGATAGATAGATAGATAGATAGATAGATAGATAGATAGATAGATAGATAGATAGATAGATAGATAGATAGATAGATAGATAGATAGATAGATAGATAGATAGATAGATAGATAGATAGATAGATAGATAGATAGATAGATAGATAGATAGATAGATAGATAGATAGATAGATTGATTGATTGATTGATTGATTTATTCGAACAAGTTGGTTCACAAATACAAAAAATTACATATTAGTTAACGAGTACAATTCAGCAGGTGCATACATAAATTAGTTTCAAAACATTAGGTACGAAAACAAGGTGTTAAATTTTAAGGGTTTAAAATATTTGGTACGAAAACAACGTGTTAAATTTTATGAAGCAGGACAAATAAAATGGATAAAACCAGGAATGATCATTCAGACTTAACAAAGCACGTGTTTGTGTTGCCACAGTGCGTGGAACATATCCAAAGTGTTCGTACGCACCGCACTTAAATATTCTATATTCAATCTGTTAATTTAGTCTGTGTTGAAAAATGTCCAGAAACGGTGGATGGTCGTCATTGTGCAAGGTCCGGAGTATCGTTGAAATGGCGAGTACGTTCAGGTAGTTGCTCAGGTCCGCAGACAGACAGACAGACAGACAGACAGACAGATAGATAGATAGATAGATAGATAGATAGATAGATAGATAGATAGATAGATAGATAGATAGATAGATAGATAGATAGATAGATAGATAGATAAGAGTAGATAGATCCTGATGTGTTATATTTTATTTTATTAATCTGTACTCACCTTTGTGTTCGCAATTAGCGCTGCACTTGTGCCTATTGCCTGTATTGTCACACTATGCGACCGCCGATTGCGAGACTCAGACAATGACTAAATATTAAATAATGTGTTTGGCGACCTAATGTAGGGTCAGCTACATGCGTCAACTTGAATGAATTGCGGCATTGTTTCTAAAAGTGCACACGTTACAAAACTACATCCGCCTCGCTTTCTGTGGCGGCGTCTTCTGTGCGAGTCAGCAAGTATCAAGTGATATGGATTCCGTTCCGTGCCTTGTTCGATAGTGTGAGTGTGGTTTCACATCCAGAGCCCACCCCGCCAAGAACAGCTGAGGTGTTGGTAGATAAAAATATAATCATAGATCGATGCGTGTATTTTTTACAAAAACAAATGTCTAAAATACTGTCTTATTAAAATGTAAACGGTCATTTTCCATGTTTCCTTTACAAAAAGGGGGGGGTTGTCCCCCCCCCCCTCCCCCCAGTGTATACGCCACTGCACGAGCCCGTATTCTACTCTTGAATACAACACAAATTGTTGTAGATGCAAAATAACACCTATTATGGGTTAGCCAAGAACAAAGGCATTGGGTTTCAGGAATTATAAACCCAATGTAAGGCTGGATATTCACATGCCAATGCTTTGGGTTTGACTTGAAACCCAACAACATGGGCAAGCTCTAGCTAGCATAGCCTATATGCCCTACCAGTTAATATGATTGTTGTTCATACTCACCAAATAATGTCTTCTATCGTAATGATGATCCATGTGTTCTCTGTCTGTTCTGTTCTCTTCTGTCTGACTTGTGTTTGCTCACTAACAAGGAAAACGCTCCGCGTTGCCAGTGAGCGGGCTTTTTCAATGTATTAAAGCAAACACATCTTTTGAATATCATATTACTCTTACAAAAAAAACCTTTATAATAAACCAAATTTGTGTTTACAAGATGGCGGTTTAAGTTACAATCTTAGAATTTGTGTACATTATTTCTCGATATGTTGCTAATAATTGCACGAAATATTATTTAAATCCGTTGAGAAGTTTTATTTAAATAAATTAAAACCTTCAAGTTGATTTTTCCATTGATTTCCGCATAATTTCATTCGACCGTGGTCTACTCAATAGGCTATAATTCATAAACTATCAAACCTATCATTGTATGGAAAAATCCATAATGTAGGTACGGGCTAGATCTTAACTTTCGTATTCTTTAATCATACAATAACCGTATTTAAACCATGATAAAAGCTTTTTAATTTGTCGACTAAGTTCGTTGTTTAATTTTGCATGTTTGCCGTGAACATCATAAAACATAACATGTCATAGTAGCCATTCTATGATAGCTATCAAAATTCAAAATACCTAGTGAAATGGTCTGAATGCGCACGCCATTTCGGTAGCATACTATGTGCATTGACCGACATACAACAAAAAATGTATGGACTGTTATTAGTGTGGGTGCGGAAATCACAAAAATAAAATACATATAAGGTTTGTTTTAGATGATGATATTTGGACTTAACGTGTCATATTTTTGCAACTATGGCTAATTGAAACGATGAGTGGGTAACTATGATGATGAAAAAACACCACACACACACGATATATCCATGGCCAAGCAAGGATTCAAACCTGGAACGCAGAGACCTCGGTTTACTAGACCAACGCCTAATCGACTGCGGTCAACAAAGCTGACGTTTGTTTTCGAAAATATCATTTGGAAATACTACAGATGCCAATTTATCTTATTGAGTGATTTCATTCAAGTTGTATGTACACGGCCATTGATTCATTTCGACCGCTAACAGTTTACGAACTATGCGCGGAAACTGTTGCCCGTGATTGGTTAGATTGGCGAGGACTGCCTGATTCAGCCAATAAACGCGCTCAAACTGAGCGGTAGTTTGAACTGCATTGAGAATAACAGAGGGAACAAAATGTCATTGAAAACAAAGTCACGTAAAGCTGTGATATGCGTCAAAAGAGAATGTATATATTATTGTGATGTTTCCATTAGCCCGATTAATCTAATTATATTTGGTGCGTTCATGGTAGTATAGATATTGTAGTTACTATAAGTCTTATGCCCGCTCTTATGACTTCCAACTAAACGTTAAAGTATACGCTAACTTGTTTTCACCAAGGAAACCACCAATCAGAGGCTGTGAAATGAAGTCATCTGACACCCAAAACGTTTAGTTGGAAGTCATAAGATATAGGTATTAGATAATAAAATCATAAACATTTGCTTGTATGCATATTTTATGGACCACTTGCATAAAGAAGGACGTGCAATAATTCCAAAAACTATACCTACTATGGCGTATGAAAAAGTTAATAAGTTAAAAATAACATTAATTGTGCTAAATGTGTACTAGTCCATACACGAGGTTTAAAAACGAACCAAATTCACAATGATGTAAAAGCCATAACAGTAATATTAAATACCACACACAAACACAGTATTTCCTTTAATTTCCAACAATGATGGCATAAAAGCGCACACCTGTCTGGAGACAACTTCACCTACTTAAAAGGGTAATAGATAAGGATCTGAGGTTGGTTTGAGTCTAGCTACGTTGAGAACTATATATTTACTATGCATTATCTGCGGATAAGTAACACACCATGGAGTTGGATTATTTGCACATATTCTATGCAATTACTTTGTGACAATTTTGAAATAAGTAATTATAAATCTATATTTCAACCGACAGAAAGCGGGGGTGGCGTGTACGACGTGGTTGAGGTTGACATTGTCAAAATATAAAAATTTAACAGGCTAGAGACAACGGCGGTTGTGCGTATATGGGCCATAGGCGGGCCGCCCACTGTTTGCCGCCTGTCGGCTGTGAGCTTATGGGCCATAGGCGGACCGCCCACTGTTTGCCGCCTGTCGGTTGTGAGCTTATGGGCCATAGGCAGACCGCCCACTGTTTGCCGCCTGTCGGCTGTGAGCTTATGGGCCATAGGCGGACCGCCCACTGTTTGCCGCCTGTCGGCTGTGAGCTTATGAGCCATAGGCGGACCGCCCACTGTTTGCCGCCTGTCGGTTGTGAGTTTATGGGCCACAGGCGGGCCGCATACTGTTCGCCGCCTGTCGGTTGTGAGCTTATGGGCCACAGGCGGGCCGCCTACTGTTCGCCGTCTGTCGGTTGTGAGCTTATGGGCCAAAGGCGGGCCGTCTACTATTCGCCGCCTGTCGGTTGTGAGCTTATGGGCCACAGGCGGGCCGCCTACTGTTCGCCGTCTGTCGGTTGTGAGCTTATGGGCCATAGGCGCCCCGCCTACTATTCGCCGCCTGTCGGTTGTGAGCTTATGGGCCATAGGCGGGCCGCCCACTTTTCGCCGCCTGTCGGTTGTGAGCTTATGGGCCATAGGCGGGCCACCTACTATTCGCCGCCTGTCGGTTGTGAGCTTATGGGCCATAGGCGGGCCGCCCACTGTTCGCCGCCTGTCGGTTGTGAGCTTAAGGGCCATAAGCGGGCCGCCTACTGTGACCCGTCTGTGAAATTTTGTGTTTATGGGCCATAGGCGGGCCGCTGAAGGAAAACGTTTGCAGCAGTTGGCCGCTGATGGGCCATAAGCACACACCAGTTCTGTGCTTGCTGGGCGTAGACGCGCTCTCTTATCAACGCGTCACACAGAGACGTAGACGCGCTCTCTTATCAACGCGTCACACAGAGACGTAGACGCGCTCTCTTATCAACGCGTCACACAGAGACGTAGACGCGCTCTCTTATCAACGCGTCACACAGAGACGTAGACGCGCTCTCTTATCAACGCGTCACACAGAGACGTAGACGCGCTCTCTTATCAACGCGTCACACAGAGACGTAGACGCGCTCTCTTATCAACGCGTCACACAGAGACGTAGACGCGCTCTCTTATCAACGCGTCACACAGAGACGTAGACGCGCTCTCTTATCAACGCGTCACACAGAGACGTAGACGCGCTCTCTTATCAACGCGTCACACAGAGACGTAGACGCGCTCTCTTATCAACGCGTCACACAGAGACGTAGACGCGCTATCATATCAACGCGTCACACAGAGACTTAGACGCGCTCTCTTATCAACGCGTCACACAGAGACGTAGACGCGCTCTCTTATCAACGCGTCACACAGAGACGAAGACGCGCTCTCTTATCAACGCGTCACACAGAGACGTAGACGCGCTCTCATATCAACGCGTCACACAGAAACGTAGACGCGCTCTCTTATCAACGCGTTACACAGAGACGAAGACGCGCTCTCTTATCAACGCGTCAGACAGAGACGAAGACGCGCTCTCTTATCAACGCGTCACACAGAGACGTAGACGCGCTCTCTTATCAACGCGTCACACAGAGACGTAGACGCGCTCTCTTATCAACGCGTCACACAGAGACGTAGACGCGCTCTCTTATCAACGCGTCACACAGAGACGAAGACGCGCTCTCTTATCAACGCGTCACACAGAGACGTAGACGCGCTCTCATATCAACGCATCACACAGAGACGTAGACGCGCTCTCTTATCAACGCGTTACACAGAGACGAAGACGCGCTCTCTTATCAACGCGTCACACAGAGACGTAGACGCGCTCTCTTATCAACGCGTTACACAGAGACGAAGACGCGCTCTCTTATCAACGCGTCACACAGAGACGTAGACGCGCTCTCTTATCAACGCGTTACACAGAGCGTTTTCCAAGTGGTTTAACTATTTCACTTCTTTGGACACACTGCCTCCTCGAGGGTATTGTGGTGACTTCTAGCAGGCAGTGTTTAGATGCCGGAATCAATGATATTCAACAGCTATAGTAAGCTAGATCACCGGTCCCCCAACCTACCACTCAGTAGCGAGACTAGCGATTTGAAGCCATTTTGAAATGGGCATTTTACATGCTTATTGGGCCTTTTAGTACTGCTAGCGCTGCCAACGGAAGAAATTTGCGTTAAAAACTGCCTGTGTTTTTGCCCATTTCAAGATGGCTTCTAACTGACACGCTTGTGGTTGCTAGGCTGCGCATCTAGCCTACGCTCGCAGCGCTGCAAGCGGCAAGCTGCCTGCTTATCCACTCACTCTCACCACAGGTAACAGATTGTCTGTGTCAATAGCTTACATCACAGTACACACCCTAAGTAAATAATATGAGGTATCAGGCTCTTTTTTTTTATGTATTGCGTAATTCATGCTATATTTGTCGAAGCAATCTGTGAACACAAGTATTATTTTTGGTGACGCAGTATTTTCTCAACCCATGAAACGAACTATGCGAACTGAGTTAGCAAGTAATCATAATATCACACTTCGTGGTTTTATCCCCAGCGCTATGAGTAGGCCTACCATGACCTTAAGGCTGTATGTCCACCTACGTTATAAGTAGGCCTACCATGACCTTAAGGCTGTATATCCACCTACGTTATGAGTAGGCCTACCATGACCTTAATGCTGTATGTCCACCTACGTTATGAGTTGGCCTACCATGACCTTAAGGCTGTATGTCCACCTACGTTATGAGTAGGCCTACCATGAATGGCCTTAAGGCTGTATGCCCACCTACGTTATGAGTAGGCCTACCATGACCTTAAGGCTGTATGTCCACCAACGTTATGAGTAGGCCTACCATGACCTTAAGGCTGTATGTCCACCTACGTTATGAGTAGGCCTACCATGACCTTAAGGCTGTATGCCCACCTACGTTATGAGAAGGCCTTCCATGACCTTAAGGCTGTATGCCCACCTACGTTATTAGTAGGCCTGCCATGACCTTAAGGCTGTATGCCCACCTACGTTATGAGTAGGCCTACCATGACCTTAAGGCTGTATGCCCACCTACGTTATGAGTAGGCCTACCATGACCTTAAGGCTGTATGCCTACCTACGTTTTGAGTAGGTGGCCATGACCTTAAGGCTGTATGCCCACTTACGTTATAAGTAGGCCTACCATGACCTTAAGGCTGTAGGTCCACCTACGTTATGAGTAGGCCTACCATGACCTTAAGGCTGTATGCCCACCTACGTTATGAGTAGGCCTACCATGACCTTAAGGCTGTATGTCCACCTACGTTATGAGTAGGCCTACCATGACCTTAAGGCTGTATGTCCACCTACGTTATGAGTAGGCCTACCATGACCTTAAGGCTGTATGCCCACCTACGTTATGAGTAGGCCTACCATGACCTTAAGGCTGTATGTCCACCTACGTTATGAGTAGGCCTACCATGACCTTAAGGCTGTATGTCCACCTACGTTATGAATAGGCCTACCATGACATTAAGGCTGTATGCCCACCTACGTTATGAGAAGGCCTTCCATGACCTTAAGGCTGTATGCCCACCTACGTTATTAGTAGGCCTGCCATGACCTTAAGGCTGTATGCCCACCTACGTTATGAGTAGGTCTACCATGACCTTAAGGCTGTATGTCCACCTACGTTATGAGTAGGCCTACCATGACCTTAAGGCTGTATGCCTACCTACGTTTTGAGTAGGTCTGCCATGACCTTAAGGCTGTATGCCCACTTACGTTATAAGTAGGCCTACCATGACCTTAAGGCTGTAGGTCCACCTACGTTATGAGTAGGCCTACCATGACCTTAAGGCTGTATGCCCACCTACATTATGAGTAGGCCTACCATGACCTTAAGGCTGTATGTCCACCTACGTTATGAGTAGGCCTACCATGACCTTAAGGCTGTATGCCCACCTACGTTATGAGTAGGCCTACCATGACCTTAAGGCTGTATGCCCACTTACGTTATGAGTAGGCCTACCATGACCTTAAGGCTGTATGCCCACCTACGTTATTAGTAGGCCTGCCATGACCTTAAGGCTGTATGCTCACCTACGTTATGAGTAGGCCTACCATGACCTTAAGGCTGTATGCCTACCTACGTTTTGAGTAGGTCTGCCATGACCTTAAGGCTGTATGCCCACTTACGTTATAAGTAGGCCTACCATGACCTTAAGGCTGTAGGTCCACCTACGTTATGAGTAGGCCTACCATGACCTTAAGGCTGTATGCCCACCTACGTTATGAGTAGGCCTACCATGACCTTAAGGCTGTATGTCCACCTACGTTATGAGTAGGCCTACCATGACCTTAAGGCTGTATGTCCACCTACGTTATGAGTAGGCCTACCATGACCTTAAGGCTGTATGCCCACCTACGTTATGAGTAGGCCTACCATGACCTTAAGGCTGTATGTCCACCTACGTTATGAGTAGGCCTACCATGACCTTAAGGCTGTATGCCCACCTACGTTATGAAAAGGCCTTCCATGACCTTAAGGCTGTATGCCCACCTACGTTATGAGTAGGCCTACCATGACCTTAAGGCTGTATGCCCACCTACGTTATGAGTAGGCCTACCATGACCTTAAGGCTGTATGCCCACTGTTACGTCTCAAACGACTACCCGTCGTCTTCGTCGTATAAACTATAATTATTAATGACAGAATGAACTTAGTTTATACGACGAAGACGACGGGTAGTCGTTTGAGACGTAACATTTTGGTGACCCCGACGTGATTAGTGACAGTTGTGGATGATTATGGATCGACTAAAGAAGATGCGGGCCCCAGGTAGAGCGTCATTTACAAGAACCCTCCATGAAACAGAAAAGGAACTTGCGGAGGAGAGTCTGGACGTCAATTCGTTGGCTATCAACCTAGAAAAGATGGAGCGGACCATGAACGACCTACGAAAGCTCGATCTCAAATATTTGGAGTCGCTTTTGGATGCTGAATGCAGTGACGAGGATTACGCAGCGGAGAGTGCTGTGATTGAGAGGTATGAAGACCAGCTTGCGGAGGTAAGATGTATGATAAATAGGACCCTCGTTCAGGCACAGGCTCGGAAAATTAGTGCAACCATAGTAGACCAAGATCCGGGCAGTCGGTCTAATGGGCCTAGGAGGTTTAAACTGCCCAAGATAGAATTGAAACAGTTTAACGGTGAACTGACAGAGTGGTTGGGTTTTTGGTCACAGTTCCAAAAGATTCACGAGGACAGCACCATTGATGACAATGACAAGTTTCAATATTTAGTTCAGTCAATGGTGCTTGGAACTCGGCCTCGTGAACTTGTTGACAGTTACCCACAGTCAGCACAAAACTATCCAAAAGTGATAAGTGCATTGAAAGAGAGATATGGTAACGAGGAACTTCTAATTGAAGTCTATGTAAGAGAATTATTGAAATTAGTTATAAATAATGTCTCTTACAAAGGAAGTTCCCCTCTTTCTTGCATATTTGACCAAATTGAGGGTCAAATAAGATCATTAGAAACTTTAGGCCTAACTAATGATAAATGTGCCGCATTATTATTCCCACTGGTAGAATCTAGTCTTCCTGATGACATCCTTAGGGCTTGGCTGAGAAGCGCGTCATCTGCTAAAGGTGCCATACATGGCGGAGCACATGAAAATCGCCGCACATGCCTAATGGAGTTTTTAAGGAGAGAAGTGGGAAGCGAAGAGAGAATCCGTCTCGCAAAATCAGGGTTTGGAAAGGTTTCTAAAGAGAATAAGAACGGGAACAAGCTAAACAATAATGTGCCAGTTGACAGTGTTCCCACAGCATCTGGATTACTAAACGGTGACAATGTCAAATGTGTATTTTGCGAGAAACAACACGAAAGTCGTGATTGTATTCACGCACAAGACATGTCAATTGCCGATAAAAAAGTCAAGCTTACTAAGTTTAGACGTTGTTACATTTGTTTCCGACCTAATCATGTAGCAAGAAAATGTAAAACGTTTGTTAAATGTTCACTTTGTAGTAAGAAACATTTAATTTTAATGTGTCCCGAGTTACCTTCCCATCAGACAACACCTACACCTAACAGTGAGGGAAAAGTAGTGCAAATGTCAAATCAAATATGTACCAGTGACATTGTACTTCAGACACTGGCAGTTAACATTGTAGCTAATGGGAAGGAAAGAACAGTGAGGGCTTTAATTGATTCTGGATCTCAGCATTCATACATATTAAACTCAACCGCAGATCAACTTGGTTTAATACCCTGTTCACACGAGACCAAAGTACATTCGTTGTTTGGAGGTACTCACACTGCCCCCGAATATCATGGTAGATTTAAACTGTTACTTAAGCAACCTAGTGGAAAGTTGGACGTATCTATTGATGTTCTAGGTCAATCAAAAATATGTGGGAAAATACCTCGAGTCGCTAAAGGTAAATGGATGAAACAGTTAAAAAGGAATCATATTTGGGTTACTGATATCGGAAGTGGAGTACCAGACATTGAATTGTTGATCGGAGCAGATGTCTATGGAACACTACTCACTGGGAAGTTAATACATTTAAACAACGGTCTGACCGCGGTAGAAACTACACTGGGATGGACATTAATGGGACGAATTAAGAAAGACAGCTTGGAAGATCCGGCTGTAGGTATGTTAGTGACAACTATGAAAATCAGTGACGCATCTATTGCTGAACTATGGGAATTAGAATCCATTGGTATAAGGGATCCCATAGAAACGTTAACTAAGGAGGAAGCAAGGATAGCAACAAAGGAGCATTTTTTAAAAACGGTGTCACGCACGGAAAATAGTAGGTAGGTACGTTGTGTGTTTACCCTGGATCGACGACCATCCCCCTCTATCGACACATAGGGTGATTGCAGAGAAGAGACTCGTTGTCGCTTCGAACAAATTAAACAGAGAAGCTAGGATGGATCTTAGACAGTGGGAATATTCAAGGGATGAAAGTTCTGAAATAGAAGATGGAAAATTAACTACTGTATTAGGGTTGAATTGGGATCGTCACTCGGACCATAGGCGCCGACTTGTCAACATTTCAGGGGGGGCTCAAAAAAAAAATGACTCGCATAAACATTATAGAGACACAGTTAGTAGTAACGAAGTTTGGAGCTGGTGCAGTTAGCCGAGGTTGATTAGGCGTTGGTAGTAAACCGCGGTCTCTGCGTTCCCGGTTCGAATCCTGGCTTGGGCATGACTGTCATCCTCATAACCACCCAGTCATCGTCTCGATTAGCCTCGTTACAAACATATGGGACGTAAAACCCAAAATATCATCATCACGAAGTTTGGATAAATATATAGAGGTGCTATAGTTCAGAGAGATATCAAAATCCCCCTTGAAAAAACGTCGCATCTTCTCCATCGATCTTTCAAGTTGCAAATTGTTTCATTTTGGCCATGTAATTGACGAAAGCGAACTAGTTTGTGGTCTTCAAGTGCAGAAGGGGGAAGATGGGTTACTAAGAGTTAGGACAAAGCTCATAATGAAAAGCGATAATATAACCTTTATATATCCAGTGCTTCTACCATCGAAACATTTGGTGGTTGATATGATTATTAGAGACGAACATCTTAACAACAGTCACGCAGGTGTTCAGTTTCTAATGGGAAAATTGAGAGAAAAATACTGGATTTTGAAAAGCAGACGAACAATAAGAGGTATCTGTGGGAAGTGTGTGCGGTGTCGTAGATTTTCGGCAAAGAATGCAACAAGTTTCCCAGCACCATTACCTAGAGACAGAGTGACAACAACAGCAGCCGTGTTCCAGATTATTGGAGTGGACCTAGCTGGGCCAATGTACCTAAAAAATAAAAGTAAAGTCTGGTTGGTGTTGTTTACGTGTGCAGTGTATAGAGCTGTACACTTAGAGCTTCTAAGTTCACTCAGCACCGAGGCATTTGTACAGGCAGTTAGAAGATTTGTGGCTCGGAGAGGTAGACCATCTACAATCTATAGCGACAATGCTACGAATTTCGTTGGGAGTGCTAGTGCTCTTCAAGAATTAGACTGGGAAAAGGTTACAAATGAATTTTCAATCGAGAATATTAATTGGAAGTTTAACCCTCCATCAGCGGCATGGTGGGGAGGATGGTGGGAGCGTCTTATTCGTTCCGTAAAAGATATACTCAGACGTGTATTGGGAAAATCGTCTTTAAGCTATGAAGAGTTATTAGATGAGCGTAGCGAAGCGGAGTGAATCATCTCCATACAACTCGATCGGCGCTTTGTCTGTGTGTGCGCCAAATTTTGTTCGTCGCGCACAGGTCAAACGGCTTGACGGATTTGGCTGAAATTTTAAGTCAACACCCGTGACCACTGAACTAGATGCTGTTAACATAATCAGAAAAAACCGTCAAGATGCCAACCTACAAAAAAATAATTAGTGAAAAAAATCCAGTTTTATTCTTTTTTAATTAAAACTTACGAACAGATTAAAATAATGTTTTAAATTTATATCCACACTAACAATGTCGACACTGGATAAAATTTTTGGAATTATAACTTTATTCGCCATGTAGCAAAAAAATATTTAGTTTCTATTTACGGGAATTTAGATTGGTTTCCTTACAGTGCTCCACTTATACGATTCTCATTTGAAGACCATTGAAGTTAGATGCACATAGTATGCTGCAGGAATGGCGTAGGGCGTCATACCTTTCTCACTATGTATTTGGAATTTTGATAGTTATCATAGAATGGCTACAATTACGTGTTATGTTTTATGACTTTCACGGCAAAAATGCAAATGTTAACAACGAACTTTGTAGACAAATTAAAAAGCTATTATTATAATTTAAAAGCGGGTTATTGTATGATTAAACAATATTACATTTGAGATATAGTCTATATCTACATTATGGAACTATCCATACACTGATAGGTTTAATAGTTTATGAATGAGAGCCTATTGAGTAGACCACGGTCGAATTAAATTATGCGGAAATCCATTGAAAAAACAACTTCAAGGTTTTAATTTATTTAAAGAAAACATCTTAACGGATTTAAATAATATTTCGTGCATTTATTAGAAACATATCAAGAAATAATATACTAAAGTAATAAGGTTGTAACTTGCTCCGCCATCTTGTAAAAAAAACATATGTTTATTATAAAGGTATTTTTTTTCTTTTTTTTAGAGAAATATGATATTCAAAAGATTCGTTTTTTTAAAACATTGAACCAAGTCGCTCATCTGGCAACGCGGAGCGTTTTCCTAGTTAACAGTATTGTGTGATGCTGAAGCTGTTGTCAATGGAAGACCACTCACCTACGTCACTGACGACATGGACGATTTAGTACCTTTGACACCGGCAATGTTTCTACAAGACATTCGGGAAGCCAATGTACCAGATTTGGATGTGTTAGAAGCCGAAGGTTTCCAGCGTCGGTTTCGATATAGACAAGTTATTCGAGATAATTTCCGTTGTCGATTTAGGAAAGAATATTTTAGTCAACTAGTCCAACGAGGGAAAGAAAATGAACGTACAAGAAAATTATCAGTTGGAGAGATTGTGCTTGTGGGAACTGACAACAAAAAGAGACTTGATTGGCCACTTGCAAAGGTGTTAGAACTTTTACCCGGACAAGACGGAGGAGAGAGAGTTGCCCGGGTGAAAACACAAAATAGAGTCTTGGTACGTCCAGTACAAAGGTTGTACCCTTTGGAAGTTACAAGTGGGTCTGACCTTGAGACAAGAGCATGAACAAAAGAAATATCCTCGATTTATATTAAGTATTGTTTCATTTATATCCTTCTATGTGCTTATACAAATGAAAGGTGGGAGGATGTTGGAAATGGAATATCAAGAGGACCGTGATGGGAGGTATAGTTAATCAAGAAGGCAGTGCATTTCAAAGATATCAAGAGGACCGTGATGGGAGGTATAGTTAATCAAGAAGGCAGTGCATTTCAAAGATGTTTGGTTTGTGTTCATTTGTTTGGTTGTTATGCTGTTGCCATGGGGACGCGAGGACTTGGTCAACGTTTTGAGATGTGAAAAGAGTGGTTGTACCTAAAGGCGGGTTCACACAAAATGACTAAGACTAACGATTAGTGTTTAAGACTAACGATTTAAGGTTTAACAGGGTTGAAGTATACGATTTATGTCCAAGCGTTAACAAACTTTTATAGTGATTAGTGTTTAAGAACGAGTGATTAAGAAAGTTGATTTTCGATTGTTGGCATTGTTGAAATACATTTGGGGATGGATGTTTTTTATTTATTTATTTATTTATAAAAAGCAAATAAAAAACATCCATCCCCAAATGTATTTCAACAATGCCAACAACGAGTACGTTGTTTTTCCAAGGCTTAATCACTCTATTGTTAGTCTTAGTCCATAGTCATTCTGTCTGAACGCGCCTTAAGCTGTGAATAAACGGTATTTGTATTCTAAAAGTAAGTTCATTCTGTCATTAATAATTATAGTTTATACGACGAAGACGACGGGTAGTCGTTTGAGAGGTAACACCCACCTACGTTATTAGTAGGCCTGCCATGACCTTAAGGCTGTATGCCCACCTACGTTATGAGTAGGCCTACCATGACCTTAAGGCTGTATGCCCACCTACGTTATGAGTAGGCCTACCATGACCTTAAGGCTGTATGCCTACCTACGTTTTGAGTAGGCCTAACATGACCTTAAGGCTGTATGTCCACCTACGTTATGGGTAGGCCTACCATGACCTTAAGGCTGTATGTCCACCTACGTTATGAGTAGGCCTACCATGACCTTAAGGCTGTATGCCCACCTACGTTATGAGTAGGCCTACCATGACCTTAAGGCTGTATGCCCACTTACGTTATGAGTAGGCCTACCATGACCTTAAGGCTGTATGCCCACCTACGTTATTAGTAGGCCTGCCATGACCTTAAGGCTGTATGCCCACCTACGTTATGAGTAGGCCTAACATGACCTTAAGGCTGTATGCCCACCTACGATATGAGTAGGCCTACCATGACCTTAAGGCTGTATGCCTACCTACGTTTTGAGTAGGTCTGCCATGACCTTAAGGCTGTATGCCCACTTACGTTATAAGTAGGCCTACCATGACCTTAAGGCTGTAGGTCCACCTACGTTATGAGTAGGCCTACCATGACCTTAAGGCTGTATGCCCACCTACATTATGAGTAGGCCTACCATGACCTTAAGGCTGTATGTCCACCTACGTTATGAGTAGGCCTACCATGACCTTAAAGGCTGTATGTCCACCTACGTTATGAGTAGGCCTACCATGACCTTAAGGCTGTATGCCCACCAACGTTATGAGTAGGCCTACCATGACCTTAAGGCTGTATGCCCACCTACGTTATGAGAAGGCCTACCATGACCTTAAGGCTGTATGTCCACCTACGTTATGAGTAGGCCTACCATGACCTTAAGGCTGTATGCCCACCTACGTTATGAGTAGGCCTACCATGACCTTAAGGCTGTATGTCCACCTACGTTATGAGTAGGCCTACCATGACCTTAAGGCTGTATGTCCACCTACGTTATGAGTAGGCCTACCATGACCTTAAGGCTGTATGCCCACCTACGTTATGAGTAGGCCCACCATGACCTTAAGGCTGTATGCCTACCTACGTTTTGAGTAGGTCTGCCATGACCTTAAGGCTGTATGCCCACTTACGTTATAAGTAGGCCTACCATGACCTTAAGGCTGTAGGTCCACCTACGTTATGAGTAGGCCTACCATGACCTTAAGGCTGTATGCCCACCTACATTATGAGTAGGCCTACCATGACCTTAAGGCTGTATGTCCACCTACGTTATGAGTAGGCCTACCATGACCTTAAGGCTGTATGTCCACCTACGTTATGAGTAGGCCTACCATGACCTTAAGGCTGTATGCCCACCTACGTTATGAGTAGGCCTACCATGACCTTAAGGCTGTATGCCCACCTACATTATGAGTAGGCCTACCATGACCTTAAGGCTGTATGTCCACCTACGTTATGAGTAGGCCTACCATGACCTTAAGGCTGTATGCCCACCTACGTTATGAGTAGGCCTACCATGACCTTAAGGCTGTATGCCCACTTACGTTATGAGTAGGCCTACCATGACCTTAAGGCTGTATGCCCACCTACGTTATTAGTAGGCCTGCCATGACCTTAAGGCTGTATGCTCACCTACGTTATGAGTAGGCCTACCATGACCTTAAGGCTGTATGCCTACCTACGTTTTGAGTAGGTCTGCCATGACCTTAAGGCTGTATGCCCACTTACGTTATAAGTAGGCCTACCATGACCTTAAGGCTGTAGGTCCACCTACGTTATGAGTAGGCCTACCATGACCTTAAGGCTGTATGCCCACCTACGTTATGAGTAGGCCTACCATGACCTTAAGGCTGTATGTCCACCTACGTTATGAGTAGGCCTACCATGACCTTAAGGCTGTATGTCCACCTACGTTATGAGTAGGCCTACCATGACCTTAAGGCTGTATGCCCACCTACGTTATGAGTAGGCCTACCATGACCTTAAGGCTGTATGTCCACCTACGTTATGAGTAGGCCTACCATGACCTTAAGGCTGTATGCCCACCTACGTTATGAAAAGGCCTTCCATGACCTTAAGGCTGTATGCCCACCTACGTTATGAGTAGGCCTACCATGACCTTAAGGCTGTATGCCCACCTACGTTATGAGTAGGCCTACCATGACCTTAAGGCTGTATGCCCACTGTTACGTCTCAAACGACTACCCGTCGTCTTCGTCGTATAAACTATAATTATTAATGACAGAATGAACTTAGTTTATACGACGAAGACGACGGGTAGTCGTTTGAGACGTAACATTTTGGTGACCCTGACGTGATTAGTGACAGTTGTGGATGATTATGGATCGACTAAAGAAGATGCGGGCCCCAGGTAGAGCGTCATTTACAAGAACCCTCCATGAAACAGAAAAGGAACTTGCGGAGGAGAGTCTGGACGTCAATTCGTTGGCTATCAACCTAGAAAAGATGGAGCGGACCATGAACGACCTACGAAAGCTCGATCTCAAATATTTGGAGTCGCTTTTGGATGCTGAATGCAGTGACGAGGATTACGCAGCGGAGAGTGCTGTGATTGAGAGGTATGAAGACCAGCTTGCGGAGGTAAGATGTATGATAAATAGGACCCTCGTTCAGGCACAGGCTCGGAAAATTAGTGCAACCATAGTAGACCAAGATCCGGGCAGTCGGTCTAATGGGCCTAGGAGGTTTAAACTGCCCAAGATAGAATTGAAACAGTTTAACGGTGAACTGACAGAGTGGTTGGGTTTTTGGTCACAGTTCCAAAAGATTCACGAGGACAGCACCATTGATGACAATGACAAGTTTCAATATTTAGTTCAGTCAATGGTGCTTGGAAATCGGCCTCGTGAACTTGTTGACAGTTACCCACAGTCAGCACAAAACTATCCAAAAGTGATAAGTGCATTGAAAGAGAGATATGGTAACGAGGAACTTCTAATTGAAGTCTATGTAAGAGAATTATTGAAATTAGTTATAAATAATGTCTCTTACAAAGGAAGTTCCCCTCTTTCTTGCATATTTGACCAAATTGAGGGTCAAATAAGATCATTAGAAACTTTAGGCCTAACTAATGATAAATGTGCCGCATTATTATTCCCACTGGTAGAATCTAGTCTTCCTGATGACATCCTTAGGGCTTGGCTGAGAAGCGCGTCATCTGCTAAAGGTGCCATACATGGCGGAGCACATGAAAATCGCCGCACATGCCTAATGGAGTTTTTAAGGAGAGAAGTGGGAAGCGAAGAGAGAATCCGTCTCGCAAAATCAGGGTTTGGAAAGGTTTCTAAAGAGAATAAGAACGGGAACAAGCTAAACAATAATGTGCCAGTTGACAGTGTTCCCACAGCATCTGGATTACTAAACGGTGACAATGTCAAATGTGTATTTTGCGAGAAACAACACGAAAGTCGTGATTGTATTCACGCACAAGACATGTCAATTGCCGATAAAAAAGTCAAGCTTACTAAGTTTAGACGTTGTTACATTTGTTTCCGACCTAATCATGTAGCAAGAAAATGTAAAACGTTTGTTAAATGTTCACTTTGTAGTAAGAAACATTTAATTTTAATGTGTCCCGAGTTACCTTCCCATCAGACAACACCTACACCTAACAGTGAGGGAAAAGTAGTGCAAATGTCAAATCAAATATGTACCAGTGACATTGTACTTCAGACACTGGCAGTTAACATTGTAGCTAATGGGAAGGAAAGAACAGTGAGGGCTTTAATTGATTCTGGATCTCAGCATTCATACATATTAAACTCAACCGCAGATCAACTTGGTTTAATACCCTGTTCACACGAGACCAAAGTACATTCGTTGTTTGGAGGTACTCACACTGCCCCCGAATATCATGGTAGATTTAAACTGTTACTTAAGCAACCTAGTGGAAAGTTGGACGTATCTATTGATGTTCTAGGTCAATCAAAAATATGTGGGAAAATACCTCGAGTCGCTAAAGGTAAATGGATGAAACAGTTAAAAAGGAATCATATTTGGGTTACTGATATCGGAAGTGGAGTACCAGACATTGAATTGTTGATCGGAGCAGATGTCTATGGAACACTACTCACTGGGAAGTTAATACATTTAAACAACGGTCTGACCGCGGTAGAAACTACACTGGGATGGACATTAATGGGACGAATTAAGAAAGACAGCTTGGAAGATCCGGCTGTAGGGATGTTAGTGACAACTATGAAAATCAGTGACGCATCTATTGCTGAACTATGGGAATTAGAATCCATTGGTATAAGGGATCCCATAGAAACGTTAACTAAGGAGGAAGCAAGGATAGCAACAAAGGAGCATTTTTTAAAAACGGTGTCACGCACGGAAAATAGTAGGTAGGTACGTTGTGTGTTTACCCTGGATCGACGACCATCCCCCTCTATCGACACATAGGGTGATTGCAGAGAAGAGACTCGTTGTCGCTTCGAACAAATTAAACAGAGAAGCTAGGATGGATCTTAGACAGTGGGAATATTCAAGGGATGAAAGTTCTGAAATAGAAGATGGAAAATTAACTACTGTATTAGGGTTGAATTGGGATCGTCACTCGGACCATAGGCGCCGACTTGTCAACATTTCAGGGGGGGCTCAAAAAAAAAATGACTCGCATAAACATTATAGAGACACAGTTAGTAGTAACGAAGTTTGGAGCTGGTGCAGTTAGCCGAGGTTGATTAGGCGTTGGTAGTAAACCGCGGTCTCTGCGTTCCCGGTTCGAATCCTGGCTTGGGCATGACTGTCATCCTCATAACCACCCAGTCATCGTCTCGATTAGCCTCGTTACAAACATATGGGACGTAAAACCCAAAATATCATCATCACGAAGTTTGGATAAATATATAGAGGTGCTATAGTTCAGAGAGATATCAAAATCCCCCTTGAAAAAACGTCGCATCTTCTCCATCGATCTTTCAAGTTGCAAATTGTTTCATTTTGGCCATGTAATTGACGAAAGCGAACTAGTTTGTGGTCTTCAAGTGCAGAAGGGGGAAGATGGGTTACTAAGAGTTAGGACAAAGCTCATAATGAAAAGCGATAATATAACCTTTATATATCCAGTGCTTCTACCATCGAAACATTTGGTGGTTGATATGATTATTAGAGACGAACATCTTAACAACAGTCACGCAGGTGTTCAGTTTCTAATGGGAAAATTGAGAGAAAAATACTGGATTTTGAAAAGCAGACGAACAATAAGAGGTATCTGTGGGAAGTGTGTGCGGTGTCGTAGATTTTCGGCAAAGAATGCAACAAGTTTCCCAGCACCATTACCTAGAGACAGAGTGACAACAACAGCAGCCGTGTTCCAGATTATTGGAGTGGACCTAGCTGGGCCAATGTACCTAAAAAATAAAAGTAAAGTCTGGTTGGTGTTGTTTACGTGTGCAGTGTATAGAGCTGTACACTTAGAGCTTCTAAGTTCACTCAGCACCGAGGCATTTGTACAGGCAGTTAGAAGATTTGTGGCTCGGAGAGGTAGACCATCTACAATCTATAGCGACAATGCTACGAATTTCGTTGGGAGTGCTAGTGCTCTTCAAGAATTAGACTGGGAAAAGGTTACAAATGAATTTTCAATCGAGAATATTAATTGGAAGTTTAACCCTCCATCAGCGGCATGGTGGGGAGGATGGTGGGAGCGTCTTATTCGTTCCGTAAAAGATATACTCAGACGTGTATTGGGAAAATCGTCTTTAAGCTATGAAGAGTTATTAGATGAGCGTAGCGAAGCGGAGTGAATCATCTCCATACAACTCGATCGGCGCTTTGTCTGTGTGTGCGCCAAATTTTGTTCGTCGCGCACAGGTCAAACGGCTTGACGGATTTGGCTGAAATTTTAAGTCAACACCCGTGACCACTGAACTAGATGCTGTTAACATAATCAGAAAAAACCGTCAAGATGCCAACCTACAAAAAAATAATTAGTGAAAAAAATCCAGTTTTATTCTTTTTTAATTAAAACTTACGAACAGATTAAAATAATGTTTTAAATTTATATCCACACTAACAATGTCGACACTGGATAAAATTTTTGGAATTATAACTTTATTCGCCATGTAGCAAAAAAATATTTAGTTTCTATTTACGGGAATTTAGATTGGTTTCCTTACAGTGCTCCACTTATACGATTCTCATTTGAAGACCATTGAAGTTAGATGCACATAGTATGCTGCAGGAATGGCGTAGGGCGTCATACCTTTCTCACTATGTATTTGGAATTTTGATAGTTATCATAGAATGGCTACAATTACGTGTTATGTTTTATGACTTTCACGGCAAAAATGCAAATGTTAACAACGAACTTTGTAGACAAATTAAAAAGCTATTATTATAATTTAAAAGCGGGTTATTGTATGATTAAACAATATTACATTTGAGATATAGTCTATATCTACATTATGGAACTATCCATACACTGATAGGTTTAATAGTTTATGAATGAGAGCCTATTGAGTAGACCACGGTCGAATTAAATTATGCGGAAATCCATTGAAAAAACAACTTCAAGGTTTTAATTTATTTAAAGAAAACATCTTAACGGATTTAAATAATATTTCGTGCATTTATTAGAAACATATCAAGAAATAATATACTAAAGTAATAAGGTTGTAACTTGCTCCGCCATCTTGTAAAAAAAACATATGTTTATTATAAAGGTATTTTTTTTCTTTTTTTTAGAGAAATATGATATTCAAAAGATTCGTTTTTTTAAAACATTGAACCAAGTCGCTCATCTGGCAACGCGGAGCGTTTTCCTAGTTAACAGTATTGTGTGATGCTGAAGCTGTTGTCAATGGAAGACCACTCACCTACGTCACTGACGACATGGACGATTTAGTACCTTTGACACCGGCAATGTTTCTACAAGACATTCGGGAAGCCAATGTACCAGATTTGGATGTGTTAGAAGCCGAAGGTTTCCAGCGTCGGTTTCGATATAGACAAGTTATTCGAGATAATTTCCGTTGTCGATTTAGGAAAGAATATTTTAGTCAACTAGTCCAACGAGGGAAAGAAAATGAACGTACAAGAAAATTATCAGTTGGAGAGATTGTGCTTGTGGGAACTGACAACAAAAAGAGACTTGATTGGCCACTTGCAAAGGTGTTAGAACTTTTACCCGGACAAGACGGAGGAGAGAGAGTTGCCCGGGTGAAAACACAAAATAGAGTCTTGGTACGTCCAGTACAAAGGTTGTACCCTTTGGAAGTTACAAGTGGGTCTGACCTTGAGACAAGAGCATGAACAAAAGAAATATCCTCGATTTATATTAAGTATTGTTTCATTTATATCCTTCTATGTGCTTATACAAATGAAAGGTGGGAGGATGTTGGAAATGGAATATCAAGAGGACCGTGATGGGAGGTATAGTTAATCAAGAAGGCAGTGCATTTCAAAGATATCAAGAGGACCGTGATGGGAGGTATAGTTAATCAAGAAGGCAGTGCATTTCAAAGATGTTTGGTTTGTGTTCATTTGTTTGGTTGTTATGCTGTTGCCATGGGGACGCGAGGACTTGGTCAACGTTTTGAGATGTGAAAAGAGTGGTTGTACCTAAAGGCGGGTTCACACAAAATGACTAAGACTAACGATTAGTGTTTAAGACTAACGATTTAAGGTTTAACAGGGTTGAAGTATACGATTTATGTCCAAGCGTTAACAAACTTTTATAGTGATTAGTGTTTAAGAACGAGTGATTAAGAAAGTTGATTTTCGATTGTTGGCATTGTTGAAATACATTTGGGGATGGATGTTTTTTATTTATTTATTTATTTATAAAAAGCAAATAAAAAACATCCATCCCCAAATGTATTTCAACAATGCCAACAACGAGTACGTTGTTTTTCCAAGGCTTAATCACTCTATTGTTAGTCTTAGTCCATAGTCATTCTGTCTGAACGCGCCTTAAGCTGTGAATAAACGGTATTTGTATTCTAAAAGTAAGTTCATTCTGTCATTAATAATTATAGTTTATACGACGAAGACGACGGGTAGTCGTTTGAGAGGTAACACCCACCTACGTTATTAGTAGGCCTGCCATGACCTTAAGGCTGTATGCCCACCTACGTTATGAGTAGGCCTACCATGACCTTAAGGCTGTATGCCCACCTACGTTATGAGTAGGCCTACCATGACCTTAAGGCTGTATGCCTACCTACGTTTTGAGTAGGCCTACCATGACCTTAAGGCTGTATGTCCACCTACGTTATGGGTAGGCCTACCATGACCTTAAGGCTGTATGTCCACCTACGTTATGAGTAGGCCTACCATGACCTTAAGGCTGTATGCCCACCTACGTTATGAGTAGGCCTACCATGACCTTAAGGCTGTATGCCCACTTACGTTATGAGTAGGCCTACCATGACCTTAAGGCTGTATGCCCACCTACGTTATTAGTAGGCCTGCCATGACCTTAAGGCTGTATGCCCACCTACGTTATGAGTAGGCCTAACATGACCTTAAGGCTGTATGCCCACCTACGATATGAGTAGGCCTACCATGACCTTAAGGCTGTATGCCTACCTACGTTTTGAGTAGGTCTGCCATGACCTTAAGGCTGTATGCCCACTTACGTTATAAGTAGGCCTACCATGACCTTAAGGCTGTAGGTCCACCTACGTTATGAGTAGGCCTACCATGACCTTAAGGCTGTATGCCCACCTACATTATGAGTAGGCCTACCATGACCTTAAGGCTGTATGTCCACCTACGTTATGAGTAGGCCTACCATGACCTTAAAGGCTGTATGTCCACCTACGTTATGAGTAGGCCTACCATGACCTTAAGGCTGTATGCCCACCAACGTTATGAGTAGGCCTACCATGACCTTAAGGCTGTATGCCCACCTACGTTATGAGAAGGCCTACCATGACCTTAAGGCTGTATGTCCACCTACGTTATGAGTAGGCCTACCATGACCTTAAGGCTGTATGCCCACCTACGTTATGAGTAGGCCTACCATGACCTTAAGGCTGTATGTCCACCTACGTTATGAGTAGGCCTACCATGACCTTAAGGCTGTATGTCCACCTACGTTATGAGTAGGCCTACCATGACCTTAAGGCTGTATGCCCACCTACGTTATGAGTAGGCCCACCATGACCTTAAGGCTGTATGCCTACCTACGTTTTGAGTAGGTCTGCCATGACCTTAAGGCTGTATGCCCACTTACGTTATAAGTAGGCCTACCATGACCTTAAGGCTGTAGGTCCACCTACGTTATGAGTAGGCCTACCATGACCTTAAGGCTGTATGCCCACCTACATTATGAGTAGGCCTACCATGACCTTAAGGCTGTATGTCCACCTACGTTATGAGTAGGCCTACCATGACCTTAAGGCTGTATGTCCACCTACGTTATGAGTAGGCCTACCATGACCTTAAGGCTGTATGCCCACCTACGTTATGAGTAGGCCTACCATGACCTTAAGGCTGTATGCCCACTTACGTTATGAGTAGGCCTACCATGACCTTAAGGCTGTATGCCAACCTACGTTATTAGTAGGCCTGCCATGACCTTAAGGCTGTATGCCCACCTACGTTATGAGTAGGCCTAACATGACCTTAAGGCTGTATGCCCACCTACGTTATGAGTAGGCCTACCATGACCTTAAGGCTGTATGACAACCTACGTTTTGAGTAGGTCTGCCATGACCTAAAGGCTGTATGCCCACTTACGTTATAAGTAGGCCTACCATGACCTTAAGGCTGTAGGTCCACCTACGTTATGAGTAGGCCTACCTTGACCTTAAGGCTGTATGCCCACCTACATTATGAGTAGGCCTTCCATGACCTTAAGGCTGTATGTCCACCTACGTTATGAGTAGGCCTACCATGACCTTAAGGCTGTATGTCCACCTACGTTATGAGTAGGCCTACCATGACCTTAAGGCTGTATGCCCACCTACGTTATGAGTAGGCCTACCATGACCTTAAGACTGTATGCCCACTGACGTTATGAGTAGGCCTACCATGACCTTAAAGGCTGTATGCCCACTTACGTTATTAGTAGGCCTACCATGACCTTAAAGGCTGTATGCCCACCTACGTTATGAGTAGGCCTACCATGACCTTAAGGCTGTATGTCCACCTACGTTATGAGTAGGCCTACCATGACCTAAGGGTGTATGCCCACCTACGTTATGAGTAGGCCTACCATGACCTTAAGGCTGTATGCCCACCTACGTTATGAGTAGGCCTACCATGACCTTAAGGCTGTATGTCCACCTACGTTATGAGTAGGCCTACCATGACCTTTAGGCTGTATGCCAACCTACGTTATGAGTAGGCCTACCATGACCTTAAGGCTGTATGCCCACCTACGTTATGAGTAGGCCTACCATGACCTTAAGGCTGTATGCCCACCTACGTTATGAGTAGGCCTACCATGACCTTAAGGCTGTATGTCCACCTACGTTATGAGTAGGCCTACCATGACCTTAAGGCTGTATGCCCACCTACGTTATGAGTAGGCCTACCATGACCTTAAGGCTGTATGCCCACCTACGTTATGAGTAGGCCTACCATGACCTTAAGGCTGTATGTCCACCTACGTTATGAGTAGGCCTACCATGACCTTAAGGCTGTATGCCCACCTACGTTATGAGTAGGCCTACCATGACCTTAAGGCTGTATGTCCACCTACGTTATAGGTAGGCCTACCATGACCTTTAGGCTGTATGTCCACTTACGTTATGAGTAGGCCTACCATGACCTTAAGGCTGTATGTCCACCTACGTTCTGAGTAGGCCTACTATGACCTTAAGGCTGTATGTCCACCTACGTTATGAGTAGGCCTACCATGACCTTAAGGCTGTATGCCCACCTACGTTCTGAGTAGGACTACCATGACCTTAAGGCTGTATGCCCACTTACGTTATAAGTAGGCCTACCATGACCTTAAGGCTGTAGGTCCACCTACGTTATGAGTAGGCCTACCATGACCTTAAGGCTGTATGCCCACGTACATTATGAGTAGGCCTACCATGACCTTAAGGCTGTATGTCCACTTACGTTATGAGTAGGCCTACCATGACCTTAAGGCTGTATTTCCACCTACGTTATGAGTAGGCCTACCATGACCTTAAGTCTGTATGCCCACCTACGTTATGAGTAGGCCTACCATGACCTTAAGGCTGTATGTCCACCTACGTTATGAGTAGGCCTACCATGACCTTAAGGCTGTATGCCCACTTACGTTATTAGTAGGCCTACCATGACCTTAAAGGCTGTATGCCCACCTACGTTATGAGTAGGCCTACCATGACCTTAAGGCTGTATGTCCACCTACGTTATGAGAAGGCCTACCATGACCTTAATGCTGTATGCCCACCTACGTTATGAGTAGGCCTACCATGACCTTAAGGCTGTATGCCCACCTACGTTATGAGTAGGCCTACCATGACCTTAAGGCTGTATGTCCACCTACGTTATGAGTAGGCCTACCATGACCTTAAGGCTGTATGTCCACCTACGTTATGAGTAGGCCTACCACGACCTTAAGGCTGTATGCCCACCTACGTTATGAGTAGGCCTACCATGACCTTAAGGCTGTATGCCCACCTACGTTATGAGTAGGCCTACCATGACCTTAAGGCTGTATGTCCACCTACGTTATGAGTAGGCCTACCATGACCTTAAGGCTGTATGCCCACCTACGTTATGAGTAGGCCAAACATGACCTTAAGGCTGTATGCCCACCTACGTTATGAGTAGGCCTACCATGACCTTAAGGCTGTATGTCCACCTACGTTATGAGTAGGCCTACCATGACCTTAAGGCTGTATGCCCACCTACGTTATGAGTAGGCCTACCATGACCTTAAGGCTGTATGTCCACCTACGTTATGAGTAGGCCTACCATGACCTTTAGGCTGTATGTCCACTTACGTTATGAGTAGGCCTACCATGACCTTAAGGCTGTATGTCCACCTACGTTCTGAGTAGGCCTACTATGACCTTAAGGCTGTATGTTCACCTACGTTATGAGTAGGCCTACCATGACCTTAAGGCTGTATGCCCACCTACGTTCTGAGTAGGACCACCATGACCTTAAGGCTGTATACACACTTACGTTATAAGTAGGCCTACCATGACCTTAAGGCTGTAGGTCTACCTACGTTATGAGTAGGCCTACCATGACCTTAAGGCTGTATGCCCACGTACATTATGAGTAGGCCTACCATGACCTTAAGGCTGTATGTCCACCTACGTTATGAGTAGGCCTACCATGACCTTAAGGCTGTATTTCCACCTACGTTATGAGTAGGCCTACCATGACCTTAAGGCTGTATGCCCACCTACGTTATGAGTAGGCCTACCATGACCTTAAGGCTGTATGCCCACTTACGTTATGAGTAGGCCTACCATGACCTTAAAGGCTGTATGCCCACTTACGTTATTAGTAGGCCTACCATGACCTTAAAGGCTGTATGCCCACCTACGTTATGAGTAGGCCTACCATGACCTTAAGGCTGTATGTCCACCTACGTTATGAGTAGGCCTACCATGACCTTAATGCTGTATGCCCACCTACGTTATGAGTAGGCCTACCATGACCTTAAGGCTGTATGCCCACCTACGTTATGAGTAGGCCTACCATGACCTTAAGGCTGTATGTCCACCTACGTTATGAGTAGGCCTACCATGACCTTAAGGCTGTATGCCCACCTACGTTATGAGTAGGCCTACCATGACCTTAAGGCTGTATGCCTACCTACGTTATGAGTAGGCCTTCCATGACCTTAAGGCTGTATGCCCACCTACGTTATGAGTAGGCCTGCCATGACCTTAAGGCTGTATGCCCACCTACGTTATGAGTGGGCCTACCATGACCTTAAGGCTGGATGCCCACCTACGTTATGAGTAGGCCTACCATGACCTTAAGGCTGTATGTCCACCTACGTTATGAGTAGGCCTACCATGACCTTAAGGCTGTATGCCCACCTACGTTATGAGTAGGCCTACCATGACCTTAAGGCTGTATGCCCACCTACGTTATGAGTAGGCCTACCATGACGTTAAGGCTGTATGTCGACCTACGTTATGAGTAGGCCTACCATGACCTTAAGGCTGTATGTCCACCTACGTTATGAGTAGGCCTATCATGACCTTAAGGCTGTATGCCCACCTACGTTATGAGTAGGCCTACCATGACCTTAAGGCTGTATGTCCACCTACGTTATGAGTTGGCCTACCATGACCTTAAGGCTGTATGCCCACCTACGTTATGAGTAGGCCTACCATGACCTTAAGGCTGTATTTCCACCTACGTTATGAGTAGGCCTACCATGACCTTAAGGCTGTATGTCCACCTACGTTATGAGTAGGCCTACCATGACCTTAAGGCTGTATGTCCACCTACGTTATGAGTAGGCCTACCATGACCTTAAGGCTGTATGCCCACCTACGTTATGAGTAGGCCTACCATGACCTTAAGGCTGTATGCCCACCTACGTTATGAGTAGGCCTACCATGACCTTAAGGCTGTATGTCCACCTACGTTATGAGTAGGCCTACCATGACCTTAAGGCTGTATGCCCACCTACGTTATGAGTAGGCCTACCATGACCTTAAGGCTGTATGCCCACCTACGTTATGAGTAGGCCTACCATGACTATAAGGCTGTATGTCCACCTACGTTACGAGTAGGCCTACCATGACCTTAAGGCTGTATGCCCACCTACGTTACGAGTAGGCCTCCTATGACCTTAAGGCTGTATGTCCACCTACGTTATGAGTAGGCCTACCATGACCTTAAGGCTGTATGCCCACCTACGTTATGAGTAGGCCTACCATGACCTTAAGGCTGTATGCCCACCTACGTTATGAGTAGGCCTACCATGACCTTAAGGCTGTATGTCCACCTACGTTATGAGTAGGCCTACCATGACCTTAAGGCTGTATGCCCACCTACGTTATGAGTAGGCCTACCATGACCTTAAGGCTGTATGCCCACCTACGTTATGAGTAGGCCTACCATGACCTTAAGGCTGTATGTCCACCTACGTTATGAGTAGGCCTACCATGACCTTAAGGCTGTATGTCCACCTACGTTATGAGTAGGCCTACCATGACCTTAAGGCTGTATGCCCACCTACGTTATGAGTAGGCCTACCATGACCTTAAGGCTGTATGCCTACCTACGTTATGAGTAGGCCTACCATGACCTTAAGGCTGTAATTTAGGGTTGCCAACTCTCCCGTATTTCCCGGGAAATCCCGTTTTCCACTGTGATTTCCCGCTTCCCGTATCAGCTCTACACGGGAATCAGTTTTCCCGTATTTTCACAGTTTGTTTTAAAATACACATTTCGCAAACTTTCGCCTACTAACAGTAGGCCTACACAGTTTTCAGCATTTGAGTATTTTGAACTTAAAGTCTTATGTTGAGACAATTGTTTCATCATGATACATGATGGTACATAAATGGTTAGACAATAGAAAAAGATCAACCAGGTAAGTTACACGTTTTTGGTATTTATTCTCTATCGTGTCATAAATGTTATATATTTAAAACGGGATATGAAGATTCTACGTGATGCAAAATAGCTTGACAAAATGCAGAAGGTACATATTAATTCAATTTACCCTCCCAAATAAAAAATTAAAACTGAATGAGAAAATTACACCTGCAAAGTTAATATCAAATCCCTAAACTCATTATCTGGGACCTAACGTCTATTATAGGAAAACTGTTTTGCGCTTGGGAGGCAAGTTTTGCTTAATTAAGTAGATCGTCCATCGTGCAGCTAGAAACGTTTGAACATCGTTTGAAGATACTTCAAAATCGCGGCGCTACGTATTTAATTGTTTATTGTCGGAAGAAGGGATCGAGGAAGAGGTTGAGGAGGTGGTTGTGTCAGGCCTGGCTAGCCGGCAACGAAGACATTAGCCCAAGACATGGAGTACTCTGCTACTCCCCCCTACCCGATAAATTAAAGTTGGAAACGGGGTCAAGATATATATATATATATATATTGTTGTTATTGTTGTTGTTGTTGTGGTCACAACGGCTGTCTGAAAACAAACATTAACTGCCATCGAGTACAATTGTGTGTAAAGTGTAAAGTGATTTAAAACGTGAAAAAAGATCAAACCACGAGTATTTTGATGGCGGGAGGGAACGTCACGTTTCGAGACGTGAATTCGTTGACGTTGTGGTTTAAAAACTTGCATTCTGCGCAAAACGTACGTTTTGATCGTCATGTGACCCGCCAAGCCACCTTTTTTTAGGAAGTGACTGCAAACGTGTGTTTAAAAACTTGCCTCCCTGGGGCGATTTGGCCCTCGGCAACTGGTACATCGCCGTCCTCTTTCCCTCTACATTTTAAATCAATTTTAAAATTCCCGTATTTTCATATTCAATAGTTGGCAACCCTAGCCGCTGTATGTCCACCTACGTTATGAGTAGGCCTACCATGACCTTAAGGCTGTATGCCCACCTACGTTATGGACTACAAATTTCTGTCGGTTGAAATTGATTTAAATTGCTCTAAAATTCCACAAAGTATCCAAAATATCATCGCCTAGGTTAGGGCTTAGATGATTAAACTTTCTTTAATATATATGTGTTTATATTCCATCACTATTGAAGTTTTACAAATTAAGAGGGAAGGATACCTCTACGTCAAAAACCGCAGAAAATTTTCATTTTTTAACTATATCTCAAGATTGAAACACAACATCAAAAATCTGAGACTACATAGCGCTGTGGTTTGGTAATTCCTACACACTGAATGATAAATGTATTTAACGTTATCATCAGTATGACTGTGATAAGGATTTACTTAAATTACTAAGGAATTACTTATCACAGTCATACTGATGATAACGTTAAATACATTTATCATTTAGTGTGTAGGGCTTACCAAACCACAGCGCTATGTAGTCTCAGATTTTTGATGTTGTGTTCCAATCTTGAGATATAATTAAAACTTGAAATTTTTCTGCGGTTTTTGACGTAGAGGTATCCTTCCCTCTTAACATATTTAATTGCAAATGGTGCGTTGAAATAGCACGTTACAAGAGTTAAATAACTTACTTTGAATAACTGAGATATTTATTTCAACAAGGAAACATTCAAAAATATTATTCATTAAATTATACAAATACATATTTAGAGTCTACCCACTCAGTCACATAACTTATCGTCAGTGGGGGACTTTAATTTTGGTTTACTGTTTAACCATTTTAAAGCACTTTTAACAGATAATAATCAAGGTTATCGAATGGTAGGTCCACCTACAATCTCAATTGCGTTCGTAATTTTATTCCACCATCCGATCCATCTGGTTCTAATTGGGAGCAATATGAGGTCCCACGTCGGGCCTAGCGGGTACACAGATGTATTATTCAGATGGAGTTTGGTCACAAAATGAGAGGGATACATAAAACAAAATGGCAGATACTGAATCGGTTTGCATTCGTGGAAAGAATGTCAGTAGATTGTGACCAAGTACATGTTAGCTTGAGAGATAGTTCGACGTGAGATAATTTGGTGTAAGCAGATAGAAATTATTCTGACAGAGAGATGGAAGGTGTATATTAAATACGAATAACCGTTGATGTTACCAATGCAAATGAACAGGGTATGAGTCCCGGTGCGGCCTTTGGTTATATGACTTTCTAACTTTACTTTAAATTATATTATATTTGTAATGAAGTAAACGGTGAGTTTGGACGGAGGTGTCATTGAAACGAAACGCATAATAAATTACTTCATACAAATTAGTTAATGTAACTGTGTATAAAGACAATGAATACTAAATTACTAAGCGAGTGTAGAAAGCGTCTCCATTCTACCAAATACCTTAGTAACCAGCTGCAGCTAGTTAGTAAGGTATTTAATTCTACTCTTACGGCACTTTCTTTGGGCTTTTGTTTTTGTTTCTGTCTAGCGATAGCGGTCGAACGGAAAGTCCGGTCAAGTTGAAATTTGACAATTCACAAGCCTTGATGTAGATTAAGTTCGGTCAACTCACTTATTTAGATTTCATTTTTCTAACTGTTTTACTTAGGATCGCTACCATTGCCCGGATTTAAAACGTCGCGTCTCATTAGCTGGGCTAAGAAATGTTGGTACAAGAGCTAACCTTGCTATGATTTCCTTTACTCTTTAATCTTAAAAAAATGTGTGTAAACGCCTTAATAGTTTTGGCATGATTTGATTTTATCAAACATTAAATCTTAAACAAGTGTGTAAACCAACCTTTAAACGCCATTTGTTTTGAAAAAAAATTCGGCCAGTATACGAACTTACATTAAAGCTAATAAAAAGTTTTTTTTTAACAAAATGATGGCATAATGTTGGATACAAATTTTGTGGCACATTTTCGTTCAGTCACAAATATGTTAATTTTATCTCGACCCGATGTACACGTTACATTTATACTGATCGCAATAAGTCAAAGTAACCATGGCAACGAGAACAAAGCTCTTTGGGAATAGTCCAGCACAATAGGTTCTTGGAAGGTTGTGCACTGGTCGATGCACATTCTTGAAATATGGCGGTAGTTGTGAAACTTTTGGACAGAGTAGACGTGGACGTACGCGCTCGTTTATCAACGCGTCACACAGGGCATTTTACTAGTTGATTTATTTAAAGTAAATATCTGGACCGTTGCCGCTATGGTGGGTAGCTGTGCTAGCATGCGATACTAATTCGGGAGATTGTCGGTTTGATATTTGCTCATTTTCAGGTTAGATGTCTCTTCAATCTAAGGCCGTACCATGCTATTACTGTACCGTTCAGTGAATTATTGGCTACGCTTTCGCTAAATAGAACATTCGCGCACTTATATTCTATGACTATATTGAGCCGACCTACTCTAGTAATATGCCATTAATGTACAGTTCAGTGAACTATTGGCTAGGCTTTAGCTAAATAGAACATCCGCACACTTATATTCTATAACTATATTGAGCCGACCTACTCTAGTAATATGCCATTAATGTACAGTTCAGTGAACTATTGGCTAGGCTTTAGCTAAATAGAACATCCGCACACTTATATTCTATGACTATATTGAGCCGACCTACTCTAGTAATATGCCATTAATGTACAGTTCAGTGAACTATTGGCTAGGCTTTAGCTAAATAGAACATCCGCACACTTATATTCTATGACTATATTGAGCCGACCTACTCTAGTAATATGCCATTAATGTACAGTTCAGTGAACTATTGGCTAGGCTTTAGCTAAATAGAACATCCGCACACTTATATTCTTTAACTATATTGAGCCGACCTACTCTAGTAATATGCCATTAATGAACAGTTCAGTGAACTATTGGCTAGGCTTTAGCTAAATAGAACATCCGCACACTTATATTCTTTAACTATATTGAGCCGACCTACTCTAGTAATATGCCATTACTGTACAGTTCAGTGAACTATTGGCTAGGCTTTAGCTAAATAGAACATCCGCACACTTATATTCTATGACTATATTGAGCCGACCTACTCTAGTAATATGCCATTAATGTACAGTTCAGTGAACTATTGGCTAGGCTTTAGCTAAATAGAACATCCGCACACTTATATTCTATGACTATATTGAGCCGACCTACTCTAGTAATATGCCATTAATGTACAGTTCAGTGAACTATTGGCTAGGCTTTAGCTAAATAGAACATCCGCACACTTATATTCTATGACTATATTGAGCCGACCTACTCTAGTAATATGCCATTAATGTACAGTTCAGTGAACTATTGGCTAGGCTTTAGCTAAATAGAACATCCGCACACTTATATTCTTTAACTATATTGAGCCGACCTACTCTAGTAATATGCCATTAATGTACAGTTCAGTGAACTATTGGCTAGGCTTTAGCTAAATAGAACATCCGCACACTTATATTCTTTAACTATATTGAGCCGACCTACTCTAGTAATATGCCATTACTGTACAGTTCAGTGAACTATTGGCTAGGCTTTAGCTAAATAGAACATCCGCACACTTATATTCTATGACTATATTGAGCCGACCTACTCTAGTAATATGCCATTAATGTACAGTTCAGTGAACTATTGGCTAGGCTTTAGCTAAATAGAACATCCGCACACTTATATTCTATGACTATATTGAGCCGACCTACTCTAGTAATATGCCATTAATGTACAGTTCAGTGAACTATTGGCTAGGCTTTAGCTAAATAGAACATCCGCACACTTATATTCTATGACTATATTGAGCCGACCTACTCTAGTAATATGCCATTAATGTACAGTTCAGTGAACTATTGGCTAGGCTTTAGCTAAATAGAACATCCGCACACTTATATTCTTTAACTATATTGAGCCGACCTACTCTAGTAATATGCCATTAATGTACAGTTCAGTGAACTATTGGCTAGGCTTTAGCTAAATAGAACATCCGCACACTTATATTCTATGACTATATTGAGCCGACCTACTCTAGTAATATGCCATTAATGTACAGTTCAGTGAACTATTGGCTAGGCTTTAGCTAAATAGAACATTCGCGCACTTATATTCTATAACTATATTGAGCCAACCTACTCTAGTAATATGCCATTAATGTACAGTTCAGTGAACTATTGGCTAGGCTTTAGCTAAATAGAACATCCGCACACTTATATTCTATAACTATATTGAGCCGACCTACTCTAGTAATATGCCATTAATGTACAGTTCAGTGAACTATTGGCTAGGCTTTAGCTAAATAGAACATTCGCGCACTTATATTCTATAACTATATTGAGCCGACCTACTCTAGTAATATGCCATTAATGTACAGTTCAGTGAACTATTGGCTAGGCTTTAGCTAAATAGAACATCCGCACACTTTTATTCTATAACTATATTGAGCCGACCTACTCTAGTAATATGCCATTAATGTACAGTTCAGTGAACTATTGGCTAGGCTTTAGCTAAATAGAACATTCGCGCACTTATATTCTATAACTATATTGAGCCGACCTACTCTAGTAATATGCCATTAATGTACAGTTCAGTGAACTATTGGCTAGGCTTTAGCTAAATAGAACATCCGCACACTTTTATTCTATAACTATATTGAGCCGACCTACTCTAGTAATATGCCATTAATGTACAGTTCAGTGAACTATTGGCTAGGCTTTAGCTAAATAGAACATCCGCACACTTATATTCTATAACTATATTGAGCCGACCTACTCTAGTAATATGCCATTAATGTACAGTTCAGTGAACTATTGGCTAGGCTTTAGCTAAATAGAACATTCGCGCACTTATATTATATAACTATATTGAGCCGACCTACTATAGTAATATGCCATTAATGTACAGTTCAGTGAACTATTGGCTACGCTTTAGCTAAAAAGCACATTCGCGCATTTATATTGTATGACTGTATTGAGCCGACCTACTATATAGTAATATGCAATCCATCCCAAACTCCACACTGATTTTTAAGTTATTGAAATGAGGCCAGTATATGGCGCAGTACTTTCTTTAGCCTGATTTGATGAATAATAACGAAGAAGGGATTAGGAGAAGTCTAGTGCCGACGGACACGTAGCCTTCGCCTTCCGAAAAGTAACAAGGGGACCTTCGGCTTTACGTCCCATCCGAACGGACGGTGTAACTTTGACCAGTCATATAGGTTCCTCCACTAACCTGGACTGCCGAGCAGTTGACGAGAAGAACAAATCTGTTACCCAAGCTTTCGAACATTCCAATCTGCTCTAACCATCGGCAACTAGTGTTTCAGGGTCAGAGTGGTCACCCATCCACCACCTGACCTAGCCCGAGGTGGCTCAGTTTCGGTGTTCGTACGGGAACTAAGTAGGCGACCGCGGCCAAACTGTTGGCTTAAACCGCACTGATAATGTTAGCTTAAGCCACACTGCTCAGGGTGTACATAGGCGAACATCAATTAATTTGGCAATACTGCTCTCTTTGTTATGCTTGGGAGAACATGATATTGTGTGAGACGTTACATTGCCCTACAAATAACAAGATTCAAGTCCGTATAGATCAATTGCAACCTATCGTGTGTACGAACCACGCGTGACGTCACGGGACCAGTTGCAACAGATCGTGTGTACGAACCACGCGTAACGTCATGGGACCAGTTGCAACAGATCGTGTGTACGAACCACGCGTGACGTCATGGGACCAGTTGCAACAGATCGTGTGTACGAACCACGCGTAACGTCATGGGACCAGTTGCAACAGATCGTGTGTACGAACCACGCGTAACGTCATGGGACCAGTTGCAACAGATCGTGTGTACGAACCACGCGTAACGTCATGGGACCAGTTGCAACAGATCGTGTGTACGAACCACGCGTGACGTCATGGGACCAGTTGCAACAGATCGTGTGTACGAACCACGCGTAACGTCATGGGACCAGTTGCAACAGATCGTGTGTACGAACCACGCGTGACGTCAAGAGACCAGTTGCAACAGATCGTGTGTACGAACCACGCGTGACGTCACGAGACCAGTTGCAACAGATCGTGTGTACGAGCCACGCGTGACGTCATGGGACCAGTTGCAACAGATCGTGTGTACGAACCACGCGTAACGTCATGGGACCAGTTGCAACAGATCGTCTGTACGAACCACGCGTGACGTCACGAGACCAGTTGCAACAGATCGTGTGTACGAACCACGCGTGACGTCACGGGACCAGTTGCAACAGATCGTGTGTACGAACCACGCGTGACGTCACGAGACCAGTTGCAACAGATCGTGTGTACGAACCACGCGTGACGTCACGAGACCAGTTGCAACAGATCGTGTGTACGAACCACGCGTGACGTCACGAGACCAGTTGCAACAGATCGTGTGTACCAACCACGCGTGACGTCACGAGACCAGTTGCAACAGATCGTGTGTACGAACCACGCGTGACGTCACGGGAGGACCCGAATGCCAGGTCGGAAATTAGTCTCGTAATTCGTCCTGGAGCTAATGAGGGAGAACGGTTTATCCAGTTATTGTCCAGCTTAACCGTGTCCTGGATTTATATTCTGTTTTGCTGTAGCGGATTCGATTTTTTTACGTCTACACTGAATTGATTAGAGACGAGGACAAATAAGATACTTGCGTGGATATTTTAGGGCTGTATGCAGAGTCAAGTGCCAAGTTTAGTACAGGATTTTTTGTAATGAAATTGCTTATTAAATGTTTTTTTTTTCATAAGAAGAACAAACTCCATAGCAATCAGTAACACATCACATACTTAGCTCGACTCTGCATTTCGCCCTAAATGTTACCGGATAAAGGTTTGAATATACTAAATATTATACGTAAACGTGAAATATCTGTTTTAAGCTCGAATTCACCAAACTTTTTAATCGGCCGATTTACTAATCTCGGATTGGTTATCAAGGTTTCAACAGACATTACATATAAAATTCATGGTGGCTTCTACAGGGGGCCATTTTTGTTCTCAGATTAACAAATGAAAGTTAAAGTTATTAAAGGATTAAAAACAATTAAAGGATGATAGTTTAGAGAAAGTGGACCTTAATAGCATTTCCTTGACATGTTGTATAGGTTTCGTTTCAATGTAATCTTGATGACATTTATAAATCTATGGAGATGAGGGTGTGTTGACATTTGAGCTGTCAATAGAAGACGAACATGCCTAACCACAAGACATGAGAGTTGTTGCACCTATATCTCCCGATACAGGTCCCGAAAATAATCATTTTCTTAAAATTTATCGGGAGATATACGTGTTAAAACTATCATGTTTTACCGTTAACGTATTCGTCTTTTCTTAACAGCTAGAATGTCAACATATATTCCCAAAGATGTTGGAACTTGTAATAATACATGGCCATCAAAATGGCCGCTGTACGTTACGTGAATACTTCCTATAATATATAGAAACTAATGAAAGTGTATAACCTATTCCTTGTATTTATACGACCCGCTTTCAACACCATCCCGGTTGTATTTTATTAAACAAATATAAATATTTTCTTCAGACGATAGTGTAAAAACAATTATTTTTAATTGAAAGAGAAAAATTTGATTTAGTTTATACAATTTACAACCAGTATGAAACGAACGATCTGATATTCAGTGGTTTTGTACGTATTTAATATATTACACTATGCTATGTTTCGGCAACAATACACAAACTGTACTAAGCAAGGCCCAGATTCACAAAGGTTAGTTTGGGCAAATATTAGTGATTTAAATCACACATATTATGTCGTCATGAAGTGACATGAAAATAAAATATAGTGAAATATCAACAATTTAGCTAATGACATTTTATTTGTGAATGAGTAGTAATACCCAGAAATGATTTATCTTGATTTATCTAGCTTGAACATGCCGAACTTAGAACAACTTAGAGTTTGTCATCTTTGTGAATCCAGGCCCTGATGTTTGGGATTTTAATGAACTTTAAAATGATCTGCATGTTAACCTGAATATTAGGTATACAATATACACTCATGCATAACTTTACTGTGCATTGAATCTAGGGATGTATGTCAGGATGAGTCAATAAAAAGTATACAAAATTCCATTGTGGAATAAGCTCAGATCAATAAAGAATAAGTTTAATATATGTTATATAAGTTCAAGTATACTTGTGTGCATATCTCTTTATGTTTACCATGGTCGCATTATTTTCTTGAACGTTTCCTCATTAAAGATGTCCGGTGATGCAAACTGTATTGAAAATATTCGATGGAAGAAATAAATTCATAACCATTTTCTATGTGAATATGTGAAACAACGTACGTATACAGCATTCGTGGAGGAGCCGTAAGTGAAATTAAGTGTCGTATGCACAGTCAATTGTCAAGCTAAGTACACGATTTGTTGCTATGGAATTGTTTTATTTCATGCTTTTAACTATAAAAAACTCCATATCAACCATTTAAACAAATCACAAACTTAACTCGACTCGACTCGACTTGAAACTAAAGAACTACCATTTGTAGATGTCTACCTTTTAATATAAAACACATGACTAAAAAATACCATACTTTAAAAGCAGGCGGTTAAAAAATTAAAGAAAACGCGATTTTTTGGTTTGTTGCTACCAAGTAGCATCGTGCAACTTTTCTCATGGTGACTCCCATATGAAAAAAATGTATCCTTGAGAAAGTAAAACCGACGCTAAAATAGGGCACTGGTCAAAAATCGATCAACACGTTTAATATGCATCGTTTTTCTACCGATAACATGCTTTTTAGTACGAACGTGTACTTCTACAAAATACCCTACAATTAATTTTTTTGTGACATGATGTGTAGAAAAGTTGCAATCTGTTTTGAGCGGTACTGTCCGCAGTCGCCGAGTGTTTCGCGGAGCACTGGCTGGTCTCGTATAACACAATGAGTCCTCTGTCTATCGGAAAGGCGCCAGCGACCTCAGAACCGATACAGTTGCACTACGCTTTAGAAGAAAAATGCAGCAGAGCTGCCGAAGGGAATCTAGTAGAATAGCTAATTGTTCACTATTTATTTTCTTGCATTGAAGCAACCTATATCAATTGTATTTAACACATAACTGAATTTCATGGACTAATGTCTAATTGGTGATTTTTTAGTTTTTTATCTGACCATCCCTTTTAAGTAGTTATATTGACAGTACCAAACGTTAAAAATTAAAACAAAAATGTTTTTGTTACTTCAAGAAGTCAAAGTTTTAATTTCAAATAAACACATTTGTATGTCATGAATACCTATTTTAGTAAATTGAAAACGGTGGACAGACACATCTTATAACTTTAAAGCTAAATATTTATATTAGTATCGTAATAACAAAGTCAGTCACATAAAATTCCCAAATAAACTTCGGTAAAACCTCGAAACGATGACGGTTCACTAAGTAGGAAAACAAAGCTAATTTAGGTCTGCGCCACACTTGCGGATCGACCGCTGATAACGTAAAGCATGTATTCTTATGGGCCCTGCCACACTTGGCGGCTCGTCCGCTTTCAACCGCGACATGCAGCGTTCGGTCCGCGCGGATCGTCCGCCCCCGAGGAACGTGGAGCATTGTCTTTTATGAGGGGTGACACACTGGCGGTTCTCCCACACGGGGTTTCTGTGAATTTTGTTCACTTCTTTTCAGGACACAGGGTTCCAAGTGAATTTTGGTCACTTCACTTCATGACAGCAAGGGGACATGTTCGATACTGAGACACTTATTTGCGAGATGGAGGTTAGGGAGTGTTTATGGAAATTGTCTTCGAAAAGCTATAGCGATCGGGACATTAAAATAACGCCATGGCAAGTCATTTCTTGTGATATGTACCCGGAATGGGAGAGTTACTCTTCAACTAATAAAAATAAGATTGGTATAAGTATAATAAAAATAATGTCTTAATTATAGGGAGTATTCACGTGACGTCACATCGGCCATATTGGAGGCCACTTATAGTACTATTTCAAGTTTCATTTGGCTGTCAATATAAAACGAATAATATTGTTTACGGGGAAGTATAACAAGTTTGAAGACGTATATTCACCGATAACTTGTACGAAAATGATTACTGTATGCCTTTGTAAACGATTAAAAGAGAAATCGAGACAAAAGAGTTTGTTTATATTGATTTTAAGTAATAATAGCAAACCAAAGTTAGAGTACAGTTGAATTTGCATCAAACGCCAGCTGAAACATAGTAACAATGAACTACCAATCACATGCCATTGTGGCCTCCAATGTGGCCACCATGCGCAATACGTGAATGCATCCCACCTTATTGGCTTCAAGATTCAAATATGTTTTCCTTTAACTATATGACTGTTGTGTATTTCTCTCGTGGATATTATATATAAACAGGTACCAATAAGAGAGAAACTAAGAGCGGAGAGAGAGAGAAGAGAGAGAGAGAGAGAGAGAGAGAGAGAGAGAGAGAGAGAGAGAGAGAGAGATATTTGATATTTGATATTTATTGGCTTAAAGGCGTGCTACATAGGGCTATAAAGCCCCTTTGGGTGTAGCCGACCTCTTACATATACATATACATATAAGACACATATACATATAAGAATACAGACATAAAATTCACAATATATGAGTCTGGTATACATGAGTTAATATTTGAATATTGAAATAATGTAAGTGAGGTGTATGACATAATGAGATAGTAATACAGTGGATACATATTATATAGTATATAACATTTTAAGCAGAAGGAGAGAGAGAGAGAGAGAGAGAGAGAGAGAGAGAGAGAGAGAGAGAGAGAGAGAGAGAGAGAGAGAGAGAGAGATTCATTGACTGATTGTTGCTTTATTTCAACTGGCAAGAAGACCATATAATATGTTCTTACATTAACCAGCGTTATGCAGACTTGTTAGTTACCTTGCTGCTGCCGCGCGGTTGATCCGCTAGTCTGTCACTTCGAGACTGTCCTCGGATAGTCTTAGTCCGGACTCGGTACTCGTCCGTGCAACAGATTGTTTAGCACTTAACACATCCTCTGAAGACGTTTAGCTGTAAAGCAAGAAGAGTAAAACAAAATATAAGCATTAGCTTTTATTGAAACCATTATAAACTTAGAGTTATAGAACGGCAGAAACCCACGTACAAGTTTACGTTAGATTCAATGATTTAGCATCAATATTTTGTATTTCAAATGAATATATTCTTCCCCAAACAACAGTCTGTTGAAGTTCTGGTTTTGTTTTCAAATAAATTTCACCACAATAACGAATGCGTGTTAAACTGTGACTGTTCACATGTACATTTTTACAGCTAGCAAGTAGTTATCCGGAACGTGAATGTAAAACGTAATATTGTGTGTGTGAATTAAACAAAATATGTGGTTGTTTTTATTTTTTAACATTTGATAAAAGTAAAGGAACATTTAAAGCTTACACACACCCGTATCGGTTTTTGAACGTAGTTAAATACGAACAATGCGGTTTGACTAGTGTGTGTAAACAACTTCGGTTAGTAGAGCATTTAACATGTATTTTAACTATGCGTGCAATTCTTTTGAATTCGGCTTGATAATAATGACACAGTTGTGTAACTTGTAAGTCCATACCAAACAAAGATTTCAATTAGTCAAAGTGGTTGAATGACCCTCCAAAGAAGTTAATAAGCACACTTTAAAAGTCTTTTAAAAGAATGTGAAGCATACATAACTAACACAACCTGTTATACGGAATAAGGTCGCCCGGGCAAGTTCAAAAGTTTCGTCAGAACGCGTGACTGTAAACACAGCTTTATAATGACAAAGAAAGTTTTTCGCAGAGTCGGGGAATTATTTATAATGAAATCGCGGCTGGTTTTTATTTCGTTCTAATTTACTCGGCACCTCCACCAAATTGATCATAACAATTTTATTATTATCATTATTATTATTACCTATTATTATTATTATTATTATTAGTATTATAATTATTATTATTATTAATATGATTATTATTATTATCATTTTTATTATTATTATTATTATTATTATTATTATTATTATTATTATTATTATTATTATTATTATTATTATTATTATTATTATTATTATTATTATTATTATTATTATTATTATTATTATATTAATGTCACAAAGTTTGTAATGTCAAATGCGCGCAATCAACTGTCATACAGAAGACCAACTCTTTTTAACATAATGGTTAAATTGATGCCTGACTTTAATGCTAGGATGACTCTAAGTAATTTCAAAATGAAAGCTAGGAATGTTTAAAGCAAATCGAATCAACAGATACATTTTTCATTGAGTAATGCAAATGCTGTTTTAATATATATTTGTAGTTTTACATTTTAAATTTTTTAGTTTTTGGTTGTGTGTATATGTTATATGGTTATTAGTAAGGGGGTGTACTGTGCTGGGCACAGCAAATAAATATTGTCTTAATGACATTGTGAGCTAACCACCGCGAGAGCAATGTGCTCATGGTGGTCTTATGCCAAAATAAGTATATATGTATTTTTGTGTCATTGAAATAAATGAATGAAATAAACAAAATAAGTTATTATTATTATTATTATTATTATTATTATTATTATTATTTTATCTTTTGTGTTCACGACCAGTCCGCATACTGCACTTTAATTATATGATTGTCCCACTGACAACCCACTATGTGGTTTAGTGGGAATTTAAACAATTTCTCATATTGTACGTATGTGTGAAACGATTTAATAAAAAAAAAAAAAAAAAAATTATTATTATTATTATTCTTATTATTCTTATTATTATAATTATTATTTTTACCATCATTATTATTACTATTATTATTATTATTATTATTTTTATTATAATTATTATTATAATTATTATTATTATTATTATTATTATTATTATTATTATTATTATTATTATTATTATTATTATTATTATTATTATTATTATTATTATTATTATTATTTTTACTAACATTATTATTATTTTATTGTTGCAATACATACAAACTCGGTCAAAACCGGCATAAACATGTTGTACGGACACAAATGTCAAGTATTTCCATGTGTTTACCTTATTAAAATCTACTTATTTATTTATGTCATTGTCCACATTATTTTTTCCAAACCGAACTATGGATGCTATGTACGGTCGTGGCCGATTTGTACTCATCCCAGCATTCGCTCTTTGTACGGTGGAAACCACGAAAACCACCATCGGGATGGATAACGTCTTGAAGTCTTCATTCTTCTTAGTTCAAAAATTTTCGCACTATCCTACACGTGTTCAAAATAATTGCTTTTTGCATCTCGATGTATATGTTTGGTTGGAGACCAATAAGTTTGATACTGTCATGGAGTTTACGTGGAATAATGCCATTTGCTGATATAATTAACGGTATAACAGTTACATTATTCTGCTTCCACAACCTTTTTATTTCAATAGATAATTCCTTATATCTGTTTATCTTTTCCCGCCAAGTTGTCTCTACAATGTGGCATAAAGGGACGGCAACATCAATTAAAATCGTTTCTCGTTTCTTCTTGTCAATAAATATAATATCCGGTCTATTGTGATGTATGGTTTGGTCTGTTATAACTGCCCGGTCGTAATATAATTTGTAGTCTTTACTATCTAATACCTTTTCAGGCTTGTATTTGTAATACGCAGTGGTTGTGTTTATAAGTTTATACTTCATGGCTAATTTTTGATGTACAATGTTTGCAACTTGGTTATGCCTATGAAGATAATCTGTTTGACAAAGCATTTTGCACCCAGATATGATATGTTCAATTGTTTCGCCGTTCATATTACATTTTCTACATTTATCTTCCACTGTGACGTCTTTCAGTATGTATTTTTTGTAATTGTTAGTCTTGATTACTTTATCTTGAATAGCGATCATAAATCCCTCTGTTTCGCTGAAAATGTCCCCGGACGTTAACCATTTGTTCGATGCTACCCTATCGACGCTATCCTTAATAAGAAGTTCCTTATAATGTCTGCTATGTAACGTCTTTTCTGATATTCTGATCTCTTTTGCTGTGTCAGAATTAAGTTTTTGAAGCAAGTTTAAATTTCCGTCATTTAAATTGAGGGGAGAAAGCGACTTGTCTGCCGATACTATAGCTCTATGAAGTTGTGAATGTGGGCATTTTGTATAAAAGTACTTTCTTAGAATTTCAATTTGTTTATAATATAAATTGTTTAAATCAATCAAGCCTCTTCCCCCTTTTTCTCTAGGTAGAGTCACTCGTTCTATTGCTGACTTAGGGTGATGACTTCTGTATTTGGTGAATGTTGTGCGGGTGAGATTTTCTAGGGCATGAAGTTCTGTCTGTGTCCTTTTAATAATTCCAAATTATATTATTATATATTATTATTATTATTATTATTATTATTATTATTATTATTATAATTATTATTATTATTATAATTATTATTATTATTATTATTATTATCATTATTATTATTATTATTATTATTATTATTATTATTATTATTATTATTATTATTATTATTATTATTATGTCTATTATTATTATTATTATATTATATCTATTATCTATTATTATTATATTATTATGTCCCGAATCACTCGCATACTGGAGCTCGTAGCGGTCGGACGTGTTTATTGTGCGCTCTGTACTAGGCCTGTTTGCGGTGTTATCTATAGTGAGTGATACCATGCCGCGTACTACATGTGGAAAGTGTACGGACGATCTCTCAAGTGACGGGGACTTTGTGACGTGTGTGGGATGTGATTCTGGGTTTCACTTCGATTGCTCGATTAAAAAATCCACATACAACGCGAAATCAAAGCAACAGAAAAAGGAGTGGCGTTGCAGTCGTTGCAGGGAGGCAACCAAGCCTGGGAGTCCTGCATCGGCGACTTCGGATTCAGCTGCCAAGTTTGATTTTGGAAGCAGTTCTCAAGGTCTGTTGATTCAAAAAACTCTAAATGATATACTTCAAAAGCTTGATGTAGTAGTGTCGGATATACAGTCAATGAAAAAAGAAATTGCGGAGTCTAAAGAGAAGTATGATGCTATTTTGAAATTATGTAAACAACATGATGAAGATGTTAGCTTCTTGACAACAAAAATAAAAGAAAAATCAAAACTTATTGATGAACTCAACCTTAAAGTCAATAAGTTAGATCAGTACGGGAGGAACAACAATTTTGAATTGAGTAACGTTGAGGAATCAGACAACGAAGATATAGAAAAAGTTGTTCTGAAAGTTGCAAGGGAACTTAAAATCGAGCTGTCGTCGGGGGAGATTGAGGCCGCCCATCGTTTGCCATCACGTAATAAAAACTATCCAAGGAAGATAATTGTGCAATTAGCATCACGTAAGAAGAGGGATGAGTTCATAGAGGGGCGTCGCCAGGTCGTAACCAACCAACAAATATTCGGTAGCAGTTGCCGTTCAGAGCGATACATCCGCATCACTGAGAATCTCGCACCTTACTACAGGAATTTACTCTGGGAGTCAAGACAACAAGCAAGAGACGCGGGTTTTAAATTCGTGTGGTGGAGTCGTGGAAAGGTCCTAGTTAGGAAAGACGAAGACACGCGGCAAGTAATTGTTATCAATACGTTAGAAGACATAAATAAGCTTTTCGAATAACGTGTGTGATCTGCTTATTCATACATGGACTTGACTGGTATTGACCTCCCTATTGACTGCATTGAAATAAATAATCTAGACAATTGGTCACCTTTGAATGAGGGACTGAATGCTATTCATATTAATATAAGGTCTGTGTACAAACATTGGGATGAACTGCAAGTGGTCTTGCATAGATGTAAATACGATGTGTTGTTATTAACAGAAACTGGTCTGCAAGACAACAATAATAACGGCTATCAGATAACAGGCTATGATGTAATTTGTCATTCAAGATTAGGTCGAAGAGGTGGTGGGTTGCTCTTATTTATCAAATCGGGTTTTGTTGTTAAAAATATTTGTACAGATTTTAAGTCTTTTGAAGGAATTTCATGTAGTGTGTTTGTTGATGATGAATTATCTTTTGAGTTGCTTTGTATATATAGACCCCCCGATAATAACACGAAAAATGATTTTATTTTAGAATTAGAAGTGTATTACGAAACAATTAATCAAATAGTAAATTGTTTGATATTAGGAGATGTTAATATAGATGTTCTTGATACCTCTAATAAGTTTGTACAACTATACGAAAATCTGATGTCGGCACGTGGGTTTTTGAAATGTGTGAACTTGCCCACAAGAGAGGAGTATAGTTTAGGTAAGCTAACGAGTACTTGTATAGATCATTCTTATGTACGCTCAAACTCATATGTAAACATCAAGTCTGCTGTATTTACTACTAAGATTTCAGATCACTATATGATTTTAGTGTCGGTAGGGTTTAAGATCAGAAATGAGATAGACATAAAGGAAACTCGAATGTGTATAAATGAAAGGGTTCTTTTAACTAATTTGAAGGCTGTTAACTGGACTCGACTTCTAATGATTAACAAAAGTTCTGCTCTTTACGACAAACTGTGCAGGGAGTTCGACTGTTGCTACAATAATTCACGTTATATAAGTCAATCAGGAAATAATAAAAAGAGGGTGCAAAGGCAATGGATTACAAACGATTTAATAAATTTAACAAAACAGAGGGATAAATTGTTTCGCCGGTGGAAAGACTGTGGGGGTTTGAACCCATTAAAGAATGTATATAGGAAGCAATACACGGATTTCAGGAACTACGTAAATAGACGGTTGGTAATTGCAAAACAAACATATTTCCGTCAATGCTTAAATAATAGCAACGGTATTAAAGAGGTGTGGCAAACTATTAATCGTATCACAGGTCGTAAAGTAAAAGATTCAGTTGACGCGGTTGTCAACAAGTATCTAGGGAAAATGCATTCCCATGAGGTCATAGCTGATAGTTTTGCTGACAGCTTTTCAAGTGATGTGGATAGTATTCGTCATAAGTGCGACTTGAGCTGCGCACAACAAGTTATGACAGATACTGCCACACAGTCCATGTGGTTGCCCCCGGCAAGTGTACAGAAAGTAAATAAAATAATTTCGGATATAAACGTAAATAAGCAGCCTGGCTACGACGGCATAAGAGCTATTGATATCAAGAATATGAGAATAGAATTGAGTCCTGTTATTGCGCATTTAATAAATCTATCAATAAGAGATGGTAGTGTACCGGAAAAGATGAAAGTATCAGTTGTGAGACCGGTATATAAAAAAGGTGACCACACGAATTTTTCAAATTATCGTCCTATTGCATTGCTGTCTGTTGTAGAGAAGATAATGGAGCGTTACATATCTGATTGTCTGACCAACTATTTAAGAAATTTTAACATTATCAGTGAGCATCAACATGGGTTTCAAAAGGGAAAAAGCACTCAGGAGCTTCTATTGCAGTTTTCAGATTTAATAAATACTAGTCTAGATAATAATCTTCATGTTATTGCA
>OX246741.1:45540917-45665917 GCA_945910005.1 Isoperla grammatica
CACCCACACGCTTTCGCATTCACACACCCAAACTGGTAAACACACACACACACCCACACTTTCACGCACTCTCACTCATAATCACACGCATACATGATTACACTCACATTCTCACCCACACGCATTCGCATTCACACACCCAAACTGGTAAACACACACTCACACACTTTCACGCACTCTCACTCATTCTCTCACGCATACATGATTACACTCACATTCTCACCCACACGCTTTCGCATTCACACACCCAAACTGGTAAACACACACTCACACACTTTCACGCACTCTCACTCATAATCACACGCATACATGATTCCACTCACATTCTCAGCCACGCATTCGCATTCACACACCCAAACTGGTAAACACACACACCCACACACTAACACACTACCAACAAACGATGTTTGTTGTTTATCTGTACATGTGTGCAAACCTCATCTATCACCCACCTTATCATCTGCTGTACATTGAACACACCCCTTATTGATACTGCGTAACATTTTAGTAATTATTATAGTTTTAAGCCAATGGTAGAAAGACACATTCATGTGGTATGGGGTTTGCCCTACTCCTTACTACCATCATCTTGTTCTGACTTGTAATGTATGTTATGTTATATATTATGTCATTAAAATTTGAAATAAATAATAATAATGATTATAACAAATTTTTATTATTAGAATACAAAATGAAAAGTACAAAACAACTTGTTCCACAAAGCCATGCGGCTTAACTGTGGATAAGACAAAATAACAATTATGTGCACAGTAAGATGGAAACAAAATGAAAGTGACAGTAGAATAAAATACAACATGGAACTAATAATGAGAACGATTACGGTACAAAATATACAAAATATCAAGATAGAAGACAGTAAAACATATGCGTGTTTGACAACTACTTTGAAATCACATGATTTTAATAAAGACAAAATTAAATTTATGAATACAACGATGAAAACCCAACAACTAACGTACAAACAAAGAATTGATATGAGATTAAACACTATTTAAATAAAAATCCTTTCGCCCTCTTTTAGTTATGCTAATTGAATTTAATACTTTTAGACTAAGTGGCAACTCGTTAAAAATACGTGGAATAATAACTTTAAGCGTTTTCGCGCCGTGTTTGTTGATATATTAACTTTAAGGACCCTATATAAATGTGATATTTTAGAACGGGTGGTGATTGGATGTTGAAGAATCATTTTGAAATCATTTTTAAAATAAAACCGAAAAGCGAGTCTATACTTATATAGCATGTGGACAGGCAAAACGTCAAAAATAAATACACAGACATCTGTATTTCCACGACTTCATTATTGTATGCGTCAAGTGAGGGGCATACTGACATTTTTGTGGGCAGGAACGCTCGCAATGTTGCTGTCATACGGTCTCCCATATCAAAAGAATCAATGTTTGACATTGAGATGCATACAACTTGACAGTAGGAAGATATTAAGAGGTAGACAACGGGTGTAGCGATGTATGGATGAATAACATGGACTTTATCTAAAAAGGACAATATAAATGTCTATACTCAATTTAGATGTGTTGTACCCATAGAATGCTTAATGCTTTTGATGGGGATCTTAAACAAATGTATGAAAGTACCCGTAGTAAATATACTGGTACTATGGACTGTTAGTTGCGTTTTAGTGTTTTTGAAAAAAGAACATCCTATTTCTTACACCTAACACTTTATTGGAGTAGTAACCTTTATTTGGCATTTGTGTTTGTTGCAGACGATATAAAATTAAAATATATATATATATATATATATCTCCATAATTACTTTCCAATTAATTACAATATCAATCGTTTATTTCATACTTTCGAGTACCCGGCATGCGTTGCAATGCCACTGAATGGAATGCACTAAGATGTAAATCAGTGTGCATTGTTCGTCTGGCTTGAGCATTGTGAACTCGGACACTTTCGAGTCTTGCTTCCCGTTGCTCGTCTGTTTCATACGATCTGGCTTGAGCATTGTGAACTCGGACACTTTCGAGTCTTGCTACCCGTTGCTCGTCTGTTTCACACGATCTGGCTTGAGCATTGTGAACTCGGACACTTTCGAGTCTTGCTTCCCGTTGCTATATATGTGCCAAGTTGCATGGTGATATTGTCATGTAATCGAAATTGTAACTGGATGAATTTGGACTTTGAAATTAACCAAATAACCATAGCAATGGGGGAAACGTAGCGACAATCCCAGTTGCAATGCCGTACATGCCGGGATCGGAGTGAGTGGGAAAACAGAGGGTTATTTAGGTTCTCTCGAGAGACACTTCACCGTATACAGGCAAAACGACAACCATTGTTTATTACGCAACACACAGTAGATGAAGCGCGTGTTATGGTTCTGACTGGCATATGCGTGGGTCAGAGAAAATTCTGTCTGCTTACCGTTGTCTCCATTCTAAAACAATCACAGAAGTGGACAACTCGCGATTCAGACCGCTGCTGGGCACGAAGTCCCCGCTTCCAGGACCCCTCCAGCGTCTTCCACAGGACCTCCTTTTTTCTCGGTACTCGCCCACACACACACACACAAACCACACACCACGTCGACCCCTCGATGTCTCGTCCTGGATAGCTATCTCTTCCCGTCTCCTCCCCGAGTTACTCGCATCGCCTTTTATTCTTGCTGAATTTTCGGTTTTCGCGCTCTGTACCCCAGTAACCTTTATCGTTGTCTCTCTCACTCATGCTGAGTGTGCTCGCGATGCCTTGCGAAACATGAGACGTAACATGTGTAACTTGACGATGTCGTGTCCGGCCGTCTTTGCGCGTGTAGCTTGACTAAAGATTATAAATCTTGTCCACTGTACTGGCCCAAACATGAATAACCAATATTCATGACAATATGTCCAACGGTGTCGAACTCAATTCATTGGTGAGCCCTCTTTGCAGGCACCGATCACCACGTGAAGGAGTTACAACAAAATGGATAGCATAGAAACCTTCCCCGTAAAACAATACAAATACATGTACCAACTTTCATGGTGATATGTCCAACGGTGTCGAAGTCAATTCATTGGTGAGCCCTCTTTGCAAGGGCTGCATAGCTATTGACTAGAGTTTTCGCGGACTAGAGTTTTCGCGGTCTAGAGTTTTCGCGGATTAGAGCATTCGCGCATTAGACTATTCGCGGACTAGAGTTTTCGCGCACTAGAGCTTTCGCGCAATAGACGATTCGCGTACTTAAATTTTCGCTCAATAGATATGTTCCCTTTGCAAGCACCGATCACCACGTGGGGAAGTTACAGCAAAATGGATAGCATAGAAACCTTCCCCGTGAAAAAATACATATAAGTGCAAAGTTTCATGGTGATATGTACCAACGGTGTCGAAGTCAATTCATTGGTGAGCCCTCTTTGCAGGCACCGATCACCACGTGGGGAAGTAACAGCAAAATGGATAGCATAGAAACCTTCCCCGTAAAATAATACAAATACATGTAGGCCTACCAACTTTCATGGTGATATGTCCAACGGTGTCGAAGTCAATTCATTCGTGAGCCCTCTTTGCAGACACCGATCACCACGTGGGGAAGTAACAGCAAAATGGATAGCATAGAAACCTTCCCCGTGAAAAAATACATATAAGTGCTAAGTTTCATGGAGATTGGATGAATGGTTTAGTAATGTATAAAGGACATACATACATACATACATCTTTCTTTTATATATATAGATTATGTCTTACAAAACACACACCCCGATTGACAGTGTTATAAAATGCACAAACTCGTCGGCGTTCTTAAAACATAAATTTTGCATCGTTTTTATTAATCGAAATTTCTGTATAAAAATAGTTTGTTTATTTGAACCTCCCATTTTGATCGCACATTCATAATAAAATATATAACTTGGGAGAACATAATATTTGATAACTGGATTGCTTACATTCTGAAATCTTGAAATCAATACATTTCGTTTTCATTTGCAACGCATACTACTAGTCCCAACGAAAGTATTCGCACACCGATCTCAGGTCATTGTCTACTGCCCCTTTCAATCACGCCAATTGAAAGAAAATGAACGGATACCTGGCATTCGTCGAGTGCACAGGCGGTTTGGCCAGACCCACCGTTACAGGTAACCAACAGAAGATTCGAAATAAGTCCATGGTTAGATTATATGGTAGGAGTTAGCTAAGTAGAAAATTAAGTTGTCACCTTGGACTCGGCTGTGTCGTAAGCATCAGAATACTTTCGTTGGGGCAACTTTAGATCGATTATCCTCCGTGTTGTATTCAAAGCCCGTGTGCGATGCGACAGTCAAATGTCATGCAATCTAGGCCGTGTACTTGTACGACAGTCTCGAGCGAGCGTGGCTAATCTTCACTTGGCTAAGTGCATACATGGCTGGAGCAGAGGGATATCACCGTACTTGTACGACAGTCTCGAGCGAGCGTGGCTAATCTTCACTTGGCTAAGTGCATACATGGCTGGAGCAGAGGGACATCACCGTACTTGTACGACAGTCTCGAGCGAGCGTGGCTAATCTTCACTTGGCTAAGTGCATACATGGCTGGAGCAGAGGGATATCACCGTACTTGTACGACAGTCTCGAGCGAGCGTGGCTAATCTTCACTTGGCTAAGTGCATACATGGCTGGAGCAGAGGGACATCACCGTACTTGTACGACAGTCTCGAGCGAGCGTGGCTAATCTTCACTTGGCTAAGTGCATACATGGCTGGAGCAGAGGGACATCACCGTACTTGTACGACAGTCTCGAGCGAGCGTGGCTAATCTTCACTTGGCTAAGTGCATACATGGCTGGAGCAGAGGGACATCACCGTACTTGTACGACAGTCTCGAGCGAGCGTGGCTAATCTTCACTTGGCTAAGTGCATACATGGCTGGAGCAGAGGGACATCACCGTACTTGTACGACCGTCTCGAGCGAGCGTGGCTAATCTTCACTTGGCTAAGTGCATACATGGCTGGAGCAGAGGGACATCACCGTACTTGTACGGCAGTCTCGAGCGAGCGTGGCTAATCTTCACTTGGCTAAGTGCATACATGGCTGGAGCAGAGGGACATCACCGTACTTGTACGACAGTCTCGAGCGAGCGTGGCTAATCTTCACTTGGCTAAGTGCATACATGGCTGGAGCAGAGGGACATCACCGTACTTGTACGACAGTCTCGAGCGAGCGTGGCTAATCTTCACTTGGCTAAGTGCATACATGGCTGGAGCAGAGGGACATCATCGTACTTGTACGACAGTCTCGAGCGAGCGTGGCTAATCTTCACTTGGCTAAGTGCATACATGGCTGGAGCAGAGTGATATCACCGTACTTGTACGACAGTCTCGAGCGAGCGTGGCTAATCTTCACTTGGCTAAGTGCATACATGGCTGGAGCAGAGGGACATCACCGTACTTGTACGGCAGTCTCGAGCGAGCGTGGCTAATCTTCACTTGGCTAAGTGCATACATGGCTGGAGCAGAGGGACATCACCGTACTTGTACGACAGTCTCGAGCGAGCGTGGCTAATCTTCACTTGGCTAAGTGCATACATGGCTGGAGCAGAGGGATATCATCGTACTTGTACGACAGTCTCGAGCGAGCGTGGCTAATCTTCACTTGGCTAAGTGCATACATGGCTGGAGCAGAGGGACATCACCGTACTTGTACGACAGTCTCGAGCGAGCGTGGCTAATCTTCACTTGGCTAAGTGCATACATGGCTGGAGCAGAGGGATATCTCCGTTTTTGTACGACAGTCTCGAGCGAGCGTGGCTAATCTTCACTTGGCTAAGTGCATACATGGCTGGAGCAGAGGGACATCACCGTACTTGTACGACAGTCTCGAGCGAGCGTGGCTAATCTTCACTTGGCTAAGTGCATACATGGCTGGAGCAGAGGGATATCTCCGTACTTGTACGACAGTCTCGAGCGAGCGTGGCTAATCTTCACTTGGCTAAGTGCATACATGGCTGGAGCTGAGGGATATCACCGTACTTGAACGCATTCAGCGAGGAACGAGTACACTGAACTAGTGCACGTAATTAGTAATTTGATTTCGTGTCACTTGGGCATTCGAATCAATGGGGTAAGAGAATCGGATCGCCTGGGGAGGTGGAGTGGCAGTCCGCAGTCGCAATACTAAAAAGCGCTAAAATAACGCCAATCCAGCCAATCCAAGAGAGTCAAGTCTTCTCACTAGCTGCTCTGCTGTAACCCCCAAACCAAAAACAGAAAAACCCAAAAACCAAGGTTGCAGTCGAAACGGTTGCACAATGCACCGCAGAGCGCCACCAGTCACGCAAACTACTCTCGCGCCGCATCCGATCTAGTAGCTATTTTTGAACATTTGCAACAGCTTACTGTTTCAAGTTCATCTCACAAACTATGTTCTCTTATAAAAATTGGTGAACGGGGTTGCACACAAGCATGTTGTACTATTGTGTTAAAACAACTAAAATGAGTATTTTCTTTATTATACTAACCCTAAACTTAAAAAATACATCCAAATTTGGGTCATATTACGAAAATCATAACTGGTAAATAATTATCACTCATCAGATAGTGACAATAATTCTTTAATAGATAAACGAAACGTTCATTAAAGTCTGATAAAAAAAATATGTTGATTAGTTGTTTTCTTTGTAACCTTAGGGCGGAATGCGAATATAAATTGCGTATATTTTTTTTTTTTATTTTTTGTCATTACCTGAAAACCTGTCCATACCACTGACCAATAATAATCGAAATGTTATTTCCAACAAGATATGTATGGATTGGCCTTTAGGCTATTCCAATTCCAGTTAACTAAAAACCTGGGACCAGATTCACAAGAGGTCCTTAGTCTTTCTGGTCTTAATTATGACTGGCCAAGTTTTGGACCTCCTGTAAAATCAGACACAGGTCACAAATAAAATAAATAAATTTATTCACATTTAGAGTCTACCTACTCAGTAACTAAACTGAATTGCAGTGGGGGACTTTCCTTATTCCTTGAAGGAACAAGGACACAATTCTCTTTCTAATAATATGTTTAAAAGTCGTTCTAAGATAATTTCCTGGATTCACAAGGGGTACAAATTTAGGCTGGTCATAGAGATAAGAAAGAAAGAAGACAGGACCGCTTGTGAATCCGGGCCAAGCTTTTTATGGTTGTAACTGTTAAATATGGTTGTCAGCGATCAAACAAAAAATGTAAAGAAACTAATAATTGCAATTCGCGCATATCAGGACGTTCAAGAAGTCAACATTCATTTGAGAATTTAGATAAAACCGGCAGCAAAACGTAAAATGCCCACCGGACATTTCTGCCTATAGTGGAAACGCCTCCATACATAAGACTCTTTTAATCGTTCTGTCATTTTGTGTCTATCAAACTTATGATCAGTTTGTAAGCTTGAGTCTCTTATTCTATGGACACGCCATAACCAAGCGGTACATAATAAATGATATAATCCCCTTTTTGTAATTGAGCGGGTAAACAATAATTAATAAAAGATTTAATTTCGCGATTCAGTTATGACATTTCTTATTTGCTATTTAATTCTTATATAAAGTTGGTCTTCTTTAAATAGTCGTATCATTATACTGAATATTTTCGAGAGTTATTTGTAAATGAAGGAGTTCAAAGTTTAATGCCCATATAACTTGTGACATGAAAGCATTTCGTTCTACAACGAACCAATTAGGGACGAATTCTTATGCTAGGTTTCACAACGTGAACTCAGAACACAGTTTCTACTCGAAACTTCTTAGTCACTATGAGGTTTTGTGTTCACTAATTGAGACCCAATCGCAAACTCCTATAATATAACTTGATTCACTTTAAATTCCTACTATACTCGTCGTACAACATCTTCGGTAATGCTTCCGTCACGGGTGGGTAAGCGGCAGCCAACCAGCGGCCGTGGCTAATTCAAATACCTGCTCGGGTTGGCCGAGACCATAAACACGTCATTGATTGATGACGAAAGCAGTACCGAAGTTATTGTAAGACGACTTTATACTCTTACGATTTGATCATACTCTTCCACAACCCAACTGACATGGCCACCCGCGGCTTCCGAAATAAAGAAGTAAGAAATACCTATCTATAGGTTATTCCTACCTAAGAAACACGCTGCCAATCAATAACCTCAAAGAAGGCGATGATATTGAGTAGATAATCGATGTCAATCATCCCCATTATTCAAGAAGCACTCACCTTCTAAGCCGGTACCGACAGCTACAAACCCCATGGAACAATAACTTGACCACTGCGGATACTGCTAAGTAACCCTTTCAGGTTAGTGATTGGCAGGCTGTTAGTTAAGTTGGCACCAAGTATAGGTGATGTACATTCAGTGGCGTATCCAAGAGGGGGTGGGGTTATGGGGTTTAAACCCCCCATGCCACAAAACATTAACGGTGAGAAGGAAGGAAAGCAGGAGGGAGAATGATACCTCATTGTTTTTGTATGTAATTGATAATATAAACTATAATAAAATCACATTAACTGTATTTAATTGTGTTTATGATCATTTTTACATTCTTTACCTACTTTGTGATATTGTCCGAGCTGAAACGTGTTTACATGCGTTCAAACGTCATTGTTGAAACAAAATTCGGTACTCCGGCAGCTGGGGCTTTCGTCCCAGACCCCTACCAGCTTCAGATGTTCGAGCCCCCCCCCCCCCCCCCATTGTAAATTCCTGGATACGCCACTGTGTACATACATACATCCAACGACAGAAATACTTATATTAATATTATAGAGGACTCAAAACTAAGGGCGTATCTCAATGCTCTATTTTGATGCTAGTCGACTAGCCTAGTGAGCTAATACAACAATCAATGATTGTTGTAATTAATTGTCACTTGTTACATTAATCCACTAGGCCAGTCGACTAGAGTCAAAATTGAGCATTGAGATATGCCCTAACATAGATAGCGCTGCTAAGCAACCTCTTTTCAGTGCCATTGATGAATAATAACAATAAAACAACAATGAAACTTTAAAGTTTAATCACTTCTAATAGACGTTTATTTTCTTACCACCAGAATGCATCTAGTCTATTTTGAGTGCTCTATAAATTCATGACTTCAGTGCCGAGACATTATCGTTTATTTTGGTATTGGCTGGTGCGTGAGCTTTGTGGTCAACCCTTTCGCCACCTGTCTGGTAACTTCCTGTTCCTGCCTTCAAGCCTTTTGGGAGCTTTGGGCATCTGTTAGTGATGCTTCCGTTAAAACGGAGCATTAGAAGTTGGAACACACCCTGAACTGAAGTCCCAAGCTTTGCGCGCCAGGTCTGTGGCTCGTAGATTAATTAAAAGTCACGGACAGACAGAGAGAGCTAGCTTCGGATATGTTGATGGGATATTCTAAAAACTACACCCAATAATATCCAAACTGTGTGAAGCCAACGGTTTAGCCGCGGTCGCTTAGCCGGTTCCCATACGAACACCGAAGTTAAGCAACATTGGGCTAGGTCAGGAGGTGGATGGGTGACCACTCTTCTCTGAAACACTATAGTTACCGTTGGTTTGAGAGGATTGGAGGGTTCGAAAGCTTGTGTAACAGCTTCGTTCTTCTCGTCAACTGCTCGGCAGTCCAGATTAGTGGAGGAACCTATGTGAGTGATCAAAGTTACACCGTCCTTTCGGATGGGACGTAAAGCCGATGGTCCTCTTGGTACTTTTCGATAGGAGTAGGCTACGTGCCGGTACCAGGCTACCCCTCCTCCTTTCCTCATTATCATTCATCAATCATTACTCATCAGGCTAAAGAGGGAATTGTGCCATACACTGGCCTTAATTACAATAAAATAAATAATTAACTAACTGTGTGACCTTTTGTCTTCCAGAATTGTTTCTCAAGGCTTTTACAGCAGCTTAGTTCTAAGATATCCTTAAAACGAGAGTTGTGAAGGGATAGTATTCAATGTTCAAAAATCAAATAAATACACATTTTAGATAATTCGTAACCTCAATGTTATCTTGGAATTCACGTTATGGACATTGGAAAACTATTGCTGATGATATTTGAGGTTTTACGCCCCATATTTTGGAAAGCTAGTTGCTCGCTGAAAGATGGTTGAGTCAAGGTTCATGATTGTATTATTCTTTTACACGCATGTGTTTATGCTCTCAGGTTGTGTATTAAACTATTTCGTCAACATTTTTCGTATACGAATGTTTTCGTCTGACAGCTTGAAATAACCATTCTTCCGATTTATGAAAAATATATAGGCTCTTTACCAAATGGTGAAGTTTTTTCAGATTTCATCGAGCAAAGAAGGGTGTGTAAATGAAGACACAATTGTTGAACCTTCACACTGTCGTCTTGAAGCGATCTAGTAATTTTCGGTAAAGAATGCAAAAAGTGAAAAAAAAAAAAAACTATGGTAAACCTTCCCCAAATGTGGTATTGTTTTATGTTTGAACATGCATTATACACTATTGAATGTTTACTTAGCACAAATTCCTTCGTGCTAATACTTAATAAAAATTAAAAATGTGGCTGGATCAGCCTTCTAACTGTACTAGATACTATAATTTTGACAAATCGTAATGAAAAGAAATATATATTGGGAATAGAACTAAATTAAGCCTTTGTTCAGAGAATTGATTTCAAATATCTGTTTCCTAATTGTTTGTCAATTAATAACAATAGTAAAAAATGTAATATGTGGCCTTTGAGTTCCAAAACGTGGTAACACATAAATAATAATTCCTATTAACTGGACGAATATGTAGCAATAAATGTTAGGTTATAGTAAAGTTCTGTGAAAAAATAAACAGTTACAATTTTTCCATTATACATATACGCGTATTGTGTCGGATGCATCTTTTAACAGTGCTCATTTTAACAGCCTATATTGTATTTCTTTCGCCCAGTTATTTATAAGAATGGGAGTATTCGTTTTTTACTGACTGACACAAAAGTTTTAAGCAAAAAACTTTTACAACAATCTCTGCAAATTCCATTTTTATAAAATGCAAGGGATACTATATTGAATTTAAAAAAACGAAACTGACAAAAGCAAAATTTTCTTAGCGAAATCAATGACTAGGCTAGAAAAAAATCTGAGCTGTATTCCGATTATAAAACTTTTCTCCGCTGTTTCGTCCGCCGTATCTGATGTCAGCTGACTTCCGTAGGTATTTACGAAATAGGATGATCGTTGATACATCTTCTTTAAGTTGATCAAATTAAAGCAGAATGAGTCTCAACAGAACTCAATTAGTTTATTTGCGTTTTTAATAATCAGTAGGAATTCTTAACCTAGAAGACTCTATAAGAAATTTAACGTGCAAGCAAAAATGTTTTGTCTGTATTTGAAAGTAAACATTTGAATTTTTTTGTACGTTGTCTTCTTTACTTACTTATTTACTTACTTAATTGTAATTAAGGCCAGTGTAGGGCATAATGCCCTCTTTAGCCTGATGAGTGATGAATGATAATGAGAAAGGGAGGAGGGGAAGCCTGGTACCGGCACGTAGCCTACTCCTGTCGAAAAGTACCAAAGGGACCATCGGCTTTACGTCCCATCCAAAAGGACGGTGTAACATTGACCAGTCATATAGGTTCCTCCACTAACCTCGACTGCCTAGCAGTTGACGAGAAGAACGAAGCTGTTACACAAACTTTCCGACCCTCAAATCTGCTCTAACCAACGGTAACTAGTGTTTCAGAGGAGAGTGGTCACCCATCCATCTGCTAACGTAGACCGAGATTGCTTAACTTCAGTGCTCGTATGGGAACCGGCTAAACGACCGCGGCTTAACCGTTGGCTGTCTTCTTAAGGATACACAATTCTTTTGTATCCATCTTATATGTTCAGTATTACAAAGCGTTAAGATCTTTGGGCATAAATGATAATGGGGTGATCCAAACACAAACCCAACCGTTCTTATTATGTTTGAGAGACGCTATATTTGAAACGCCCTCAATTCACATAACAGTAGAATATTGAGAGATAAAAATTAGTAATTATTCATTATTTCATTTTTACTTTGTTTTATTTTCTTGCGTGATTTATGGATACTTTGCGGCGACACCTGTGTTTCCTCACAGGTGTCGTCACCGTAAGTTATGCGCTGTGCTCGGCTATTTCGTCAGTCTTGTTCGATTATAATTTCCTGTTTGTGCAGCAACTTTGCTGACTGCCCGGTTCGGGAGGGGGCCGGTTCGTGATCGTCAGTGAGCCCGGGTTCCACTCTTTCGTGATTGCCACGAGAGGTTGTCGAACCGAGTAGTTTAAAGTTCAAGTTTCAAGTTTTTATTGGCATTGTACATGTACATGTTATTTGCAATGTATTGCATATATGTTAACATCAATAGAAGTGACATAGAACAGAAATACACTATTTTTAAGTTGTTGCATTTAGGTACGCACATAAGTAACATGACTTGTGCGTGTGTACCTAATGCCTGAATTTGGCCTACTTCTTATATAACTATGAACTGAACTAAAATAATACATGCTCAACATACTATGACATAATGGCGTTATTAAAGGTGTCTCTGGTAATAAACATTTGAATAGGATGTTGCTGTTACCATGTTGTGCTATAGTTGTATAATATATAATAAAGTAATGAGAAATTATACTTCTTCTTCCTAAGAATATATAAAAATAAATATAAATAAGTAGCCTGAACTAAAGTTTAAATTTAAGGACAAGAAATTAAAAGACAGAGAACACAAAAACTATTACGTATAGCCTATTTGAAATTTTACTAATGAAAGGGGATATTTAAAGGGATTTATTCTACGGTACTAATTAGATTCAATTTGGATGTCGTGTTGTTTAAAATACTTTAGATTGATAATTTTCTCTATTTTGTCATGAGGCTCATTAAAAATCCATTTTTTAATCAAGAAATTAAATCTATGTAATGATGAACACGAGCGTACTTCTACAGGTATGGTATTGTATAATTTTGGGCCAAGAAATCCCACTTGTTTTTGAGCTAGTGCGTTGTTGGTTCTAGGAATTTCAAGATTGTTTTTATTTTTGTTTCTAGTGTGTGATAAATTAGTTATTTTTGTAAATGAGTTGGTATGCTTATGGACGTATTTTACCAGATTTTTTACATATAATTTACGAATGCCAAGGATTTTGCATTCATTATATAGATTTAAAGTTGGGTAATGGATTGTTTTTTTCATAATCACTTTTAGAATCCATTTTTGTATGGTTATGAGAAGCATCAAATGTTGATAATATGTCCCCCCCCAGTCAAATATTCCATACTCAAGTATTGATTGTGTTAGAGCATAATATACCATTTTCAGGGAAGAAAAGGTTAGGAAATTTCTAAGAGTATAATATTTATAGAGTTAATTCCTTAGTTTTTTGCATAAAGTTTTTATGTGGCAGTCCCATTTCAAATATTGGTCAACTGTTACGCCAAGGTATTGTGTGTGATAAGTTTTTTGAATTTCGTTAAAGTTGCAAACAATAGAGTTTTTACGATAGGTGTTGGAATGTATCTTGAGTTGTTCATTTTCCGGTTGGCCCCTTTTTGAGTGTGAGAATGCAATGTGCAAATTTTTATCTTAATTTAGTGTTAGTAAGTTTTTGTCAAGCCACATTTTTACTTTCCCCATCTCAATTTCAGCTGTTTTGTACGTGCATTTCCAGTTATTACTTGAAAAAATTAGAACAGTATCGTCAGCAAAGGCTATGATTTTGCATCTTAATTTGGCATTGCACAGATCATTAATAAATATCGTAAACAATAATTGTCCTAGAACCGTACCTTGAGGGATGCCATACTTAATTACTGTGGAGTTGCTGAGGGTTTCATTAATTTTTACATATTGTTCTCTATTGGATAGATAATTTTTGAGCAGTCTAAGAGCCATGCCTCTGATTCCATACTTTTCTAGTTTCTTAAGTAGCAGTATGTGGGACACTGTGTCGAATGCTTTGGCTAAATCGATAAATATTGCTAATGGTTTGTTTCCTACATCTAAAAGCGAGGTGATGTTATCTGTCAGTGTATGGATTGCATTTTGTGTACTTTACCCCTTTCTAAACCCGAATTGATTTGACGATAGAATTTTGTTAGCTTCGAAATATTCATAAAGTTGTTTTTTGATACATTTTTCATGTATTTGGCCATACTTATTAAAGATATAGGTCTGTAGTTACTAACAAGTGTTTTTTCACCTTTTTTGTGTATGGGTATTATAACTGCCTTTTTAAAAACAGTTGAAAAAGAGCCTGTTGTGAAGCTTAGATCTATAATAATATATTGAAATGGTTTAATGATATGTAATTGTATTGCTTTTATTATCTTTACACTTATTAGGTCATAGCCTGGTGTAGATTCAGGTTTTAATTCATTTATAGAGCTGACGATTTCTTCATTAGTTGTAGGGTTAAGAAATATGGAATTTTTCTCTGGGGTAGTAGTAAATAATTTTTCATTTTTAATTAAATCTTTTTTATGTGCTAGGGGTTTATTTAGAATATTTTCAGCCATACTCTTTCCTACATTACTAAAGTAGTTCAGGAACGATTCTGCCACTTGTTGAGGATCGTCTTTAGTGTTTATAACTTTGTTATTTAATTCTATTTTGCTGATATCTTTTTTTATTTTTGCTTTACCTGTGGCCTCATTAATAACCTCCCACATCTTCTTTGGATCCTTGTTAATGCTCGATATTTTAGTCTTAAAATAGTCGTTTTTTACCAGTTTTATTATACTGTTCAGGAGATTCCTATATTTTTGGTAAGAAGCTTTAAGTGATAAGTTTTCAGGATCCTTTATAACCTTTTTACTCAATGAGTCTCTGCGCCTGATTGATTTGATAAGCCCTATTGTTATCCACGGTTTAAGTTTTTTGTCTCTATTACTAATTTTGATATCTTTAAGTTCCGTACTATTGTGGATGCGCTTTTGTATTATGTTGATGAAGTTGCTAGCAGCATCCTCTAAACTATCGTTAGTCAGGACCGATTCCCATGTTTCTCTGCTAAAACTTTCTTCTAGGACTGAGTAGTTTATTATTTGTATTCTCTGTTTTAGATTTCCTATTTCTATTTGGTCATACGTTTGACTTTCCATTGCGATTATTATTGGATAATGATCAGTTATGTGTGTCTGCACTATGGCGGTATGGAATTTAGAAACTTGAGGTGATCTTAGGAATATGTGGTCGATGCATGATTGGGATTGGGTACTGACACGTGTACATTCTTTTATCATAGGGGTAAACCCATTAGAAAATAATGTAATCTCCTGTATTTTGTGGTTCCTTTGTTACACTCTCATCAATATTAATGTTTATATCTCCTATTAATATTGCATGTTTGTCTTTTAAGTGATTAAGTGTGTTGTGCAGTTCATTTATAAAATATACTTTAATTTGATATGACGATGACCTATATATGGCTAGAACAGAAAAAGATTCGGATTTTAATTTAAGTTTAATTTTTATGCAGTTTGCTTGCGTTATTTCTTCTACCATTGTTATGTTTAAGTTGTCATAGTCTCTAGTTTTAATGAATATTGAGATACCGTCAAATTTGGTTATTTTATTAGTGAAGTGGTAGGTATTATAGCCATTAATTCTAAATAGATTTGTATTTGTATCTAGGAGTTGTGTTTCTGTTAAAATTATTATGTCAAAATTTATTTGTGTTCCTTGTAGAATTATATTTAGTTCGTCAAAATGTTTATTGATGCTACGAATGTTAAAATGTATAATAGACCTAACTTTCCAGTAAACTCGTCTATTTCATCAAAGTTTGTGTATATTGAAGTTGGATTTATGTTTTCTATATTGCCCAAGTTATCTGTGTTCATTTGGTAAAGATTGGCTTAAGTAATCTGCTTTAATTCAAGGAAATATTGAAAACAAAATACCTATTGCTTATTACTAGAGCCTTAGTTGAGCTTACTACTAAATACTAAATTCTATGCATATTTTTGCATAAAATATTCAATGATAGCTTGATAATAATTAAGATTAGGATTAAGATTAAGATGTTGTGCTGGGACAGCTATATTACCACGATAATGTGGCAAGATTACAGGATGAGACGATGGTGACTCCTTTCATTGTGTATCGATACCTGGTGTTGAGAGTTTTGCTATGTCTGCCGTATTCCGGATGTAAACTTTCCTGTTGTTCTTTATGGCGATGATCGTCCCGTCGAAGGTCCAGCAGTTTCGTGGGCCGACTGTCTGTTGAACTTTGTTGAGCAGTTCGTGTCGCTCTCTAGTGAGGGATCCGTTATTAAGATGCCAGTTCCTTTAAGTTTCTTTTTTGCCCACCAGATGGCCTCCCGAGCTTGATACGAGATCGTTTTGACTATGATCGGGCGTTTTTTGTTTGAGGTAGGCGGGCCTAGGCGGTGACGTCTATCAATGTCTTGGGCCGAAAACTTGATGCCAAGCTGCCTGGTTATTATGTTCGTGGACGTTGCATAAACATCTTCTTGATTCACTTCCTCTATGCCGTGTATGAGGATGCAATTCCGTCTACCATATTGTTCGATACTATCCAACCTTTCGTCTTGTTCCACGATTTTATTTTTTAGGGCATGTATTTCGTCTTTCATTGATTTGATATTCTCCTGAACGAATTTGTGAAGGTCTAGAAATCTGTCTGAGAGGCTGGGTAGGCCCAGGTCTAGGCCTAGATCTGCATTTGTGCTCTGGGCTAACCCTAGGCCTGGGTCTACGTTAAGGCCTAGGCCTAGGTCTGTCTTCTGGGAATCTCTAGAGTTAAGTTCTTCTTGAAAAGCATTCAACTTACTGTTTATAGCATCCTCATAGGACAAAAAGCGCTGTATGAGAGTTGTCAACTGAGAGTCTGTCGTACCTGCTGCCTGCTGTTTATTTTTGTGTGGTGCCATGCTTATTTTTGAGGTTATGATAGGCCGATCTCACACGCGTAGAACTAGAGGTAAGTTTCACTTGACACTGCACTTGTGATGACGCAAAATACGGTTTCAGGTATTGTTTTAGTGTTCGTGGCTATTAGTTAGTAGTGAGTGATGTTAATATGTGATGATTTTGCCACTTTTTGATGAAATTGTATTAGGAGCACCTGTACGGCTGTTCTCACATGTCAGCCATCTTGCTCATGCCAACCTTTGATTGGTAAATTATGACTGGGGACAGCCAGCGTTGGGCAGAGAGGGGGTGACTGGGGTATGACGTAGGAAAGCTTAGGTGCGAGGGGTCACGGGTTTTTTTTTGGGGGCAATTGGTTTTGGACTGGAATCGAGGACGGACGGAGGACCGACACCTGGGTAGAACGGCTGAGGATCCAACAGTGCGAAGGGAACGACGAACGACAAGGCCAAGGAAACGTCACGAGCGCGACCAAGGCGGACATAGAGAAGGAGATTCGACGCCAGGACACCAAGGTAGAGGCACTTCGGCCGTACGTCTAGACTAAGTTGTACAGGGAAACCCGTAGACTGATTCGCCACTTCTCAGCCACTGATAGGATAAATGTAAATCTAATAAATCACGGTTCCTTTATTGTTTGAATCGAGTCTTCTCATTCCTGAGTCCTGAACTATTTGGTCTGGTACGTCCCGATCCCTTAGTTGTGAGAACCACCCTTAGAGCTACGCCCCAGTCTCTCTACGGGACCGTCGACCCCGGAGTCCGTGGGTTCGAGGCAGAGCCGGCGGAGTCGGGTTGGGGACAAGGTAGGTTCTCACTATCTGACATATGGTGGAGGCTGCCGGATCCAATTTGCTTTATGACAAATTGGTTTATCACGGGACTTAGTTTTGTGACAAATTGTTTTATGATCTAACAAATGGTGGAAGCGCCGTTGCAAAACTTAGTTTTGTTGTATTTGGGCTACCCAGGTCAGGCAGTTTTTTTTTCCCTGTTTTTTTTCTTTTAAATTGAATTTTTTATTTTAATTATTATATCGTGGCTATGAGTCTTTGCTAGTTGGTCTATGTAGGTCAGGAAGTGTTCATTCATCTCTGTGCTGTTTTGCGGTTTGTGCGTTGGCATCACATTTCGGTTGACGTCATTATTTCTTGTGGAGTCAGGAATTTTTCCTAGAGAACATTTTACACGGTGCTGTTTCTAGAGTCCATGCTATGTTTTACATCGTGCATGTGAACAGGTACTGTTACTAGGTTTTCGTGTGGCTTCCAAGTGATATTGCTCGGCAGATCCGGTTGTGAATTTGGGATTTCGTCGACGGAAGCGTAGTGCTGTTCTCGCGCTATTCCACGTCTTGGCTCACAGGGGTGAATGTTTTTCTATCTGTTACTTGTATCATCGCCTTTATCATCTTCATCGGGATGGGGGATGTGGCAGATAGCGTAGAAGAAGCTGTGTGGCGGTAGAGGCCTGCTGATGATTTGTCAATGGCGGTGGGGGTGGAAGTGGTCTGGGCAGGGTTCGACGTCGCTGGTCGAGAGTTCCTAGATGAGCCGTCTGCGGGAAGCGGGTGCATATCCAATGTCATTGTCGTGTTTGATATCTGCACGCGTTGTCCATGGACGTCGTTTGCGGAAATCCACGCGGCCGGCAGGGGGTGTTTTCTTTGTCTCCGGTGGTGGATGGTTTGGGAGCTTTGAGGAGGTGTGTACTGTGAGAGAGGCAGTAGAAGATGCAGCTTCGAGGGAGCGAGACGTCGAGCTGCGAGCAACTTACTCAGATTTGTCTTCTTTGTATGTAATGTATGGTGGTTGACGGGGCAGGGGATTGAACCTAGGTCTGTGAGATTGAAGAGAGTTGACTATATGGCTAGTGTGAATGCTTTTGCATCCATGTCACGTGCGTTGGCCTGGTATGCGGGTGATCGCCGCTATCTGTGCTGATTAGTGGCTCGTGTCAGCATTTCCGCTCGCGTTGGCGAGCTTCTTGCTCGCTATAAGTCCTCTTTCTTTATATCATTGTGCCTGGTTTATTAATTTGTCAGCGCAGCAGTTTTGTCTTCGCTCGTCGGTAGTCGAGGTGCAACGAGGATAATTGTGGTGTGCGGTTGCGCGTTAGTATGATTGTTTTGTGTGATTGTTTAGTATGATTGTTTTGTGTGATTGTTTAGTATGATTGTTTAGTATGGTTGTTTAGTATGGTTGTTTAGTATGGTTGTTTAGTGTGATTGTTTAGTATGATTGTTTAGTGTGATTGTTTAGTATGATTGTTTTGTGTGATTGTTTTGTATGATTGTTTTTGGTATGATTGTTTGGTATGATTGTTTCGTTTGTTGGGTGATGTGTAGGTACCGGTGATGTGTGTCTGTGACCGGACTTAGCACGGGCGATGGACAGTCCGTGTGTACAGTCCCGTCCGGTGGCATGAACGAGAGGACGACGGACAGTCCAATGGGGGTGTCATGGAGCGTGACAGCACGGACGATGGACAGTCCGTGTGTCTGGTCACGTCCATTGGCTAGGGTGCGGACGATGGACAGTCCGGTGATACGTGTCTGTGACGGGACTTAGCACGGGCGATGGACAGTCCGTGTGTACAGTCCCGTCCGGTGGCATGAACGAGAGGACGCCGGACAGTCCAATGGGGGTGTCATGGAGCGTGACAGTACGGACGATGGACAGTCCGTGTGTCTGGTCACGTCCATTGACTAGGGTGCGGACGACGGACAGTCCGGTGATGCGTGTCTGTGACGGGACTTAGCACGGACGATGGAAAGTCCGTGTGTACAGTCCCGTCCGGTGGCATGAGTGAATGGACGACGGACAGTCCAATGGGGGGTCATGGAGCGTGACAGCACAGACGATGGACAGTTCGTGGGTGGTCACGTCCATTGACTGTAGGAGCGGACGACGGACAGTCCGAGGGGCGTGTCTGCGACGTGGCTGAACGCAGGCGACGGACAGTCTGTGGTTACGGTCACGTCCGGTGACATGAATGGGCGATGGACAGTCCAATGGGGGTGTCGTGTCAGCGACTTCGGGTCGTGACACGTCTGTGGACATTGTTAGCGACTGTATTCCTATACCGCTAGCGTGAGAAGCGTTGTTGCTATGATGGTATTGTCCTATAGCGGCGAGTCAGATGGTTTGATCGGGTGCCTGGTTCCTTGGTGTATGCACAGGGGTGTGTTTCTCTTGTGGGGATGTCCATAGAAGTGTTAGGTTTAGACTAGTTCATTATGACGTGACTTTGTCACATTTTAGGTTTATTTGTCTTCTCTCTTCTCTTTTCTGTATACCGGTTTTCATGGTTGAGGGGGGGGGGGGGAAGATAATTACTTTTATTTAATTACTTTTAGGTTTTCTTTAGGTTTCAGTGACTGTTGGACATTCCCAGTGTTTCTCTTTGCCTGGCGACGGCTTGGCATTGGGTGATAGTCTTGTGTGCATTGAGTGTACTGGACTCTTGGTCGACATCGCAGATTCGTCGTTGTCTATGGTCATAGTACTCATTTTCTTATGTGCCAGTTCATGTTATGGTTGATTGCTTCCCATTGCAGTCACATGAGATATTTGTTTCGTTGTTTTAAGTTGATTTCGTCGATGTGTCGATTTGTGTTTTTTACATTCACGTGGAACGTGGTGAATTCATCACATTATCATGCGTGTTGTGACAGGTCACATGTGTTTTGGGTTCTTCGCCATGTGTTGGTGACACAGTTCCTGTTATGGTTGATTGCTTCCCATTGCATGTCACATGAGATAATTGTTTCGTTGTTTTAAGTCGATTTCGTCGATGTGTCGATTTGTGTATTTTACATTCACGTGTAACGTGGTGAATTCATCACATTATCATACGTGTCGTGACAGGTCACGTGTGTTTTGTTTTCTTCGCCATGTGTTGGTGACTCTCTGAGGAGAGTAGGAGGGAGTGAGAGGAAATCGTAGTTTTACTATTGTGCTGACGGTTGTCGTCATGACTCACTACTATCTGGAGTGCTTCTCGGAGTGGTTTTGTCCCTCGCGTATTTGTTGATGTTTACATCGAGTTGAACAAATCAAGGTCGCTCCGTTGTCAGCTGTTCTATCTGACGGGAGCCGTATGCTGGTAGCTACCCACTCTCTGGGACAGTGTCTCTTTGGGAAATGGTTGCTTTCATCTGTGCTGTCAGTCTTGTGCACAATAGTGTGGTGGTTGTCATGATAGTAGTTGTAGTTAGATTAGTATCGTTAAATTCAGTAGGTATACATGATGTACATAGAGTATTACGGACGGAAATGCGGTTGTGGGGATGCAATACTGCTGGTAATTTTTGTGTGTTCCAGTATGTGGCATCTCGAGGCTGTGTTCAAACCGACGATCCGCTGACTTGAGTGGATTGGCTGCTGTCAGTGGGTCGGCGGAGGCAAAGAAGACTCCAGGCCGAGGAATTGTTCGACTCCGGGGTCCAATGTAATCAAGAGGAACCGTGATACAAAAATTGTTGTTTTGTTACTATTGTTGTGTTTTGTTATGTATTTTCAATCGTTTGTTTTTGAAATTTCTCGTTTTTTGCGGAGCATGATCTCTAGGCCTTGTTGTTGTTGTCATTCGGTTCTCAGGGGTAGGCACAAGGGTGCTGAGGAGATCATGACTCTTAGTAGCTTCTTTTTAGAATGTATATGGCTGAGGGGTGAGGAATTTGGCTATGGGTCCCGGGAGATTTTGTTACTTACTATGGGAAGGATGGGTTTTTCAATTTGGGGGAATTCTGCTTACGTCATACATTCAACACCAGGTTTGGTTGTCACTTTTTCTCTGGCTGTCCATAAATCACGGGTCGAGTCAGAGTCGACTCTCATCTAAGGGGGGGGCATGTGGCGTAAAAAAAGGCACTTGTTCATTATTTCATTTTTACTTTGTTTTATTTAATTGCGTGATTTATGGATTTTGGACTGGAATCGAGGACGGACGGAAGACCAACACCTGGGTAGAACGGCTGAGGATCCAACAGTGCGAAGGGAACGACGAACGACAAGGCCAAGGAAACGTCACGAGCGCGACCGAGGCGGACACGGAGAAAGGGATACGACGCCAGGATACCAAGGTAGAGGCACTCCGGCCACACGTCTAGACTAAGTTGCACAGGGTTAAACACGTAGACAGATTCGCCACTACTCAGCCACGGTCAGGATAAATGTCTATTTAATAAATCACGGTTCCTTTATTGTTTGAAACAAAGACTTATCATTCCTAAGCTGTTTGAACTGGAACGTCCCGATCCCTTAGTAGTGAGAACCATCCCTAGAGTTACGCCCCAGTACATCTACGGGACCGTAGACTTCGGAGTCCGTGGGTTCGAGGCCAAGCCGACGGAATTGGGTTGGAGACACGGTAGGTTCTCGCTATCTGACATATGGACGAAGACCTGGACGAAGGAGCCAAGCCACAACCTGGGTACGGAGTAAGCCACCGAGAAGCCAAGGTATAGGGGTTACTACAGCTACCCTCTGGATAGGAAGGTTAAATCCATCAGACCTAGAATGCCCATAGACAGATTCGCCATAACTCAGCCACGTATAGGATAAATGTGTATAGTTTAATAATTTGCGGTTCCTCTATCGTTTGAACCAAAGTCTTATCATTCCTAAACTGCCTGAACTGGTATGTCCCGATCCCAATGATGTGAGAACCACCCCTAGAGCTACGCCTCAGTACTTCTACGGGACCGTCGACTTTGGAGTCCGTGGGTTCGAGGCTGAGCCGGCGGAATTAGGTAGGTGTCACGGTAGGTTCTCACTATCTAACAAATGGTGGAGGCGCCGGGTATCGATCCCGGTACCTCTCGCATTCAACACCAAGTTTGGTTGTCACTTTGTTCTATGGCTTGCCATAAATCACGGGTCGAGTCAGAGTCGACTCTCATCTAAGGGGGGGCATGTGAGATAAAAATTAGTAATTATTCATTATTTCACTTTTACTTTGTTTTATTTTCTTGCGTGATTTATGGATACTTTACGGTGACACTTGTGTTCGCTGACAGCTGTCGTCACCGTTAAGTATGCGCTGTGCTCGGCTATTTCGTCAGTCTTGTTCGATTATAATTTCCTGTTTGTGCAGCAACTTTGCTGACTGCCCGGTTCGGGAGGGGGCCGGTTCGTTGACTTCGTCAGTGAGCCCGGGTCCCACTCTTTCGTGATTGCCACGAGAGGGGGTCGAACCGAGTAGTTTGATTGGTAAATTATGACTGGGGACAGCCAGCGTTGGGCAGAGAGGGGGTGACTGGGGTATGACGTAGGAAAGCTTAGGTGCGAGGGGTCACGGGGTTTTTTTGGGGGCAATTGGTTTTGGACTGGAATCGAGGACGGACGGAGGACCGACACCTGGGTAGAACGGCTGAGGATCCAACAGTGCGAAGGGAACGACGAACGACAAGGCCAAGGAAACGTCACGAGCGCGACCAAGGCGGACATAGAGAAGGAGATTCGACGCCAGGACACCAAGGTAGAGGCACTTCGGCCGTACGTCTAGACTAAGTTGTACAGGGAAACCCGTAGACTGATTCGCCACTTCTCAGCCACTGATAGGATAAATGTAAATCTAATAAATCACGGTTCCTTTATTGTTTGAATCGAGTCTTCTCATTCCTGAGTCCTGAACTATTTGGTCTGGTACGTCCCGATCCCTTAGTTGTGAGAACCACCCTTAGAGCTACGCCCCAGTATCTCTACGGGACCGTCGACCCCGGAGTCCGTGGGTTCGAGGCAGAGCCGGCGGAGTCGGGTTGGGGACAAGGTAGGTTCTCACTATCTGACAATATTACAGACATATATGAATGTTAGTGATTGCTTTTCGAAACGTCGAGACGATGTGTTCTAATCAGAGCAATCAATGCACAACACAGGTTAAACCACCGCAGAATGCTCATCTCCATCCATCAGCGACCCTGAAAGCCTTAAACCCGCATATATAATATACAATAAACACCGGCTTACACGAGTCTATAAACTTCTCATTAAAGGTCATATTCCCATTCGTAGTAACCGATAGAGGTGGCTCAGCGGTAAGACGAAAGACTTCATTCCGGGAGGTCGCCGGTTCGATTCCGGCCACCGGCAGTCCTGATTGAAGGGTTTTCCAAGGTTTTCCTCAGTCGTAAAGGCAAATGCTGGGATTGAGTCCTACTAACAGCCCTCGGACATTCCTTCCCAACTATCCATACACTCTAATAACCAAGTTACTCACCAGAATAGGGCACATTATGTAAAACTGGTGTGATACCTATAATGGATATTCATACGAAATATTATTTATTATTATTCCTAGCATAAAACCAGCGTATATTCAGCATTACTTCCAAGCATTCTCGTAGAACAATTGGTACTTAGGTAAGGTATTTTAATTCAATAGGTATACTCACTTCTAAATTCTAATAATTTATTAGCAATGTATTTGACATTAAAGTTTTATATACCTGATAGTCAGATTGATCAGCCGTTTGAGATAACCACACGACACAGAACACGCTAAAAGTATTACAGTGCTGAAAATACTCGCCGTGCAGAAACACGTATATGCAAATTTTGTGATAAATCAATATTCAAATATTATTGATTTGACCTATTTAGAGTCCAATCTAGAATCTCTTTTATATTTTATATAATACTATTTATTGGAAGCAAGATTAAACCTTAAACCAACAACCTTTCAATATAAAAAAGTTAATAAATAATGTTTTATTCAACTGTTTACATCAGTAGGGTAATTCCAAGAATTCCTTCTTTATTGGAATCATGAATAAACCTATCTTTACAAATCTTGAACACCAAATAAACAACACAATATACCTGTAGCGTTTAATATACAAAGTAAAATATATAAACCGTGCGAGTCAACGGTTCAGTCGCGGTCGCTCAGCCGGTTCCCATACGAACACCGAGGTTGAGCAACCTCGGGCTAGGTCAAGAGGTGGATGGGTGACCGATCTCCTCTGAAACACTAGTTACCGTTGGTTAGAGCAGATTGGAGGGTTCGAAAGCTTGTGTAACAGCTTCGTTCTTCTCGTCAACTACTCGGCAGTCCAGGTTAGTGGAGACACCTTTATGACTGGTCAATGTTACACCGTCCTTTCGGATAGGACGTAAAGCCGATGGTCCTCTTGGTACTTTTCGACTGGAGTAGGCTACGTGCCGGTACCAGGCTTCCTCTCCTCCCTTCTTAATTGTCATTCACCAATCATCACTCATCAGGCTAAAGAGGGCATTGTGCCCTACACTGGCATTAATTACAATAAAAATGAAAATAAATTAATTAAAATAAACCGTGTAACTCAAGACTGTAGACACTTTTAATCAAGTTGTGTAACATATCTGAGAACGTGGAACGTATTTGGTTTACATCTCACACAAAAAGCTTCAACTTTACAATTCCCTTGTTCTTATCATCACCAACCGTATTATCAGGGCTACGTTCCAGTGAATGCAGAGTTCCACTATCTTGTGTTGTCAAGAGAGTTCTGGTTCATTTGAAACTCTTGATTAGAGTTTGGAACTTGGGTAAGTTTCTTCGCCCACCCCAACTGTCCCAACTGATGACTGCGAAACTGATCCAATCTGTTAGAGTGAGGCACACAAGTCTTATCTACTCACTCACCGCGAGGACGGGAGGGGGTTAAACCCTCAAAACTGCGTTTGGGTAGAATGAAAACTAAATTTGATATTTTTTGAAAGGTAATTTGTATTTTTACGAACGAAACAAGACATAAACCAAACGCAAATAAATGAGAGTTTTTCAAATTGTTGGGTGTAAAAACATATGAGATGGTATAACTCTACTGTATTGTAATTAAGGCCAGTGTAGGGCACAATGCCCTCTTAAGCCTGATGAAAGATGATTGATGAATGATAATGAGGAAGGGTGGAGGGGAAGCCTGGTACCGGCACGTAGCCTTCTCCTGTCGAAAAGTACCAAGGGAACCATCGGCTTTACGTCCCATCCGAAAGGACGGTGTAACTTTGACTAGTCATATAGTTTCCTCCGCTAACCTGGACTGCCGAACAGTTGACGAGAAGAACGAAGCTGTTACACAAGCTTAAGGACGGTGTAACTTTGACTAGTCATATAGGTTCCTCCACTAACCTGGACTGCCGAGCAGTTGACAAGAAGAACAAAGCTGTTACACAAGCTTAAGGACGGTGTTACTTTGACCAGTCATATAGGTTCCTCCACTAGCCTGGACTGCCGAGCAGTTGACGAGAAGAACGAAGCTGTTACACAAGCTTAAGGACGGTGTAACTTTGACCAGTCATATAGGTTCCTCCTCTAACCTGGACTGCCGAACACTTGACGAGAAGAACAAAGCTGTTACACAAGCTTAAGGACGGTAACTTTGACCAGTCATATAGGTTCCTCCACTAACCTGGACTGCCGAACACTTGACGAGAAGAACAAAGCTGTTACACAAGATTAAGGACGGTGTAACTTTGACCAGTCATATAGGTTCCTCCTCTAACCTGGACTGCCGAACACTTGACGAGAAGAACAAAGCTGTTACACAAGCTTAAGGACGGTAACTTTGACCAGTCATATAGGTTCCTCCACTAACCTGGACTGCCGAACACTTGACGAGAAGAACAAAGCTGTTACACAAGCTTAAGGACGGTGTAACTTTGACCAGTCATATAGGTTCCTCCTCTAACCTGGACTGCCGAACACTTGACGAGAAGAACAAAGCTGTTACACAAGCTTAAGGACGGTGTAACTTTGACCAGTCATATAGGTTCCTCCTCTAACCTGGACTGCCGAACACTTGACGAGAAGAACAAAGCTGTTACACAAGCTTAAGGACGGTGTAACTTTGACCAGTCATATAGGTTCCTCCTCTAACCTGGACTGCCGAACACTTGACGAGAAGAACAAAGCTGTTACACAAGCTTAAGGACGGTGTAACTTTGACCAGTCATATAGGTTCCTCCTCTAACCTGGTCTGCCGAACACTTGACGAGAAGAACAAAGCTGTTACACAAGCTTAAGGACGGTAACTTTGACCAGTCATATAGGTTCCTCCACTAACCTGGACTGCCGAGCAGTTGACGAGAAGAACGAAGCTGTTACACAAGCTTAAGGACGGTGTAACTTTGACCAGTCATATAGGTTCCTCCACTAACCTGGTCTGCCGAACACTTGACGAGAAGAACAAAGCTGTTACACAAGCTTAAGGACGGTGTAACTTTGACCAGTCATATAGGTTCCTCCACTAGCCTGGACTGCCGAGCAGTTGACGAGGAGAACGAAGCTGTTACACAAGCTTTCGAACCCACCAATCTGCTTTAACCAAATGAAAAGGTATATTGATTGATAATGTTATGTTTAACGACGTACTCGACTACTGGTTCATATGGGGCGGGGAGATTGGAGGAAAGGGACAAGTATGACGTAAAAGGGAGGAAAATGGGATTGTTTTTCCTCTGGCTTCTCCACCTCGACCTGTCCGGGAATCATACACACCAGCCGGCATAGCTCTAGGGATCACCACCATGATGAGGTAACATCCTTGTGCAGGATCGTTTATTGTAAGCAATGATCAGGTTTGATTTATTATTTTCTAATGTGCGTGCTATGAATTGAAATTGAATCACAATGCAAACAAATGAAGGTGTCTGATAAAGATATTCAAAACATTTTTACTAATCAAAACAATCTAACATCATACATCTAACATCATCTAACATCTAACATCTAACATCATTTTACATATCGTTCTTCACATTCAGTCATAATTACTAGAGTTAATAGCATCTACTGTAAATTTAGAGGAGCGCGAAGCCAAGTGAAAACTCATTGTACGTTATGTTTTCACTTCACTAGGACTGTACTCAAATATGTACTAGGACTGTACTCTAAGATACACTAGGACTGTTTTTAAATATGTACTAGGACTGTACTCTAAGATGCACCGGTGATTTGTTCCTGCCGGAATCAAACTGAAGTAGAATGAATACAATCATTGAATGACAACGTGTCTTCTTCGTAATTTCGAGATGTTTGTTTGATAACCAAAGGTTTAAAATTCAAGAGAATTTTCGAGTTAAGGAAACTTGTAGAGAATAAATCTATTTTAGTTCATGAGTAAAGCATATCGCAACCGAAGCACAAAAAATGGTAAACACTTTTGTTATCTAAAAGATAAGGTTTGTTAGTTTAAATATCACATCAATGCCTTCAGACAGGTGATTGATCTTTCTCATTTAACAGTTTTTTCTCATGTTCGATGTCACTGAGCTCTCCCAAGCCCTTTATAAGGATAGTTTTACCGCTGTTTAAAATGATTTTATCTACATATAGCTTTTATTTACTAAACTGAATGCTAAATGACAAGTAACAAAGTCCGTACGTATGGGTGACCATATGACAGTTAAGTGCTCTAAATGTTACATTTCTTATAAATTTTTTACAGTAATTTTGAATATAGACCTACTACAGCACTTAAAACTTAATTCTTAACAAGCGTTATGTTATTAAAATAACAATCAGCTAAAGAATTAAAAAAACAAGTGAAACCTAGTACAATGGTTGATGGAATAGCACCCCAACAAACATGATACTGCGGGACCCGTGCGGGAAAGTCAAGGGATGTGCGGGTTAACTGCTGGAAACGGGAAAATCTGGGATGTGCCGGTCAGGGCCTGCGAGGGAAGGCTTAGGGACGTCCCGCATCTGGGAAACTCACGGGATATCCCTCACGGGAAGCGCGAGGGAATGTTAAGGGATGTCCCTGTCTGGGAAAGTCACGGGACGTCCCGTACGGGAAGCGCTTGGGAATGATAAGGGGCGTCCCGTGTATGGGAAAGTCACGGGACGTCCTACACTGGAAGCGCGAGGGAAGGGTATGGGACGTTCCGTGTACGGGAAAAACATGGGATAACCCACATAGGATCCCGCGAAGAAAGGGCAAGATTTGGAAAAGATGTTTTTGTTACGTACGTCCGGGTTAACCATATAACTCTTTGTTCTTTATCTTTATCTTTTGATTGACGATAGATACCAATGATTTATTCGAGTATTTATTCGCTCTATACCACATTCAAAATTCCATTCACAAGTTAAAGTCCTTCATAACCATGAATAAGTAAATAAATGTATTAATAAAACCCATTTTATATTTCTAATAAATCCAAGTAGGGCCTAGTTACAGAAATGGGAGTTGTTGGTAGTTAGGGGGACTACTGGTTAGAAGTTGATAGTATACTTTCTAGAAATGTATTGTTTATTATTTTTTCCTGATTTTGCTTTCGATGGTTTTGATATGGTACGTTACATCAAATAATATTGTTAAAACGTTTTATGAATAGTATTACGATACGTCACAGTGATAATCAAAAACTTACTGATGATCGAATTGAGAAGATGAAGTAAATGAAGTTCTTAGATAAGGTAAGTATGAAACTATGAATACTATTATGATAATGCTGTTTATGTGAAAATTGTGTTTCGTAATGACAACGGCATAGGGGGAGGGATTTATACCTGTTTTGAGTGTTTTCCAGAAATATTTAAAATGACAGATGTTACATAGAATCAATGGATTTTAAATAGGCTAGCTGGTAATCACTCGTCTGCAACTATCTATTGTATTTGTATTGGTTCTTCATTTACAGATAAGACAACGAACAAATTAATTGAATTCAATGAACGATTTGAAGATTACAAAGTTTCCATGTATTATTGTAAAAATGTGTCGCTGAAGCTTAATTTCAAATTTAGCAACATCATGCACCTGACATTATAGCCAACTGTTATACCTCATATCTATACAATATGAGTATGATATACATTATAGAAGTGGTAATAAATAAGGTAAAAAAGTAACTTCTCAATATACGTCTACTGTAAGGAAGTATTGTTTACGTCCTATTCAATTCGAGAAAGTGAGACTAGTTACAGTATGCACAACCTACAATGCATCGTACGCACATTCATATTGTTAATTTAAAAAGCTCAGTTTAAAAAGTATCTTTGGTGCTTATAAACTGTAAGAAAACTGTAATGACAAAGGATACCGCACTATGAAGAAGGCTCTCTTTGTATTGTTATTATGTGTTGTGATATTGCTTATGTAGCTGATGATAACCGTACTTAATTCGACCACCACCGATAAGAAATTACAACGTGTTCATTCATTATCTATGCTACAAGTCCTACTAAGCTTTGTAATACGGTGCCGCTCGCTATAGTGGTGATAAGATTCGGGCGGAGTGGGGTGGGAATCCCACCGTGGTTAGCAAAACAGTCCAAAACACTGACTGGACTACACAACAAGTTTATACTTCGTGGGTGTTAGACGTTACTTATACGTGTGCTATGATGTTCTTTCGTGAAAAATAAAATAAGTTAGGGCTTTATTAGTATCATAATCTTATTGCGATTTTTTTTTAATCCATTGAATATTGATCCGTGTCGTGGACTGTGTTTGTGTGTGAGTGTGTGTGGTCGGAAGAAAGGAAAGAAGAACAAAACTGACTGGCCAGTGGCAACGGTATATTGACGACTCGTGTTTTTAAAACGAAAAATAGGATTCAACTTCGTTATGGACAAGTTCATTATTATAAAAATCACGTGAAGACGCAATTGTTCCTGAAAATCAAGAATACTAAGGTAGGTTTCTTCTAAGTTCGTATTCATATTTTCAAGATGCTATCAAATATTATCTTCAAAATCCTGTTGTGTTTTTGGGTTGCTTTGCTAACACGGTTTCGTTCACTTTAACATCAGGCTGAAGACCGAAGTTGAGCTATTCGATCGGAAATTACTAATTTGGTTGGACGAATGTACATCGAATTTTATTTACGACTAATAATAATTGTATTACATTTTGCTTCAATATTTTCCTTTTTTAATATAACCTTAGTTATAGGTAAATAAAAATACATACATACAAGGTAGCATACAATCTAAAATTAATATGCATTGATTGATTAATACGATGATCTAGACTAGACAGGGATCTAACATAATTTAGTAGTATAAAAAATAGTTACGGCTGTGGCTTCGTCTCACATACTTTGCTTATCAAATGAAAATATATCTTTTCTGGCAGGATTTTAACTAGCCAGAGTCGACAACTATTCGCTTAAGTTCAATCTTTTGCAAACGCGCCGTTTGAATAAGGATTTGGTTTGATTAGGAAATGGGTTTGATGTTCCATTTTGGTGTGTACTAACAGGTAATATGTGCTCGTATAAATAAATTAAAAATTATACTACATGACGGAAATCATCAAAACGTAGGACCAATATCTTGTGACTAGTCACAAATATAGAATGCCTGCGTAGTTGTTATATATAAGTTGAACAAAACACAAGGAAAAGCAATTATAAACACGTAGAAACAATATCATTTGAGAGCGTGGCTCGTCTGGCTGTGATTGACTATAGGTACAAAAAGTAAAATGCATATATAATGCAATGTAAGTATAGAAAAAAAAACATAAGAAATGTTGATAAAAGGATAGGAGGCTAGTCCGTGAGCATGTGACGAGTGGTGCGGGGGCCGGGGGTGGCGTGCTCATATTGCCCCCGGTCGTAACAGTCAAGTCAGTGGTTCTTTCATTTATGTATACACAACAAATAACAATTTCATCGGATCGCGTTAAAATAACAGTTTCGTGACGGGACGGATAAACTAGAAAATATTTGTTATTTAGTTATCTTATTTTTTATTTACATAATTTATATGAAATGGCGCATCTGGCGCGCATCGTATAAAAATTTTGAATTCCTCAAATCCAAGGGGGGCAAATGCGGAATGCCCTTTTGCTTCCCCTTGCGGCGCCCATGTTAATACCTACGATAAGCTTTGCAATGAACCTCTAGTGTTCTGATTTTTGTTTTTGTTTTTTTTTACGAATAAATAAAATGTGTAGACAAAGTTTAAGCACATATAACAAAGTAAAAATAAGACAATATATTCACAGAGTCACTTCAAAACGAGATATTCTTTTATAAAACAAACTGACAATTTTTTTCATTCTACTGCTCTAAAACACACAGATTATCACAAAAATGACGTTGAAAAATGCATTTTCCAGGGGCCAAACACCCCCGACCCCCCCGTCCCCCTTTCAGTTCGGGCCGTCTACTACACACTACAATTTAGGTCTTCACCCATATTGGGGGGGGGGGGGGGGAGGAAGAGCGTTGTGAGTGGGTGGTGTGGGTCGATAATAAAAATATAAAAATAGCAATGAATTATTATATTTTTTTAACAAATTGTCCAAAAGTGTTAATCATATTTCTCACGCTTGCACGCCCTGCTTAGTGCATACTAGCGCTTTTCAGCTTGTCTCTTCAGAATTACATAATTTTATTTTGTAAAATAAACAGCAGCACCTAACATAAAAAGCACCTTATAGCCATATGTCCACTGCCCTCAGATGAAACCTTTTTGTGGTGGTTATTGACACTTTGCCCTCCATTGTGGTTATTAATTGCCATTTGACGGTAAAATAAATAATTGTTCTCTAATCTAGCTAGGCCGTTTTTTAATACTCTATTATTTTTATTGTATTGACGTGAATCCTTTAGTTTTAGCAAATGGGTCTACAAAACCACCAAAATTATTTAAAGCCTTGGACTGTGACTTGATACAGTTTTGTAATTTATCTTTAACTTTATTTTAGTTGCTGTGAGAGCCAACTCCAAAACTGCCCAAGTCAATGACATTGAAAAAATCTTAATATTGTGGCTGGCAAATGCCAGGGATCGTCATGGCGGAAGAACGGTACGCGCAAAGAAGCGGGTCGTTGATGGCAACAAAGGCTGAACCCCCACTCGCAGCCCTCAAATATGTATCGTTATATTATTATTTTCAAGTGCAGAACAATCGAATACGTGACGTTAAAATCGTTATGATTTTTTTTTAATTTTATGCAGTTGCCTATTTATTAATTTTGGATTTTATTATGAAAATAGAAATGTCAGTTAACCGTTTAAACGTGATTGGTTTAAGGGGTTAGCCTAAATGTTAAGGAATAAATCGTTCTTTCCCATCCATACTTCAGGGTTATATGTAAATAGATAGCCTACTACTGAATATTCTATTAAATTAATTAATTGTATTGTATCAAAATTGTATTAGTAATACTGTATTGAATATTGTGTAATAGTAATGAGCAAAACATGGAGTAATAACGTGTAAATATATTTATGTTGCTTTGCTTTTGTTCATAATTGCTCATTTATGATTAACAACTCAACTTGCATCTTGTGGATGTAGTAATGTATAACAAACGTGTCATGAATAGCATTTTCCTAATTCGAATAGTTGGTAGGTAAATCCGTGATGATGTATCACTCTGTGTGTATTGAACTTATTTAAACGAGTAGGTACACATGCTACCCCTTATTGCTTGTATATAACTAGGGAATACATACATAGACACATTCTCTATCAGCTCGATCACATAGCACTATAATATATATATATATATATGATGTTATTCTGTAGGTTTTCGCGGACTGAAGAAGATGTAGTATATATATATATAGTGTTATTATGCTATATGCCTATCTACATTATTTTATGAACATTTTATTAAAAAGTGTCTGCTGCAAAAACATGATCTCATGTCGTGGTGATCTATGGTAGGGTATCAGGGCATTGAACTGTTATTATTTCAGTTTGTGAGGACCTAAAAAAAATATAATAAATATACCAGTTTGGTGTGTTAAACTTAATACTGGTTCGATAACAATCTTGTTTTCCTTGTTAAGGCAAAGTAGGAAAATAAGAACATGACACACTTACTACATAACATAATTTTCAGATTCTCCAAAGTAACAGTAATCAATAATTCAGTAACAGTATCAGAGGCATTACATAACAATTGTACATGATTACGTATTTTAGTAATAAAATTCACTTGCACTTTATATAAACATTATTGCTTTTGTTTCTTTATTTTTAAACCCAATTTCCTTGTCCAATAAGAACACTAGGAACTTAATCCAATTTTAGAATCAATTGCTGTATAAGGCTAGAGACTATAATTGCATTTATTTAAAAGAGAAACTACTGGATTTAATAAAATAGAATTTTGTTGCTAATTGGCTTTACCTATAAATAGATTAAGTTTCACTCCAATGTTCACATTATGTTCATTCCTATCACACCTCGACCACAGATAAATATAATTACTCTACTAATAATAACCATAAAACGCTTATTTGAGAAAGGGGTAAATAAGAAACTAAACTGAAAACTAAAAACTGTGTTACTTTTCAGTTTGTTTCAATGTCATGCACTGATGAGGGGCGGCCGGGGGACGGGCCCCGGGAAGATAGCGGGCAGCCCATGCGGGAAAGCTGCGGGATATTAGCGGGAAGATAGCGGGCAATCCGAGCGGGAAGGTTGCGGAATACTAGTGGGAAAGCTGCGGGATACTAGCGGGCAGCCTGTGCGGGAAAGTTGTGGGATACTAGCGGGAAGATAGCGGGCAGCGTGTGCGGGAAAGTTGTGGGATACTAGCGGGAAGATAGCGGGCAATCCGTGCGGGAAGGTTGCGGGATACAAGTGGGAAGATTGCGGGAAGATGGCGTGCAACCCGTACGGGACCCGACATCGGCCAGTAGGACACTTCTAGGCGGGGCCTGTACGGGTTTCCCTTACAGGACCCGCATATGCAATGTGCGGGAAAAGACATCGGGAAAAGTGCGGGAAGGCACCAAAATGTTTGTTGGGACAGTCTACCACACTCTTCGCGCGCGAGTAAGGTTAAGCCGTCCCACAGCCATCTGTATTTAAACGACATCATAATTGTATGCGTCAAATGAGGGGCATACTGTCATTCGTGTGAACAGGAACGCTCGCAGCGCTGCTGTCATACGGTCTCCCATTATTTCTTCCTTATTTCATTGGGAAACTACACCGTCTAATGTTTCTAGAGAGCATGTTTGCAAATGAAAGTGTCGCTATCTAGCTTGTGTGCCAAACCATAACAATGCGCCATTTCAATTTCCTCATAAAACAGTGGATTTTGTTTGACGCTCTGTTTAGATATTTGATTTCAAAACTTTTTTACCATTTTGAAAATACTGTGTAAAATTATTTAGGTGGCTCGTTGGTCCATTGGTTAGCATCTCTGCTTCCAATAAAGAAGGTCCCGGGATCAAATCCCGCTTCCAGCAGAAGTTTTTTTAACTTCTTATGTGGATTCAATTCCATTACTTCTTGGCTTAGGAATATGTAAACGGTGACTTTGGAGCCGTCCTAGCAACGAAGCACTCAATAAATTCAAAGTTGTTCTGAATCGGCCTTGTTGATTCTGGCATTTGTCCGCAGGTGTTCGCACTGTCCAATCACTGATTTATATGTTTCTTATTTGAAATATCGATCTTTGATTGGTTATCGCTCACTCGTCGATGGTGTTCGAAGCCTACAGGGTTGGTTTAGTCACTTTAAAATTAAAGTCCCCCACTGCAAATCAGTTTAGTTTCTGAGTGAGTAGACTCTAAATGTGAATTGATTTATTTATTTATTTTTATTATGAACATTCGCCGTCACATTATTTCAAGCTAATATATTTCAAGATCAAACTTATTATATGGTTCATTTATTAATTCCAGGATTGTGATTAGTGCATAAGTTATGCAATCATTGTCTCAAAGTCTTCTTTACTGAAGTGGCTAAACATTGAAGATTGCGTATGCATATTTTCATTTATCTTAAAAGCTATTTTAAATCGCAGTTACATTTATTTACCTTCTGTCAACAACTTACGTAAGATATTTCAACACTCCAATATCGTTTTTATTTATCTTATGTTTCTCCGTAATAGATAAGATTGTCTTAAATCTAGGTAAAACATTTATTTGTGTCCTATTTTAGAAGTGCAACTTCTCAAGTACACCGTGGAACATTTAGATGCAAATCTACTTACTAAATATTTGTGCTATGAATACCCTTCGTTCTCTTATGTAAGTTTATGTAATGCCACACATTGTTTACATAGTGGGAAATCATTTTAATAAACCACTTTGCAAATGAGATTTCATTAGACATACTGAAGAAAAATAGATAAGAATTTATGTGTTTATTTATTTAATGATGACCATATTAACCGTGATAATCGAAATTATGGTTATATGATCATTAAAAACGCCCACTACATCCACGGCCAAGCCAAGATTCGAACCTGGAACGTATTGACAGGGATATAATAGACTAACGCTTAAAATACAGTTGGTTACACTGGTGTTAAAACATTGCAAAGAGTACAATTATACGCATTCTTGATAGCAGATTGCACTTTATTGCACATATGGCCCCGATACTGAGATTTTGGATTCTATATTTATTATTTATTGCTTTTATTATTATGTTCATAATTATTTCTTTAGGGAAACATGTCAATCAAAGAATTATCATTTTACCATCTGGAAAGAGTATACCATTAATTAATAAACGTTTTCACCAAGATAACTCATTGTTAATCAAGTTTTAAGTAATAACATAATGTGGCTTTTTATAGATGTCAATACTATATCACATCTTGAGATAATAATTATCAAAATAACGAAATCAGGTTAGACAGATATCATTATGTGTTCGTTCATATCTGTAGAAGTTGTTTTATCAAAAGAAAAGTTAACAATTGTTATTTTAAAGTTTTCATAAACGTTTAAAATAAAAGAGCAACCACCAGCGAAGAGAAATTTTCTTCGCGCACGTCATGAAAATATAGATCCATGGAAAATGCTGTCGTGGAAAACGTGGACAATTTCCACACTGTCGTTTTATAATGGAATATTAAATCCTCCATTCTTTTTGTTCCAAACTTTTTCTTCTGAAAGGATTATTCGTATTCAGGTCAAGAGTTAAAATGTAGAAAATAGAAAATATAAAGTGCCACAAACACCAATCCAAGGAAACGAATGCAAATTGAATTCCCAAGTTAGAAACTTCCAAGACAAACTTTGCAAAAATTCCAATTTGTATGTATTTTAAATATGTAAAAAAAGTATCCTAAATCTTCAAAACAAATGAACACCCAATCTTCCTGTCTGCCTGTAAAGAAAAAAAAAAAGGACATTTTATCTCGAGGTGTGATATGGTAAATATGTATCATATTTGTTTTAAACTAATTAAATTTTAAATTATTTATAGTGTCCTCACCTAAAATAATGTCTTTAAAAACCGAAATCGTAAAACTAAAATATATTCAGCTTAATGAATCAACGTAATTACTAAATTGCAAATAAACTTGCATCGTGGTGATATTTCTTTTACAACAGATCCTCGCGGAGTCTTACAAATAGTACAAAAACACTTAACACATTTTGTAAGGTAATCTCTTTAAACCAGGGACTGAGACCGGAACCAAAACCGGAACCAATGGCCTAAAAGACCCGTATGTTTTTTTTTATTAAATATTTTTTTAAATTTCCTTTTCTGGACCGAAACCAAAACAAATGTTATTTCCTACGTTTCGGGTCTTTTTTGGTCTCAATGTCTTTTTAAATCCTAGCTAGCATATAAACGTGCATTAGATGCCCATATAAAATAAACATGTATATTTGAAAACATTGGGACCATACAAAACCACTGATTTAAATCAAAATTTAATTTGTTATGGAAATACCATAACCGAAATCAGAACGTTTATTGTTTTTCGGTTGTGACCGAAAGCCGGAAATTAAATTTCTTTCAAAACCGAAACCAGAAACAAAACCATAATTAATCTTTTCTCAAGACCGGAACCTGAACAAGGACCAATTCACATTGTGTCTCATTTTCTGCTTTTAGCACTTGTTACAAACTATCTGTGACACAGAACGGTTCTCAATTATCAGTGTAGATACTATAAATAAAACAAGTCTATAATTAGTTGAAGCTACGTTTCGGACATCACAGGTATCAGATGTGTTCTCAAATCCGTCAAGTGTTGGTTATTGTTATTCTAAGGGCTTTGGACCTGGTGTAGCGTCTCAACTCAACTCACACTCAACTCAACTCACTTGGTGATAAGGGGACGAGTTCTTGTTCGTCGGTCTTATAATGGGGGTTACTTTCAAAATGTACAAGAATTCCATCACTTCTAGTCATAGGAATAAAAATAAGTAAAGGTGGGTTCACACAAAATGACTTAGACTAACGATTAGTGTTTAAGAAAGTTGAAGTATACGATCTACATTGAAGCGTTCACATACTTTACTAGTGATTTTAGTGTTTAAGACCGAGTGATTAAGAAAGTTCATTATTGTTATTCACAATTGTTAAGCGTTAGTAACAACCAATCGCTGCGTGGAACGCCACGCAGTAGTTCAGCCAATGAAAATCGTACCATCCAAGTCAAGTAAAGTTTTAATGTTGTTTTGGTTTTTACATTTACGCAGAGTTTGTTTTGACAGCTTCCGGTAACGGCTTCCGGTACCGATGTAAACAATAGGTTGGTTTGATTTGACTACACCTTTTGTACTTTTTGCACTCACTTCATGTTATTTCATGGGGTAAATGTCAAAAAGTACAAAGTGACGGTAAATCCCACGAACCTAATTTTAAATCAAAGTTTCCCGTCGTCTGCTTCAGCCTGTAGGTTATCAGTCCATATCAGTTACTATTTGAAAATGAATTCCGATAATGAGTGACTATGTCGATAACATTCACATCTTCATCCATTTTCAGCAAATATAATAACAGCTGTCAACTTTGGGACAGCATGGAACCGTTTTTGTTTTAACCGCCCACGCCATAGCTAATTTTTACGGAAAGAGTGCGCTACTCACTTGTCAAAGCACTCGAAGATTGCCTTCTTTCAAAGTCGTCATGTATTTCTTTGCAAGATATGGGGGGCGGAGTTTTTTTTTTCCTAAGGCTTAGTCACTGGTTGTTAGTCTTAGTCCATAGTTAGCAATGAACTACTCAATAAACACATAGATGTTCTGAATCAGCCTTGTTGATTCTGACATTTGTCTGAGTGTGTTCGCACTGTCCAATCACTTATTCACATATTTTATAGTTAAAATATCGATGTTTGGTTGGTTATCACTCACTCGTCGTGGATGGTGTTGGAGCCTACAGGGTTGGCTCATTCGCTCTAATTTTAAGTCCCCCACTGAAAATAAGTTATGTGATCAAGAAGATAGAAACTCTTTATATGAATTATAATTTTTTTATTTTTACTATTTTTATACTAAAAATGTTATCTGAAAGTCGATAGTGTCATAAAATTGATAAGTATGTATGCTTAAAATATAAATGTTGTTGTCTCACCATATGAGCATTCAATTTTCTATAGAATAACACATTTTTATTTTGTTTTTGGAAATTTTTAATATCATTTCAAAGCAATTTAAACATATCGATATCGGGTGTCCCGCAAGGTGGCTGAACACACAGCTGCTGTCACCTTTGTGCTTTTGACGCGTTGAGGCGTATCGGCCAATCAGGTGGGGGGACGCTCGCGCAACGCACCTAACGCTTCGCTTCTTACGCTTTACTGAAATCGCACCTTAATGATTCGTTATGTTAACGTAGACACTAAATAATTCCCTAGCTATAATATCAACCTCGTGATTTATGAAGGAATATACAACATGATGTCACAATATGTAATTAGCCTTGCAAATATTAATGTAAATACTCTAACGCCCGTTGTGTGCGTAGAATACTTTATGAGGTTGACGTGTCATACAAAAACAACTCGAAAACAATCTTACTACAAGATGATTTATTTGCTCGTTCGAAAGAAGGGTGAGATTAGAAGTTACTTCACTGTCATTTTCCCCAAAAGCATTTTTCTTAAATATACCTCAGGGAGAAATAACTTTAGTTGCAAAGTTTTTCATAGAGTTGATGAGAATGCCTCTCGGGGTTGTGGCTTGGAATATGGTACAATTAGTGGTGGATGAGGAGGGCGCGGGGGGGGGGGGAGGGGGGGGAAGGGGGGGGGGAGTGGAGGTACCGTGATTACAACAGAAGAAAAAATACGAAATAATGTATACTATATTTTTACATAGTTGAAGGGGTATTCAGGTCAGAAATTACAAAAAATCAAACGTATTACCATCCATGAAAAATAATGATTCATAATTGAACAAAAATTTCTGCCCAAAGAGAAAGAAAAAAATTAACGACATCATAGAATTTGGGCTAGTTGCCCAACAAAAAATTTTCATATGGAAATTAGCATGTATGTGATTTTCATCCTAAGGCAACAAGACAAAGTAAAGCAGATACAGATGATTGGGTGTTCAATATGAACGCAGGAGTTCTTAAGCTTGATTAATATTGTTAGATAGCGGGAACCTACCGTGTCTCCAACCCAATTCCGTCGGCTCGGCCTCGAACCCACAGACTCCGAAGTCGACGGTCCCGTAGAAGTACTGGGGCGTAGCTCTAGGGGTGGTTCTCACATCATAGGGATCGGGACATACCAGTTCAGGCAGTTTAGGAATGACAAGACTTTGGTTCAAACAATAGAGGAACCGCAATTTATTAAACTGTACACATTTATCCTATGTGGCTGAGTTATGGCGAATCTGTCTATGGGCATTCTAGGTCTGATGGACTTAACCTTCCTATCCAGAGGGTAGCTGTAGTAACCCCTTTACCTTGGCTTTCCGGTGGCTGACTCCGACCCCGTGTTGTGGTTTGGCTCCCTCGTCCAGGTTCACGATCGGCCTCCATGTCCTTCCCTCTGGGTCTCCCGTCGTTCCTTCCACCGTTCCACCTTGGCACAGTTCTACCTTATCTTCCGTTCCATGGTTGAATGCCCCGAATAATACCCGTGAACCCTCGCACCTAGACTTTCCTACGTCATACCCCAGTCACTCCCTCTCTGCCCAACGCTGGCTGTCCCCAGTCATAATTTACCAATCAAACTACTCGGTTCGACCCCCTCTCGTGGCAATCACGAAAGAGTGGGACCAGGGCTCACTGACGAAGTCAACGAACCAGCCCCCCTCCTGAACCGAGCAGTAAGCAAAGTTGCTGCACAACCAGGAAATTATAACCGAACAAGACTGACGAAATAGCCGAGCACAGCGCATACCTTACGGTGACGACAGCTGTGAGCGAACACAAGGTGTCACCGTAAAGTATCCATAAATCACGCAATTAAATAAAACAAAGTAAAAATGAAATAATGAACAAGACTCCATTTTTACGCCACAATACAACGCACTGGGTGATGGTTAATGCCTAGAACCTTGAATTTTGCGAAGAATTGACAGACAAGACACACTTACAAGGAAAACAAACATGATAACTCGAATGTTTTATATGCATACCTGTTGAATTTTAAAAACTCCGCCCCCAATATCTTGCAAAGAAATACATGATGACTTTGAAAGATGGCAGTCTTCTAGTGCTTTGAAAAGTGAGTAGCGCACTCTTCCCGTAAAAATTAGTACTATGGCGTGGGCGTGTAAAATGTTTTTCCGAAGTTGACAGCTGAAAAAAAATGAAGGTAATATCGCTCTATTAACTTATTATCCGAAGTCATTTTTAAATGGTAACTGATATGGACTGACAACCGATACATGCTGCAGCAGACGACGTGAAACTTTGATTTAAAATAAGGTTCGTTTGATTTGCCGTCACTCTGCACTTTTTGACATTAACCCCATGAAATAACATGGAGTGAGTGCAAAAAGTATAAAAAGTTTAGCCAAATCAAACGAACCTATTGTTTACATCAGAATTGGAAGCCGTGACCGGAAGCTGTCAAAGCAAACTGTGCGTGGGGAATCTATTGTATTTTTAATATTTTTTTATCTAATGAAATGTGTTATATTGTGGTTAGTTACAACATATTTGATGTAAAAAAAATCGAATTTTATTTTTATTCACCCTTTTTCGGACTGTCCCGAGAATTTCAAAATTCAAAAACCAAAACAAAGTTTAACTCAAAAAGCAAATTCAATGAAGCTGGAATTTTAGACATTTGTTTATTGATTCTTTGTTAATGTGTTCCAATAGTTTTATTTTTATTACCTTCCATAGTTTTCCTTTTGTGATTTTTTTAGTGTACCGTCGAAATTGTTTCCAAAGTCGGTCATGTTTAGCTCAACGCAAATAATGTATAATTACTAAAACCTCTTAATTTGTATCAATTGCGTCAAGCGCTGAACACTCAGTTTCAATATGCATCTTCAATCGTAATGATCCGACAACAAATGTAGGCGCAACACTGTGTTTAGTGGAGACGTGTAAATCTCTCGAAAAACCTCCTACCGGAGTTCTCGCTCGCCGCGTTTCAGCCCGGGCGGTAGCGACGCGGGCGGTGGAGCCAGGAACTGCCAGCACCTGAGCGCATCACTCGACCCGCCAAGTGCGAACGTTATCATAGTGCGTTGAGGTTACGTTCTGTCTAAGTCACAATGGGGAGGAGTAAGCGCGCTAATCCAGGTAGGACAAGGAAGAGAAACAAACAAGCTATAGATGGACCAACACCACATCTCCCTTGGCCAAAACGGGCGAGTCAAAGTCGACTGGAATGCAGGTGATAGCGCATAAACGCGTGCTCCTCGCGCTCGGCGCGTAAACGGTAGCGGCAAAACATGGCTTCACTTACATTGCATTTTTTCAGAAACTATTAAAGCTAGAGCAATATTATAAGCGGCACAAGAAAGTTGACAGTTATACCTTGACGACGATAGTTTTATATTTGTGACAGGTTTCTTGTAAACCATACAAATTGCGATCGTAAAAAACGTAGAAATCATCGAAAGGTTTCCACTAACATTGCTCTGCTTTAATGGCATTATTTTATCAACTATTAATGTTTGACGAATATAGTACACATCATCGTGTAGAGGAAGGTTAGACAAAAGTATAGATGTGGTTCAATGTTTGATGCGCGTATTGGTTATCTTGAGACCATGAGTTGAATATTGACTGAACGTAGTTTTGCCGTAGCCTGCTGGCTACGGCCGGCCGTATAGCTCTGCCGTAAGCACGCAGGAGAGATGTGTTCCCGACCACTGCCGATAGCAACCGACCCCTGCTAGCTACACTTCACTACCGGCCGCCCCTAAAAAACCGAATAGACTAGACCCGGATGCGCGCGCAAGCTTTCGCGCGCGGAGATGTGCTCGTGGTAAATCTATAAAGCGATTTTACAATATCATAAAAGAAAAAAAGAAGAACGGGAGAAAGAACTGCACGAAGTACATTCACCTTTAAGGTAAGAAAACTGACACCATATTATCAATAATTGATTTAGCATAATTCACGGTATATGTGAAGGATCTGTAGATATAACATGTTTATTATTTATATTACAGTGAGATGTATGTGTTCTGAACTAATTCTATGTCCGCCTCTACAATCCATCAGTATTGTTAATTTGATTGAATAAAAATAAAATTAATACTTGTTTAGAAATGAAAATAGATAATAATATGTACCCGGTAACGTTACAAGTCTCCTACAGTAGTAATTTTACAAAGGTTCCGGTGTCTAGGAGCATTCCTTATATCATAGTATTTTGAAATAATACTAGATTCGATCGGAAAAAATCCAAACAGTTCTCGAATTTGTTTTCACTGGATGGAGAACTATTTGTATTGAAAGAAGATTAAAGTTCTCTCGTATTTCATATGAAATTGTAATGAAATATAAATGCAAACATATATAAATAAAATATAAAGTTGCTTTACGTAATATGTAACAACCTCGGGGCTAGAGCGATAAAGGCTCTGGACCCCCGAGGGGGGGGGGGTTATCTGAAACTTTGAATAGGCTGCCTTAGTTGGAACAGCGTCTCTTTGTCTATCAAGTGTAAAACTACTCCAGACAGCCTAAACAAGAGACAACAAAGCCATGTATTGTAGTCTACCGATAAAGATGGCTCAGTGCGTAGACACGAGGCTCTAATTCGGGAGGTCGCCGGCCCGATACCCTCTACCGGCAATCCTCACAGAAACGTTTCTCCGAGTTTACTCAGTCACAAGGCGAATGCTGGGACTGAGTCATACTAACAGCCCTCGGACATTCCTTCACACTATTCCAAACAATTCCTAACACCGTAATACTTTGTTAGTATCATGAAGAGGGATATGAAATTGTCTCTGGGCAGTTTTCCTACGAAAAAATATTATTATTATTATTATACGACAGATGTAAAGCCAATGTAAATGTGTTTGACAATACAAAACTCAACTACGCTGTAATGGCTTTGAGACCAAACCACTTCAACTGCAGTTGTTGATCGTCTCAGCTTCATGAATAAGGAAAACATCGGAACTATTTGGTCGGGATTGATGATGGCTGGAATATTATCAGGTCATCTCGAGTTAGTATCTTTTTGTATTGCGTAGCAATACCAAATTTTGTATGGATAGATAACCTCGAGGATAACCTGTCCAGGGAGAAAATTGCCCCATATTTAGGTGATTAACTAGGTTCTTCTAGTGACTGGGTAAAGAGTGTGCGGAATGCGGATAGTGGGGAGGGAATGTCCAAGAGTAATTATTTATTTCATAAGACTCATTCAACTCAATCCCAGTTTGACAGAGAAAAACATGGAAAAACGTATTTCCGTGTTGCGGGTATTAAACCTCTTTAGGAAGGTATTTACTGGCACTACTCGCCTGCGAATGCACATTTTGGTCACAGTCCCGGCGCTTTATCCGAGAGGGTAAGTAATTTTGAATCCTTATGAATTTTATTTTTCAATGGCAGACAATTTTGAATTGGAGTACGTTTTTATTTCGTACAATATTTCATCACATTTTATCAGACACAATTAAGTTCTTATTATGGAGTTTTTTGCTTACGTTTTTAATTTCACTATCAAAATATTTTGTATGTCTATGGGGGACTAACCATATAGTGGATGGTGGATTAATATTGTTAGTTCCACTGACACATAATCATACCCCTGTTTGTCTGCGGTTCAGTAACTGAGGATTTATAGTCGGAAAATTAGTCGTTCCACAGCAACCTTGTGAATGCTGACGTCCGTGATGAGTGAGACATTGTCCAATCAAACGTCAGTACTTGAATAAGTCCCTCACTGATTAGCCCAGACTCACTTATCTATAACGAAAGCATTCACAAGGTTGCTGTGGAAACACTTTAAGAATCATTCAGGAAATCGGAGTTGAAAAGGAAGGAGTTGAACAATGAAAAGGTGTTTTCATCTTCAGGCAAAACGATGATTTCGAACCAGCGCCTGGCCCTTCTACCGCTCTAGACCCGAGCCCGACGTCGCTGTCACCACTGTCCGCCCCATCGAACTCTAGCAGGTGATCAGACAAATCTACTTGTTGTGTATAAGTTTTGAGTCGAGTCAAATTTTTTTCATCTTACCCATCCGCCACTGACTGTCAGTCAGTGTTCTAAGGCATGCACAAATACGTGCGAGTATATTATAAGAAATGATACATGAATACAGCACACATCAAAAATGAAAAGGTGTTTTCATCTTCAGGCAAAACGATGATTTCGAACCAGAGCCTGGCCCTTCTACCGCTCTAGACCCGAGCCCTACGTCGCTATCACCACCGTCCGCCCCATCGAACTCTAGCAGGTGATCAGACAAATCTATTTATGTGTACAAGGCTTGAGCCGAGCCGAGCGAAAGAGTTTTTTCATTTTACCCATACATTACGTGTACGTATTACAGTGCGGGCAATGACCAATTATTCCATTGGCCATGGGATGATGAGAGTCTCCCTGATCTAATAATCGAACCAGAAGGAAGTCCTCAAGGCAACAAGGACAAAGTCATTCCCGGTCGTCGGATTGTCAACCTTGTCCACCTAGTGTCGCAGCTGGTACCCGTGGCTGCTCATGGTCTTACATGCACCACAGGCCGCATGGAGCTGACGTCAGAGCGGCGGTCGGGCCTCGTCTCAACACTCATCTTCCAGTGCAGCATGTGCAGCAAGGAAATAAATATCACCACCGAAGAAGATGTAAAGGCCGACGAATTGAACAGCGCGTTTGTATGGGGAGCAGTTGCGATTGGCATAGGACATGCGCAAGCCCAAGAACTGATGGCGATTATGGAGATCCCTATTATGGCTAAGCGAAAATGGGACCGGCACGAAGAGATTGTAGGGACAGTAAGTCCATAGTTCAATAGATCTATAATAGGTTCATAAAATAATCAATATTACTGCACTACATAAAACATATGTTTAAAGGCAGTTTGAAATACATATCCATTTGGCATTTAGTTATATTTTATTTATTTAGTGAATTTTCATACGTTTACTAAATTGTATACTGTTTTAATTTGTTACAGGTGTGGGAATCAAAACTCAAAGAATATATGATTGCCAACGGTGTTCGTGAGCGAGAGATAGCAATCCAGAAGGGTAACCTGCTGAATGGGATTCCTTTTATAGTTGTCATCGTTGATGGAGGGTGGAGTAAGCGCTCGTATGGCCACGCTTATAACGCTTCTTCAGGTCTGGTACGTTTATGGTTGACTTCCGCATTTCTTAAAAATGTATATACAGTGGTCGAATTGGAGGAGAAAGACTATACGAATGAGACTAAGCTCAACCCCGATGTAAAAAGAGATCCTCGTTTACCTCTTGCAGCCCCCCCCCCCTCCCCCACTCTTTGATAAAAAAATGCCTCATTATCTCCTTTCATAAAATGATTAGTCAGTTTAAAAACTTTCTCTAATGAAGCACTTCGATCACTGTTTGAAGTGCATGGACTATTTCTTGTAAGTAATAATGATAATCAGTTGTTCATTTTACAGGCGTGCATCATCGGAGCCGAAACGCACGGCCTATTGTATCTCGGCGTATGCAACAAATATTGTTACGTTTGTTGCAACACGGAGGAGGGAGAAGATGTTCCCAAGCACCGATGCTACAAGAACTTTGATGGACCCTCCACATCAATGGAACAAACAATCATCGTGGAGGGTTTCAGAAAAAGCATCGAGATGCACGGCCTAATTTATAAATACATTGTTGGCGACGGCGACTCGAGTGTCTATGCTCGAGTGCAACAAGGTGTGAGTTACGGTCGTAACGTCGTCAAACTCGAATGTGCAAACCACATCGTGAGAGGCTACACCGATAAACTCCACAGGCTGCGAGTGGACACAACGCACCCTCTTTCTGCTCGTAAGGAGCTCACAAAAGCGATTCCTCGCCTGACTCAGGCCGCGCGAAGTGCAATTGCCAGCTGTGAACGTAAGGGAGGCAACGTTCAGGTGCTTCGACAAGACCTCATCAACGGGCCGTGCCATGTCTTCGGCGACCATAGCAGTTGCAGGGAAACGTTCTGCAAGCGGAAAGACATGGACGAAGAGAACATGGTCCCGTTCATGAAAGCGTCTACGCTGTGGCAGGCAATGAGGAAAGCGCTTGACCCAATCATTTCAAAGGCGGATCGTCTGACACGAAACGTCACGACCAACCAGGCCGAACGTTTGATGGCGTTGGTAGCAATGAAGGTTGGTGGCAAACGAGTGGACCATACGAAGAGAGGGGGATATGAGAGAAGAGTTACGGCTGCAGGCTTGGCTCATATCGGAGGGCCTGATTGGCACAGGTCTCCTCTAAAATCATGGTTTGGCCACAGTCCGGGCCAAATCTGCAAATCTGTGATAGCTAGTCGTAAGAGGAAGAGTGATTTGCACAGACAGCGGGTGCAAGCAAAACGCAGGCTAGCTTTCCAAAGGAAACGTAGGAAGACGGGTACCACTTCAGCTGGTCCTGACGCCGATTACGGACATGCAGCCGCTGAACCAGACATCAGCGAAGAAGAGATGAACCGTCGGAAGATGGAGTTGCTTGAAAAGCTTGCCAGCGAGGCCCGTTCTGTCGAGGCCCGTCACGGGCTAGAGAGGGCGACTGTTGGTCAACATGGTAACCCCGCGTGGAGGGAGGCCAGGCGTGATCGACTCACAGCTTCCATGTTCGGGTCTATCTGCAGCAGACGAGCGCATACTTCCTGCAGTAGGCTTGTTAAGGATATTGTCCACCCTCGAGACATCAGGTCGGACGCTATCACGTACGGTAGGATCCACGAGAGCGACGCAATTAAGTTCTACGAAGAGAGATGTGCCGTTCTCGTCGATGAATGCAGTTTGTTTGTGGACCCCGACAACCCTTACCTGGGTGCAAGCCCAGACGGCCTCGTCGGCACAGACAGGGTCGTCGAGGTGAAATGTGTACCCTCACTGAACAAGGACGGAATAACCATCAAAGCAGCGGCGGCAGCAAAGCGCCTATTTGTTTCCCTGATTGACGACAAACTTACAATCAAATCAAACCATAGATATTTCTTCCAGATACAAGGTCAACTTAACATCACTAGAAGACAGTTCTGTGATTTAGTAATATTTAGCGACCATGACCAAGAAATACTCACAATAGAGCGCGATCAAGAACTCTGGACAACCTACATGCTGCCCAAGCTTCAACAATTTGTACCTTGAATGCATACTCCCCGAAATAATTGATTCCAGATTCCTTCGAAATCTGCCAATAAATGACCCGCCTTTCATCAAGAACGCTCAGATACAGAAGGCTGCTAAACAAGAAAAGAAGATGAAAAAACGACCATCCTCCTCCAATTAAAAATTGTGCAACAGCCATGAACATCTCAAGCTTGTCGTCAATTAGGGCAACAATAGACATGCAAAATATGTTAGCACACATATTATTATTTTTTCTATATTATCATTAATTAGGGCTAGTATGTCATTGAAGTATATAAAATGTCGTTCAAAATTAAAAGCATCCATAGTGTGTTACTCTATTTAGGAACTAGGGTTTGTTCTCGGCTGCGTACCAACATGGCAGTCACTGCAGTGACTGAAATCCGTACCACCTTGACTCGCAGTCAAGCTCCAGTCTTTGTTTTTTGCGTACCAGTTTAGCTCGCAGTTACCCCTCCAGCCACTGCGTTCACTCGACCAAAACGATTGAGCAGCCGTAGTCAAGGGAGGTGAAATTTGGATTTGTATGCACAATTTATCATTGTTTAAATTGTAGGTGACATCACTACGCCAACTTAGAAGTCCCACGTGTAATGAATGTAATGTTGTTAGGTTATTCGGCCGCTAGGTAAACCTCTCAATGTTTCCATGTAATTATTTACTGTTCTCTTCTTGATTCTTTGTTCATGTTCTTCATCACTGGGTGAAGACTCGGATGAAGTATCAAAAATAATATCAACTGCGGTTGTTGTGGCCATGCAGAGATTTTGAAGGTCCATTGAAACTGCAAATGTTGCTTTTATGAATGACAATCAGCTGCTGTTGTCTGCATGACTGCAGCCCGTACTGGCTGCTGCATCATTAATATTATTTTATTGTTGCAAGATATACAAACCCGGTCAAAACCGGCGTAAACATGTTGTATGGACATACGGACATAAACGTCAAGTACTTCCATGTGCTTACCTTATTAAACTTTACTTAAAACTAATTAAATAATATATCATTGTTCATTTTGTTTCCAAAACCAACTGTAGATGCTATGTACGGTCGTGGCCGATTTGTACTCATCCCAGCATTCGCTTTTCGTATGGTGGAAACCACGAAAACCACCATCAGGATGGAGAACTTCTTGAAGTCTTCGTTCTTCTTAGTTCAAAAATTGTCGTACTATCCTACAAGTGTTCAAAATTATAGCTTTTTGCATCACAATGTAGCCTATACGTTCGGTTGGAGACCAATTAGTTTAATACTGTTACACTGTCATGGAGTTTTCATGGAACAATACAGTTTGCTGATATAATTAACGGTGCAACAGTTACATTATTCTACTTCCACACCCTTTTTATTTCAATGGATAACTCCTTATCTGCTAATCTTTTCTCGCCAAGTTGTCTCTACAGTGTGGCATAAAGAAACGGCAACATCAATTAAAATCGTTTCTTGTTTCTTCTTGTCAACAAATATAATATTAGGTCTGATGTGTGGTGATGTTTGGTTTGGCCTGTTATAACTGCCCGGTCGTAATTATAGTTTATAGTCTTTACTTTCTAATACCTTTTCAGACTTGTATTTGTAATACGCAGTGCTTGTGTTTATAAGTTTATACTTTATGGCTAGTTTTTGAAGTATAATGTTTGCAATTTGGTTATGCCTATGAAGATAACCTATAATAATAATAACAACCACAATAATAATAATAATAACAATTATTATTATTCATTTATATATATATATATATATATCTATTTGAATTTTTTTTCAAGAACACTCTTGACGTGGTTGTTATGTGAAATCCAGAAATTAAAAAACCAACCCCGACTGGGAATCGAACCCAGGTCTCCCACTTGCCGGGTGGGCGCCATAACCCCTAGACCACCGGGACCGGTAATTCAATGACTGGATGTAGTGCATTTAGATAGTATGTGGCGGTGGAACAATATATATATATATATATATATTATTATTATTATTATTATTATTATTTGTATTATTTTTGTCATTATATAATCATCAATAATCAATCAATTAATGATTTATCATTTTTAATTCAATATTAATATTATATTACATAAACGAGAAATACCACATCGTGATTTTTCTAGGGTTACAGCTACTCGGGCCTAAAGTTATCATATTATATGAATAAAATATGACTTACAAAATGCATTTTTCCAATTTATTGTGATTACAGAAAAAACTCATAATAACCCCACGATCTAACTTTCCTTGTGAAAATCGGCTATTTCGAGCTACTTGTCCTGTTTCGCTGGCGATATCTAGGACTTATTTATCAGGGAACCCTGACCTACGTACACACGCGCATCGGCTTATTTCATTCACTCTGTGACTCAATTGACTCAACACAGGTCAGGTACACGCAGAGCTGGGCATACACCTGAAAAAAGTGTGTATTGAAAAAAACATCGTATTATAATTCAACGTTTGTGACGGGATTTTACAGCCAGGAATTGGAATGTATTATAGATCTATAAATTATATTGAATATGTCATTTATTCAATTAATTTATGTGAATATAAGTCGAAGACCTGACATTGCGATCGAACTCTTGATAATATATACACGTTCATCAATTCATATTTCTTGATTTGCTGATTCTTCTTCTTGTTGCTTTACGGCTCATTTATTGCAATCATGTTATTCGAGACGATGAGGGGTGACAGGTGAAGTTTGTGGACAGTTACAAAAAAAACATGCTTTATGCGGGATTCGAAGCCACGTCCCTATGAAGTTATAACATTAGGACCTGCGCTCCGTCAACATGAACCCCGGACAGCTTCGTGATTTGCTTCACAACATCGAGAATTTGATTTTACTGTTGTCTATTCTCCACACAGATAACGAAATGAAGTGTGTTTTTATCTGTAGTTGAGCACTAGCGAGAGGAGTAGGCAGGGGAAGGCGGGGTATGCATTATAGAGAGAACACTTCTTTATCGACACTGATAATAGCGTAAACAAGCAAGTGTCGCGAGGAGCGGCATGCACCTGCTCTGCACATGGCTCAAGCTCGACTGAGTGATTAGGGTCACGACAGTCGAGTACACGATATTGGAGGGGGGGGTAAAAATGTTCGAGGTGGGGTAAAGTAGTATTTTCGTTCTCAGTCCTCAGTCTAACAGATAGAAGAACTTACCAAAAAGAGGGCCGCTTGATTCCCCTTAACTTGACTCGGATGGTACGATATTCATTGGCTGAACTACTGTGACGTTTGACGTAGCGATTGGTGGTTACTAACGCTTAACAATCGTGAATAACAATAATGAACTTTCTTAATCACTCGGTATTTCCCTAAAAGCGCGTTCAGACAGAATGACTATGGACTAAGACTAACAACCAGTGACTAAGCTTTAAGGCGGGTTCACACAAAATAACGAAGACTAACGATTAGTGTTTAAGAAAGTTGAAGTATACGATTTACATTGAAGCGGTCACATACTTTGCTAGTGATTAGTGTTTAAGACCGAGTGATTAAGAAAGTTCATTATTGTTATTCACATTATTGTTAGGCGTTAGTAACAACCAATCGCTGCGTGGAACATTACAGTAGTTCAGCCAATGAAAATCGTACCATACGAGTCAAGTTAGGTTTTAATGTTGTTTGGGTTTTCACTTTTACGCAGAGTTTTGTTTTGACAGCTTCCGGTCACGGCTACCGGTTGTAACTCTCTCCGACCCAACTGAATTGGGAAGAGGAGTAATTTATAGAAAAAATACACGTATGTATTTTAGAACAAAGATATATTTTACTTTGCAAAATATATTACAAAAGTCACCATACTCAACCCGTGGTCGGTACCCGTTCAGCCTCTCTCGACCTCGTCACTTTCCATGGAGACCATCTCCCATTCAAAATAACACCAACCAAACATCTTCTAAAAAACACCCTGCCCTCTAAATGTCAACAGTAAAACCAATGGACAGTTCAATAATGCATCAAGAGGGCCTATGAGACAGCACATAGCCCCCCCAAAATGATAGATAAATGACCTTGTGTCTATTTATCATCATTATCACATATGAGTGCTGTCACAATAAGTCAAAACATTAATCATTATAAGCAATACCAACAATCAAACATACATAGAAACATAATTATCATAAAAACACGATCAAGTGACCGTACATAGCATACATGAAACAATCAAGCACATATAAAAACATAATTATCATAAAAACACGATCAAGTGACCGTACATAGCATACATGACACAATCAAACATACATAGAAACATCATCATCGTTAGCGACCCGCACAGATATGCAACTTGAAACGCCGTGTATTCCCTATCCTCCTCACGCAGTTTGAGCTGCCACAACGAGCTTGTCAAGTCAATGGTAGTGAAGAACTTAGCCTTGCTGAACGTCTGTAACACGTCTTCCATCGGCAAAGGACAGTCTGTTTTCGGTACCATTCTACTGTTCAATTTTCTGGCATCCAAACACACGCGTACGCTGCCGTATTTTTTAACCACCGTTACTAATGGGTTAGAGTAAGCGGAGGGACCGGGTTCGATGATACCCATCTCCACCATGCTGTCGATTTGTTTTTTGACGGCCGCTCGTTTAGATAGCGGTATCGGGTACGATCGTTGTACAAACGGTTGTGGGTCACTCATATGAATTTCATGTACATAATCATGAGCACAACCTGGAGTGTCTGAGCACACAGCCCTGTGTGTCAACAGCATGTCCGTGATGATTTGTTTATCAGTTTGTGACGCATCGATATCGCCCACTTTGTCCTTAACACACGCCTCAAAGTCAAAACTCGGGTCCTGAGATTTCCACACATGGCAGCATGACAACTCGTGGTTTACATTGACATTCATGTGCGAACTGTCAAAACCCTCGCACACCTTCCCTTCAATGTCAATGTCATCACAGCTAATTGCAGCGTCGTGTTCCGCGAACGGCTCCAGTATGGACTCACCCCCCGCGATATCGTGGTTGATCTCTATCTGATTGATGCGCGGACGGTTGTCGTGGCTTCCATGACGATCGCGCCACTGATTATTGCCGGTGGCCCCGCTCTCCCTCCATTGGTTGTTAGGACCACCCGTAGGCCTACCGTGCAATGGTTGGTAGTTTGTCTCCGGCTTGAAGTGGTGTGAACGCGGACCAAATTGGTGGACGTCCCCCCGTTGTTGACGTCTTGCTGCTGCGTCGTCCATGTCCCGCAGGATCTGCAACATTTCTGCGGGCGTGGAAACTCTTGCTGCGACGAGGACGTTTTCCACGTTAGCCGGAAACAGGTGACTCATGCGTCGAACAAAAGTCCGCGGCGGAATAGGCGTGGATAGATATTTAGTTTTCCGCATCCACGAAACGAAGAATTCCGCCATCGATTTATGGAGCTGACGGTTGTAAGTAGATGTATGGAGTTCGTCGATAAGCTGTTCTTGTTTGTTCTCCGACCAAAACAAGTCGACAAACGCTATCTTGAACTCCTCCCAGGTTTTCCACGTGTCCACAAACGCCCGTCCCCAGTCTCCTGGCATCCCATCGAGTTGGGCTATTGTCAACATTATCCACTCACTCACATGAACAGGTGTCTGAGCAAAATACACCTCCATGGCGTTAATGAATTCCATGGGATGAACTTTACCGTCGTCTTGGAACCGTATCTTTATTGGCGGTCGAGTAATAGGACACACGAAAGGGCGCTGTTCCACCTCACTGTATTGGCCTTGTCCCTGAAACGTCGACGCCGCTCCCGACGAACTCGCAAAACCACCCGGTGCCTCGAGGGCGCTGAGACGGCCCGTGATGGTACCACAGCCTTCTCGACGGGTCAATCCGCGATAGACTGCTTGCTGCGTGGGGTACCTTTCAATGTTAAATATTTTGACATGGAAAAAGCGAGAAGTTCGCAAGTTTGCCGCTAGATGGTGTTACTTAAGGGGGCGGAAATGAATTAAGCGGAAGACATTTTCTGTAATGTGCGCGGCAAATACGTTTGACACGGAACACAGAACGAACGAGGACGCTCTTTGGCAAGTTGATTCCATTAGTTTTGTGTGCATTTATTAAAGAAATACCGCTATTGACAAGGCCCTCAATAAGCCATACAAAATACGAAACCTATTATTTCTAAATATGGGTGGCGGGCGTAAATAGAAATGTGGGATTGTAGCAATGAAACTTGAATGTTTGTGAATTTTCTTTCAAATTTGAAAACCAGAGGGATGCGAGTTTAATTATTGTTGAGTAAGAACTAGACCAATCTATCTGACTATCTCTCGATAGCACGGGCCTATTATGTTTATTTCATAAAATAAAAATACTACCGATTCAATTTAGCTGTCAGCAAATAATTTAATGCCTTACCTAATACCATTATACTTTGAGATATGCCTATTTAATTTATTTTCCTTCTAATTAAAATTACAGAAAAATACGTAATAATGGCAATATATATACATTTTAATTGTTCTTGACAAAACTACAAACAAACTAAATTAGAGCCCATATTAAGAGTCTGCCCTGGTCGATCGGCATTGGTCCCATGCCATGGTCCGCAAACAATGGACAGTATCTGCGTTCTTGGTTTGAATCCTGGTTGAGTCTGGATGTCATTGGCAGTTTTTCATCTTCAGAATCACCCACCCATCGTCTTGATTTCCATCGTTGCCAAAATATATGAGAGAATCCCAAATATCATCATTATCATGGTGAAAACTCATCATATCCTACAAATATTTCAAGTCAGACGAAATGCAGTCCACAACCTCCCCACTCCCTTTTCCTCCCTCTTCCCCTATCCTCCCCGCCCTCCTACTTGCCCCTTTTCTCCAAACGGCCCCCTATTTCATCCTCATACCATTTGCATTTTCATATGTCACCTCTCATCGTCTCGATTAGCTATGTTGCAAAAATATAAGACGCTAAGCCCAAATATCAATCAATCTAGAGAGGTAGCCCGTCTGGGCCCGGGGAAGAATAGGCCCAGAGTGACTCTGCTAGTCGTAAGAGGCGACGACAGGAGACCCTATCCCTTACACTCCCACTGAAGATTTCTTCTCCCACTTGACTCTGCCCTCCCTTACTAGACTCCCCTTACGACGACTCCCGCGATATAGATGGACCTGATTCGGAAGACGTCATAATTATGACCTAAGCTGTCGAGTACGTCGTTAAACACCACAAATAATAATAATCTAGAGAGGTATCCAGTTAGTTATGTTATGTAGTATGTAGTAAGTTATGGGTGTATTGGAAACCAAAGGGCTTAGGGGGTAGGTAGGCAGGGACTTCAAACCCAATGCCAAGGCTTTGCATATCTAGTACCTATCCACCGATGGGCCTAGATATACAAAGGCCTAGGGTTTGGCTTTATCCACCAGAGACTTTCGCTGGTTCTAGACCTACCATAACCTAAACGGATCTAGCCCTAGCATTTAACAAGCCTGTCAAAACTCTCCAGAGAGTTGTTTAGGCTGCGTGTTTAAGGTTACCTTAATGTTATCTATTATAAATATATGGTAGAATCTTCAACTAGCTCAGCCTAGCCATTAGGTTTGAAATATTTCAAACCCAATGGCCTACAGTTGAGTAGGCCTAGGAAATAATCTAAAATAATCTAGGAAATAATCCTAGCAACGAAGCACTCAATAAATTCAAAGTTGTTCTGAATCGGCCTTGTTGATTCTGGCAATTGTCCGCAGGTGTTCGCACTGTCCAATCACTGATTCATATGTTTCGTATTTGAAATATCGATCTTTGATTGGTTATCGCTCACTCGTCGATGGTGTTCGAAACCTACAGGGTTGGTTCAGTCACTTTCAATTAAAGTCCCCCACTGCAAATCAGTTTAGTTACTGAGTGGGTAGACTCTAAATGTGAATTTAATTTATTTATTTATGGATATTCAGGCCGAGGGCCTACTTCTCGTATGTCTCTTGTGGAATAAATGCACTTACACGTTACATAAAAACCAATTTAAGACCCTTAATTATATATCAGCTTTTATACAATTACATATTTTAATAATCTCAGACAGTAATGACAGCGATGACAGTTCCCTCAGCAGAGTGACTCAAAAGCAGCTGCCAGCAATGTCAACAGTGTTGTCGGTAAAACAATTGATAACTTGGTTCAAAATTTGCTCGGTAGAGTGTGTTAGTTAAGGGGGCATGAACTTCTTGATCGAGGACCAGTTTTTTAGCTCACGCAGCAAGCAGTCTATCGCGGATTGACCCGTCGAGAAGGCTGTGGATGGTACTCAGCAATGTGCCAAATCCGGCCAAGATCGCCTCCAACCTGTCCGTAGGTGGTACCGGTCCCACTGGATCTGGCTGTTCGCCCGTAGGCGATATATCGTTCGCACTCAATAGTCCCGCTTGTGCCCGTGTTCCAGGCATACTGATTCGCGATAGCCTGACAAAAAAAACTCTTAATAATCTCAATACACGAATAATCACGAAAACGATTTAAAATGATAGCGAATAGCGCGACACACGTATGTACGCGGTAACTCGTGGTTTATTTCTACGTTGGGCGCCAGATGTAACTCTCTCCGACCCAACTGAATTGGGAAGAGGAGTAATTTATAGAAAAAATACACGTATGTATTTTAGAACAAAGATATATTTTACTTTGCAAAATATATTACAAAAGTCACCATACTCAACCCGTGGTCGGTACCCGTTCAGCCTCTCTCGACCTCGTCACTTTCCATGGAGACCATCTCCCATTCAAAATAACACCAACCAAACATCTTCTAAAAAACACCCTGCCCTCTAAATGTCAACAGTAAAACCAATGGACAGTTCAATAATGCATCAAGAGGGCCTATGAGACAGCACACGGTACCGATCTAAACAATAGGTCCGTTTGATTTGTCTACACCTTTCGTACTTTTTGCACTCACTCCATGTTATTTTAAAAAGTGCAAAGTGACGGTAAATCAAACAAACCTAAATTTAAATCAAAGTTTCACGTCGTCTGCTGCAGCCTGTAGGATATCATTTACTATTTGAAAATGAATTCCGATAATGAGTGAATATGGCGATATCATTCATATCTTCATCCATTTCCAGCAAATACAATAACAGCTGTCAACTTCGGGACAACATGGAACCGTTTTTGTTTTACACACCCACGCCATAGTACTAATTTTTACGGCAAGAGTGCGCTACTCACTTGTCAAAGCACTCGAAGACTGCCATCTTTCAAAGTCGTCATGTATTTCTTTGCAAGATATGGGGGGCGAAGTTTTGTTTTCCTGAAAACAAAACTCCGCCCCCCCATTTCTTGCAAAGAAATACATGACGACTTTGAAAGATGGCAGGAAAACAAAACTTCGCCCCCCATATCTTGCAAAGAAATACATGACGACTTTGAAAGATGGCAGGAAAACAAAACTTCGCCCCCCATATCTTGCAAAGAAATACATGACGACTTTGAAAGATGGCAGTCTTCGAGTGCTTTGACAAGTGAGTAGCGCACTCTTCCCGTAAAAATTAGTACTACTGGGCGTGTAAAACAAAAACTGTTCCATGTCCCGAAGTTGACAGCTGCTGTTATTAAATTTGCTGAAAATGGATGAAGATATGAATGACATCGCCATATTCACTCATTATCGGAATAAATTTTCAAACAGTAACTGATATTGACTGATAATCTACAGGCTGCAGCAGACGACGTGAATCTTTGACTTAAAATTAGATTCGTTTGATGTACGGTCACTCTGTACTTTTTGACATTTACCCCATGGAATAACATGGAGTGAGTGCAAAAAGTACAAAAGGTGTAGCCAAACCAAACGAACCTATTGTTTACATCGGTACCGGAAGCCGTGACCGGAAGCTGTCAAAACAAACTCTGCGTAAAAGTGAAAACCTAAACAACATTAAAACCTAATTTGACTTGGATGGTACGATTTTCATTGGCTGAACTACTTCGGCGTTCCACGCAGCGATTGGTTGTTACTAATAGTCGATGTACAGCTACGCGTTGCGAGCGAAGCGAAGGCGCGAGCTCCGATCAGTGACCGAGTTTGCGTGAAACTATTAACTTCTTTGCGTGAAACTCGGCCGCTGATAGGAACTCGCGCCCTCGCTTCGCTCGCAACGCGTAGCTGTAAACGTACCATAACGCTTAACAATCGTGAATAACAATAATAAACTTTCTTAATTACTCGGTCTTAAATACTAATCACTAGTAAAGTATGTGAACGCTTCAATGTAAATCGTATATTTCAACTTTCTTAAACACTTATAGACGATTAACAGCTACGCGTTGCGAGCGAAGCGAGGGTGCGAGCTCCAATCAGCGGCCGAGTTTCATGCAAAGAAGTTAATAGTTTCACGCAAACTCGGCCACTGATTGGAGCTCGCGCCTTCGCTTCGCTCGCAACGCTTAGCTGTAAATCGACTATATGTCTGTCATTTTGTGTTAACCCGCCTTAAAGTGTTAAGGTCTATTTGATCTCCACCAGCTTGATCGTTAGTCTTAGGCCCGGTCTTTTAACGCCCGGCTAATTATCGTTAGCACCGGTCTTAATTTGGCCTCGGGCTTAAATTTAGACCGGTGCTAAACTATATGGACGGGTCTATGAACAGAATTTGGCCAACCGCTAAGCTCGCTTTGGTTTTATTGCGATATAATATCTCGCCTTGGAGTCAACACAGGCGGTGGCGGTGGGATTCAAAATAAAATAAACGAATGTCTCAAACATATTGTTTTTTTGAAACTGCGACAAAACGTGATGTTTTTCAAATTACTCAATAGAAAATATACAGAAATTAGTTTGAATTGTAATGAGAAACACTACGGGGGAAGGCGCATTTACTTCTAACTATGTCACAGGTAATGTTATGTATTAAATGAACCTTATTAATCATTTGTCATTGGAATCACTCTCAGTGATAGTCAAGGACGTCATATTATATGAAGATGTCAACAACCTTAGATTGTGCTAAAATTTAAGGTGCATTCACCATCTTTACTAGCACTAAGGTTTAATGATTAAGACTAAGCAACAGGCTTCTTTCATTGGCTAGGAGGGAGAATACTGCGCTCTGATTGGCTGTGACTAAGGTTTGTCCTGGTCTTAATCATTAAACCATAGTACTAGTAAAGATTGTGAATGCACCTTTAGCTGGGGCATCGACGAGCGGCTAACATTTGGACCACCGCTAAATGTTATAGTCGGGCGTTATAAGACGTTTGCAGTCACAACGTAACGTCAAAACGTGAATCCATCCCATTCGTTTTTAGTGGCTTGGAAAATATGCAAGTTTTTAAAACCAAAACGTACGTTGTGATCTTAATGTGTATTGCTGTTTATTCCCGTTGCAATTGTGACATGGTGTTCATACTTTGTGATTGTAAACGCTCTGTGACCAATCAGAAACGAGCTTCGTTACGCCTAGCGATAGCAAAACAACTACACATAACACAAACTATTTACCAGCTGTCAGTTGTCAAACTTTTGTTATTCTCACAAGGTGTCAAAAGGTAAGGTCTAAGCCTAGATAAACACACCAAATGCTTTGGATTTCCTACCTGTACATGTTTGTATTTATAAATTTTGGACCGAAAGTTGAAAAGAGTCTATGCGCTCCTTAAACCAATCTAAATAATTATTGTCTAAATCATTTTTGTCTCCTTCATCTGTGGCATTTTCAATGAACTCTAAATTAAGTACATCGTCCATCGTGCAGCTAGAAACGTTTGAACATTGTTTGAAGATACTTAAGCCGCATTCACATAAATAACTATTGATTATTGACTATTGACTATTGACTATAGGGTACGCAAAACTGACGTAACAGACGAACCACAACAACGGAATAAATGAATTGAACTGGTGGACAAACAACAAGCTGTCAAAGTAATATTTTTGCAAATAATGAGGATAAACAATTAGTTGTAACGATAGTAACTGCTCGCCAGTTAAAATTTATGTTCAGTAATGGAAAGCAACTATCTGAAAGTTTGTAAACGTTCTGAACGTTTGTTTTTTCCAACTTCAGAACTTCATATTTCTTTTTGACAGCTTGTTTGTCCATCGGTTCAATTCATTTGTTTCATTGTTGTGTTTTGGTGTTGTGCGTACCCTATTGATTATTGACTACCACCCGTGGTACGTCATTAGTCAAACCACGCCCCTAGCAGTTCCAAAGAAAGATATAAACACTACACAACTAAGTTCTTTGACACGTATGATCTGCCACCTAGAACAAATGAATCGAACTGATTGACAAACAACGAGCTGTCAAAATAATAAAATGGCAACATTTTGAAGAAAACGAGGTATGGCGATAGTAACTGCTCACCAGTTAAGACGTTTAATGATGATCAACCAAGTTGTGAAGGTTTTGTATGTTTCTTGTTTGTTTTGAAGATTTCTTTTCAAAATCAGAATATTTTATTGTTTGACAGCTTGTTGTTTGTCCATCGATTCATTTAATTTGTTTCATTGTTGTAAAGCAAGCTTGCAAATTCATTTTTTTTTATTTTTTTTATCTGCTCCCTGTGTCCAACAATGAAGTCGGGTAGGGGATAAAAATAAAAAATAAATAATATTCGCCGGAAATAGCCAAAAACAAATATAGGCTACACTCTACAGTAATTGAGTAGTGGTATTGACTTCCGTTGCTCCACATTGATTGGCTGAACACGAACGTTTTGATGATATTTTCAATTCGTTAGTCAATAGTCAATAAAAAAAAAAAAAAAAAAATTGTAACCATACAAATAAAAACAAGTGTAGCAATAGTAACTGCTCGCCACCTAAAACTTTGAATGATGGATAACGACTAATACTTTGGCTGCGTACCAACTTCGACTGCGTTCACTGTGGCTGTGACTGGTGGTGGGGGTAACCCAGTCAACGCAGTGAACGCAGCAGCTGGTTCAGCTGCAGTCACAGTCACAGCATTGATTAAACCCACCTGTTAATCAATGGTCACAGCGAAAGCAGACAACAGCAGAAATTGTCATTCATAAAAGCAACATTTGCCATCTGCTAATAAACCTCACAACATTACATTCATAATTTTAACCCTTATGGGACTTCTAAGTTGAGATTATATGGTGTTGTGATGTCACTTACTATTTAAACCGTATAATATTGTCTATAAATTCATAATTCGCGGTAAAATTAAGAGCCACGCCCCCCTTGACTGCGATAGCTGGATCTTTTCGGCCCAGTCATCGCAGTGACTGGAGGGGTAACTGCGAGGTAAACTGGTACGCAAAAAGCAGTGACTGCAGCTTGACTGCGAGTCAAGTTGGTACGGATCTCAGTCACTGCAGTCACTCCCAGTCATAGTTGGTACGCAGCATGTGTCTACACGCACGTGGATTATCCTCGAAGAAGATAATCAACGTTGGACATGATTCCCGTGAACGTCCTCACGGATCAATGTGGCAACTAGTGGAAGAATTTCAAAATAGCTTTAACTTTGTTTATGTGTTGTTTGTTGTGATGTTTTAGTGACATCACTAAATCTTCAGAACTATAATTCTTTCTTTGGACACTTTTTTCTTTTTTTTTCCATATTAAAATCAATAAATCCACGAAAATAATGAAGATAAAACGCCGCGACAACACGTTTTAAGTACGTTTTATAGCTATGTTTTATAGGTAATGAGGTTGGGTTACCTTTACAGCACAAAATATATGCACTGACACCTTTGGGTCTGCCACCTTTCGTCAAAGAAATGTACATGTTTAGTTGGCAGCGCTTCAATTATTTGGGGGTCTTGAGGCAAATCATCTGGCTCGACAATGATTGGCGGAACTGCACGTCTACGCGCGAAGATAATTGGGGACTCGAATGATTGGAGCAAATAATCCACGCGTGTAGACGTAGTATAATTGAAAGTTTTGTATGTGTGTTGTTATTTTTTGTTTTTGTTTTTTCCAAAATCAGAAGAAATTATTTTTTTACAGCTTGTTTTTTGTCCATCGATCCAAATTATTTGTTTCATTGTTGTCTTTTGGTGTTGCTAGTAGCCTTCAAATATGTTTAGTTTAGTTTAGTTTAGTTAAGTTTAGTTAATTAAACAATATAGTCACACATTACATAATAATGATACATATTTGATGACAGATACAGTGACCTGTATCGTTGTCCTGATTGATTGAATGATTGGATCTTTATTGACAACGGGTCAGCGACCCACTAGTGCAATACAATATAATAACAGCTTACAATACAATACAAAGCAACAAGTCACACTAGACTAGTGTTATAACTTAGAGTAACAAGAGAAATCTAAGAAAACAAAAAAAAAAGCAACTTGCACACACGCACTCACGCACACTCACACACGCACATTCACGTACACTCACTCGCGCACATTCATGCACACTGACGCACACTCGCACACACTCACGCACACAAAAGCACACTCGCACCCATTAATACACACTCACACATGCTCGCGCACACTCACACATACTTCGTTCACTAGCACATTCGCGCACACACGCACCACACGCACGAACAACTTACAGTAAGGGTTAACACGCAGAAATATATCATCGTCTAAACAACAGTTCGTGTGGCCTTCTTAAAGCTGGGTAGAGAGATTTTGAAGATATCTAATTGCGGATTTAGAGAGTTGAATGTGTCTTGAATTCTGTTCATTGTTGAGTATTTAACGATGTCCATGCGGCTGCTGGGAATGTTGAAAGTTATCTTTTGCCTGGTGTTTCTGGAAGGTACATGAAAATTAATAAACTGAATGAGGTCGGAATCTAGAACATTGTTGATCACTTTAAAAAGGAAAGTTAAATCGGTGTGACAGCGCCTTGAATGTAGAGTGAGCAGGTTGTGTTGTTGGCAATGGGAGAGGTAGTCGCACCTGTGATTGTACACCCTTTTTTGCGCACACTATCTTGAAAAAGTGCTGCTGCACACTTTCCAGCCTACTGATGTGGGTCGCATGGTGGGGATTGAAAATCACGGAAGCATAGTCTAGGTGAGGCCGCACTAAACTGTGTAAAGGCACCGTAGAGTTTTCGTCGAGAAGTCTTTGGCGCAGTTTCTTCGTATAAAACCGAGCAGTTTTAGCGCCTTTGAAGTTGAGAGCGAGATGTGCGTTGTGTACGAGAGGTCGCTGCTGAGCGTGACACCGAGGTCTCTGACGTGATTGACTTTAGTTAGGGTTTTCCCATTTAGTTGATAAAATGTTGTTAAAGCGGTGTTTACGGTTTGTGAATGTTATGTGATTACACTTAGATATGTTGGGATCGAGCTTCCACGTTGAGCACCATTCACTGAGCCTGTCTAAATCATTCTGGAGCTGTCGGCAATCTGTAACATAGTTTATGGGAAGAAATATTTTCAGGTCGTCAGCAAACATCAGACACTTGCTGACTTTTAGGTGACGTGGTATGTCATTTACGTACAAGATAAATAACAAGGGGCCGAGGATCGAGCCCAGCGGTACCCCGGAAGTCACTGACAACTGATGACGCGCATTCGTTGATCACTACCGACTGTGTACGTTCGCTGAGGTAGTTTTTCAGGATGTTGAGCACGTTTCCACAGATACCGAAGCTGTTAAGTTTCGTAAGTAGCATCTGGTGGTCGACATTATCAAAGGCTTAGCTAAAGTCCGTGTAAATGGCATCGACCTGTTCTCTTGAGTTGAAGCAGGAGGCTATGAATTGGGTAAACAATGAGAAATTCGTGACAGTTGAACGTTTCTATACAAAGCCATGCTGCTCGGGTGTAATATATTGTGAGACGAAGCTGTAGATGTGATTGTGAAGTGTTCTTTCAAACACTTTTGAAAAAACAGGTAACAGGGAGATTGGTCTATAATTTTTCGCAGAGCGTCTATACTGCCCTTTTTTAATAACGGTGTGACTTGGGCATGTTTCCAACGTTTTTGAAATATTCCAGTGCGAAGAGAATTATTGAAGATTGTTTCGAGTGGTTTAGCCAGGGTTGCACTGCAGAATTGTATTACGTTGATCGGTATCTGATCAGGCCCGTGTGACTTTGAGCAATTTAAATTATTCAGACAGTCCACAATCTCGCGACGAGAAATGGTAAAGTTAGATAGGTTCTCGCTGGAGGGTTCACCCGGTGACGAGGAACGGATTTTGACTGAGTTTCAGGATTGAAGCTTGTTTTAAAAAAGTCCGAAAATAACTCACAGCTTGAAGAGAGGTCAGTGGATATCACCCTTCGAGTTCTACCTCTGGTGGAATTCGTCAAATACGGGATTTTCTTCGAACAAAGTTCCAGACGTCTTTAGGATTTTTAGCGAGCGTAGAGTCGATTTTACGTAGGTATTGAGTGTAGTTGATTGTTTTTAGTTTTTTTAAAGTCAGCACGTATAATTTGAAACTCGACCTTGTCGCATTGAAGGCTTGATAACTTCCAGCGCCTGTACCCGCGGTTTTTGCTTTTGAGTAAGTTAATAGTTGCACTGTCGTACCAGGGGGGGGGGGGTATTTACCAGAATTTACCTTGATTTGGGGGACTGTTTCGGCGATGACGTTGGTGAGGTTTGCATAAAATAGATCACATTGCTTGTTTACGTCGTGATTGAGGTCTTCGAGCGCGCCCCAGTCGCATTCCTTCAACCGTTGAGACACTAATTTCAAGTCCGCATTTTTTCAATTGTAGCGATGTCTGAAAGTCGGCTTGTGATTGACAGCTGTTCTCGGAAGCACGAGCTCGGAGACCAGGGTAGCATGATCGGATGTGACAGCGAGCTCCGTTGTGAAGTTGCTTGTAGAGATGTCAGGGTTGTTGACATGTTTTATATAGCCTACTAATTTAGACGGAGAGCCAGCAACATAAAAGCTCCCCTCATAAAGTACATGTGTTTTGACTTTTGGAATAGGAGCGGAAAAACTATTCTACTAACAAAACGCGCGTCTTACTAAGACGGGATATCAGGGGGCGTTTACTAATAAAACGCCATTTTTACTAAAAAGGGTCATTTTTTATTTTCACACATGCATGCGCTTTAACACTCAAAACATATCTGGAAATGTCTCAAGAAACAGAAAATCATAGATTCCAAAGAAACTGTGGGCTATTGTCCTCGCCAGACGCCCCCAAAATGGCCCCAAAAAGGCCAAGGTTCCCCTCATAAGGTACATGGATGGAACAAACGCCATTTTGTAGAGATATGTGTCCCAAATAGAAATTTAAAGAGAAAGACGGGATATAAGGGGGCGTTTACTAATCAGACGCCACTTTATCCAAAAAGGGCAACTTTTTATTTTCACACATGCATGCGCTTTAACACTCAAAACATATCCGCAAAATGTCTCGAGACGTAGAGAAATACACATTTCAAAGAAACTTTGGGTTATTGTCTTCGCCAGACGCCCCCGAAACGGCCCCAAAAGAGGCCATAGTTCCCCTCATAAGGTACACGTATGGAGTAAACGCCATTTTGTAGAGATAAGTGACCCAAATAGGAACTGGAAAAGTAAGACGGGATATTAGGGGGCGTTTACTTATTAGACGTCATTTTATCCAAAAAGGGCCACCATTTATTTTCACATATGCATTGTGCTTTAACACCCAAAACATATCCTTAAATGCCACTAGAGGTGAATACCGTACATTTCAAAGATAATTTGGGTTATTGTCCTTTCCAGACGCAGCCGAAATGGTCCCAAAAAAGACATTTGTTTCATGGATGGAGTAAGCGCCATTTCTATAGAGAGGTGTGCTACCACATATCCTCAATTCGTGTAAGTACCACACTGCCGCATGGACTAGGAGACATAACAGTGTGCTTGACAGACTGGTCAAGGCCATTCCAAAGGATCGGGCTAATAATATCCGAGTCAATAAAAAGATTCAAAATTGTGATCTAATGGAACGACCTGACCTTGTTGTTACGAACGCTGTAACAAAGAAGACTTGTATTGTGGACGTTACAGTACCCACCGAGAATCGCAATGATGCCTTGTTGGCTGCTCGGGAGGAAAAAATACGGAAATACGCGCCACATGCTGAAGTGCTCAGAAGTCAGGGGTTTGAAACTAAGGTAAATAAATAAATAATAAAATAAATTCACATTTAGAGTCCACCCACTCAGTAATTAAACTGATTTGCAGTGGAGGACTTTAATTTAAAGTGACTAAACCAATCCTGTAGGCTTCGAACACCATCGACGAGTGAGCGATAACCAATAAAAGATCGATATTTCAAATATGAAACATATGAATTAGTGATTGGACAGTGCGAACACCTGCGGACAAATGCCAGAATCAACAAGGCCGATTCAGAACAACTTTGAATTTATTGAGTGCTTCGTTGCTAGGACGGCTCCAAAGTCACCGTTTACTTATTCCTAAGACAAGAAGTAATGGAATTGAATCCACAATAAAAGTTAAAAAACTTCTGCCTGAAGCGGGATTTGAACCCGGGACCTTCTGCATTGGAAGCAGGGATGCTAACCACTGGACCAACGATGAAGATGATGATGATGATGATGATGATGATGATGATGATGATGATGATGATGATGATGATGATGATGATGATGATGATGATGATGATGATGATGATGATGATGATGATGATGATGATGATGATGATGATGATGATGATGATGATGATGATGATGATGATGATGATGATGATGATGATGATGATGATGATGATGATGATGATGATGATGATGATGATGATGATGATGATGATGATGATGATGATGATGATGATGATGATGATGATGATGATGATGATGATGATGATGATGATGATGATGATGATGATGATGATGATGATGATGATGATGATGATGATGATGATGATGATGATGATGATGATGATGATGATGATGATGATGATGATGATGATGATGATGATGATGATGATGATGATGATGATGATGATGATGATGATGATGATGATGATGATGATGATGATGATGATGATGATGATGATGATGATGATGATGATGATGATGATGATGATGATGATGATGATGATGATGATGATGATGATGATGATGATGATGATGATGATGATGATGATGATGATGATGATGATGATGATGATGATGATGATGATGATGATGATGATGATGATGATGATGATGATGATGATGATGATGATGATGATGATGATGATGATGATGATGATGATGATGATGATGATGATGATGATGATGATGATGATGATGATGATGATGATGATGATGATGATGATGATGATGATGATGATGATGATGATGATGATGATGATGATGATGATGATGATGATGATGATGATGATGATGATGATGATGATGATGATGATGATGATGATGTAGATGATTTATGCAGACGACCTTGTTCTAACAGCTAAGAATGAATTGGCCCTTAGACGTCTTTTAAGAGTGGCGGGAGTGGCAGCCGAATGGGCAGGTCTGTCCTTTAATCCTAAGAAGTGTGCCTCTGTTAGCATTGACTGTAGGAAAAAAAGAGACGCACTCCCCACTATATTCCATATACAAGGAAAACCGATGAAAGCCTTGGCAGTAGGAGAGGCCTACCAGCATCTTGGTGTCCCTACAGGATTTCGTGTCCAGCAAACGCCAGTGGCTGAACTAGATAGGATGTGCGAAGATCTTCACAAAATTGATATTTCCCCTTTAGCCCCTTGGCAGAAATTAGATGCTGTGCGGACTTTCCTTCTCCCACGCTTCGAGTTTATTATGCGTGGGGGAGGGATGAAGAAGACACTGTTTTACAAGTTCGACCGGAAAATGAAGGCAGCTGCAAAACGATGGATGTCACTTCCTCGACGTGCCAGTGCTGAAGTAGTCTACATGCCCTTGGCTGAGGGTGGGGCAGGTCTTCTACCAACCAGTGACTCAGTAGACGTGCTGGCAGTTGCGCATCCGTTTCGCCTTCTTACGTGTAATGATCAACTATGTAAAGACATTGCGTGGGCTTCCTTAGGGGATGTAGTTAAGAAACGGATTGGCAGGGTACCAAGGGTTGAAGACTGCTGCCAGTACTTGTCAGGAAGCATGGACGGAGAGCTGGGGGGAAGAAGTAATGACATCAGTTCCATTTGGACAAGAGCACGCAATGCTACTAGAAGACTTCAAGCACGTATTGGGTGTCACTGGGGGTACAGTGAGGCAAAGGATGAGATAGCCATAACAATCGATATACCAATTAGAAACCCTAGACATATAATACCACCCAAGGCTCGTGGATATCTGGCTAGCCAATTACGGAATGGACTCCGCCATAGTTACAAGTTAAAACTGCTTCAAAAACCTGACCAAGGAAAAGTGTTCAGGCATTCATGTCAGTCCCCGGTTAGTAACTATTTCATGGCTACTGGACGCTTTACACGGTTTTGTGACTGGCGGTTTGTTTCAAAAGCACGTTTAGATACGGTGGGGCTGAATGGTACTCGGAGATACGGAAACGCACCCAAAAACTGTCGTAGGTGTGACTATGGACTTGAAACGCTACCACATGTCCTCAACTCGTGTAAGTACCACACTGCCGCATGGACTAGGAGGCATAACAGTGTGCTTGACAGACTGGTGAAGGCTATTCCAAAGGATCGGGCTAATAATATCCGAGTCAATAAAAAGATTCAAAATTGTGATCTAATGGAACGACCTGACCTTGTTGTTACGAACGCTGTAACAAAGAAAGCTTGTATTGTGGACGTTACAGTACCCACCGAGAATCACAATGATGCCTTGTTGGCTGCTCGGGAGGAAAAAATACGGAAATACGCGCCACATGCTGAAGTGCTCAGAAGTCAGGGTTTTGAAACTAAGGTAGAGGCAGTGGTTGTAGGTAGTCTGGGTTCCTGGGATACTAGAAATGATCGGGTTATAAAGATGCTTGGTATTAGAAGACGTTACTCAGCCATAGTGAAAAGGCTCATGGTCAGCGATACAATCCGGTGGAGCCGGGATATCTTTATAGAACATGTGACCGGTTTTCGGCAGTACAACTGAGTATTAGTGCATTTTTAAATGATGATGATGATGGTAGTTTTTAACAATCTATTTTTTCAAGATGGATTTTGTCTTTAACAAGCGCAGAGGTTGCGTGATTTCATGATGATGATGATGATGATGATGGCGTCAGTATTTTATGTTATTTATTATTTTTAATTGTGTGAATACATAATTTTATGCTGCGCTTTTCATATTACGATTAGTCAACAACATTTCAGATTGTTATTGTAACTTGTTTGTTGGCATAATGTATGATGATTATGATGATGATGATGATGATCATTATTTTAACATCATGATTTTAACACATTGAATGCTAAGATTTTAAACTCAAATATCGATAAGTTTGTATTGTATTTTAGTTGATGTTTTAAACTTCTTGCTGCACAAATGTTTCTTGTTTTAAACATTTTGTAAATACTATACATACCTAGTATTACTTGGCATAAACTTTTACTATTTTGGCTAGGGTGTCAGTATTATATGTTATTTATTATTTTGAACTGTGTGAATACATATTATTATGCTGCGCTATTTATATTAAACTTAGTCAACAACGACTTATTGATTGTTATTGTAAACTTGTTGTTGGCACAATGTATGTTGTTATATATAATAAATGATGATGATGATGATGATGATGATGATGATGATGATGATGATGATGATGATGATGATGATGATGATGATGATGATGATGATGATGATGATGATGATGATGATGATGATGATGATGATGATGATGATGATGATGATGATGATGATGATGATGATGATGATGATGATGATGATGATGATGATGATGATGATGATGATGATGATGATGATGATGATGATGATGATGATGATGATGATGATGATGATGATGATGATGATGATGTTGTTGTTGTTGTTGCAGGGCAATCGTTGAAATCTTAAAATATGTCGTGGCAGTGCCATTAATAATCACGTGATTCGAACCTCAACTCTTAAATTGGTCTCTGCGCTGATTGATTGTAATATTTCAGAAATGTTTCCAATGTTTCGGGAAAATGTTTTCGAAGTGCCGTTTATTGGCAACGCATAAGACACCATGATAAACTTTGCACCTGAAAATATTTTTGAAAATGTTTTCAGAAAATGTTTCTCGTGTGGCGACTGTTTAATTTCATACAACAATGGCTCTGTTATTGGTCATTACAACACACACACAATTATTCTCGAGTTACCATAGTAATTCACCTACTTAATACGATTACGTTTTGTTTACGCAATCTTGTATCGCTGTATTCGCTTGCTCTTGTATTTGTCTTCTCCAATACATTGAGAGTGTTGTTGTTTACATATTGGGTTTTTACCAATCATTTCTTTTTCAATTTAATTATTTTTTTGGTTTCAATACCAATTGTTTGTTGTTGTAGTTTTTTTAAGAGATAGGCCTTTAGGCCTTCTCGCTCACCATGTTTCATGATATTTTTTTTGTATTAACATTTTTGCTAGCAGCAACCCCTAGCCAGAGTTTTCCAATCGGAAGAACCATCGTTCGGAATAGAGATATTGTGAGTACAATTCTAACTTCACTTCACAACTAAAACTATTACACGATATTTATGGAGTGTGCTGTTACACTATCAACTTTTAACTTGACATTTGAAGGTGTCATTCATTTTTGTGTTGTATGATCACATATTTAACTACAAATGAATGACAGATTCTTCAAATTATATCAATATACTACCGGTATGAATAAAATCCATTATTTGAAGTTTGAGAGGAATCCAAGTCCATTTAAATTTTTTTTTTAACGGTGGCGAAATAAAAATTTGAAAGAACTTTAACGGCCAAATTAGTAAACTAGGTACCCAAATAATTTTGATGAATAAAAATATAAAATATTACTATATGCTGTAACACAAAAACGATGAGTTTTGCGGTGTATTTCTTGGCAATAAATGAGTTCAAAAAATGTAACAGCACTCTAGATAAATACCCCACTAAACAACAATTATAACATGACAAAAAATTTGTAATTTACCTATGGAGTGTGCAGATACACTTTTTGTATTCACTTTTTTGCCACGAAAATACACCGATAACCCACTGTTTATTGAACATTGGACTTAAAGTAACTATTTATTAACAATTTTAACACTTTAGTAATCGAAACGACTTAACAAATGTATTTATTTTATTGAAGGCCGCACGTCCATCTGCCGCGCAGCAAGAAGCCGCAACACTAGTGTGCGCACCACTAGTGTCCGCACCACTAGTTGCCGAACCAACAGAAGCCGACCTTCCAGCTGCCGGGCCATCAGTTTTCTCGCGACAAAGCTCGTCACTGGGTGAACAGGAATATCCGGGAGACGATGAAATCAAAGAGATTATAATCCAACTATCTCAGGCTGAATCAGAGGTGACCAGCGATTTATATTTATTACAGTATTTTTTAAGTGACGTATTTTATTATAGAAATTAATATTATCTAAACTTCTGTTAAAACGAGTTTGTGTTAAAACCCAGTCGGTAACTTGTTATTTATTTGCGCAGCTTAAAAAAGCGGAAGCGAAGGTTACCATGGACGAACAGGAGCTGAAGATTATCGAGGATAAATATCATGACCTGACGACGAAGATTCGCGTAAATCAGGCAGTTATGGATAACTTTATGATGCTCGCAAAAAATGCCGTCAAGCAACACAATCGATGGCATCAGACTATGCCGTTGTACAATCAAGCCGTGGGGCAGCTTAACAGGAAGGTGTGTACCATGCCCTAGACCAAATACTGTAATATTGTTATGTACATAATTAATAGTAATGAACGGAACGAACATGTCGGTTGTAATACACGACAATGGTTTAAATTTGCAGCGACACGTAGGTAGTGATGTTCGCAAGCTTAAGTTATATAACAAATAATATGACTTGATTAAGATGGATTTGGTTACGATTATAGATCGTTCCCATGCATTGATTGATGCAAAACTCCAAAAAGCATTGAAAAAGGTGGCTTTTTTCGAAAAGTATCACAACTTGTCGTTAGAGCGCACTAGTGTCGCGTGTTGCTGCTGTCTGGTATCATACGGTTGGCCAAGAAGCTATGAAAATTAAGCATTACAAATTCGATGACCATGTGATAGTTGGCCGCCATCTTTTTACCATGTTAATTGTAAAAATGATGTTGTCGTGGTAAATAGTCAAATATAATTCAATAAACTATCTAATTTTCGTAAATTAACTTAAGAAACGAATACAAATAAAAAATTTCAATACTTGTTCTGCTCTAATGTGACCATTTAGCTCCATGATTTGAGTGGTCCATTGGAAACGTATCGAAATCAATTATTAAATGAATTATATTTAAATTGTTATATATCAATTCAGGAAAGTGAGACACCAGGCGAAATGATCAACACGGAGACAAAAATAGCTTTTGATAACCCCTGCAAGACCCAGAGAAGGAAACGAAACACCTCGTTTCCAGGAAAACATACAAGCTATGAGCCGTATTATAAATATCGTGTGTTCATTGTTAACTTGTACGGGTACATTTTATTACGCCAGCTAAGCGGGACAGTAACGATATAGATAACATTAAACTTCTCTGTTGAATATTTTTCTTGACACGCTCGCATGCTCGTCTTCTTGTCGAAATATAAGACAAAGTTGATAGTGTTGATAATAGATGCGAATTGTGTTCTTTGTACAGTCGGTGTCGGAGAACGGAGGCAACAGCGAGTCTTACATCGGATGGCCCGAGTACGAAGACTCCCTCACAGGGGCGGCACCAGTCGACGACGACGAAGTCCGCACGGACGGTGCAACTGTCGCGAGAAGTTCAGAAACCCCGATCAAACCAGACGAAACATCAGACCTACCCCTAAACGCTGAGCCACAAACGGCAAATGATGGAGGCCGTGACGCAGAAGCTGACGTGTCATCTCATAGCGAACACCAGATGCGTTCAGCTGGTGAAAAGAGTCCTAACGAGGAACCCTCCGTGGTTAAGAGAGAAGTTTCTACGAGGAGTTCACAACCTTTAGAAGCGGACTCTCGTTCAGAGTGGTCGCGATCCGATAGCTCTGAAGTCCGACATACCCGACATACCCGACCCGATAATTACGTTGGCAAAAATTATGATTATCATGAAAGGGAAGCTGCCCTTCCCAAATCCAACCATTTCTTTGGAGATGTAAACGGAAACCCAATATCAGAAGACGAGTATAGGCGAATCTTTAGATCGGTTCCCACGGAAACGCTAAATTTAGAGCCGAGTATAACACAGTCGAACGTCATAGATTATACAATGGAGGAATATCACAATGAACCGTACTACGGTACCAAACGAGACGTAGAGCTCAACCCACTGAACGAGTTACGGAGAAAACGAAAGGAAGAGTTTAAACATTTAACTAACCAAAATAGCAGAATTCCGTGTAGGGCCAGGACAATTAAACGTATAAATGCCCGTGGATAATTTAATGTTCAAGGATTTTAGTGGGAAATTAAACATCAAATTGCCTTATTGTTCAATTTCTGTTTCCCAGCAATTTTATTCATTATATTGAATGTTATTGTGTCAGCACGAACTTCTCAATAAACTTATTGGTATTTTAACAGCAATCAATTACTACCCACATTTTTATGATGCGATGGACATATTTCAGAAAGAATTAACCTCTAAACAACTTTTTTTTAACTAACCCTCCCTAACCCCATTAACCCTCCTTGCAATATTGGAATTTAAAAACATTTAATTTCATAGTTTATCCTACGTTTAGCCTATTAAACAATACATCCCACCCTTGAAGCCTTGTAGTAATTTGTGCATTCAATATAATAGGTTAGATAGAAATTTAGTGAAGAGATTGGACAAAACGTTCATTTTTCTGATAATTGAGTTACAATTATTACAATTACAATTGTGTGCAAGGTGATGAGTACATTCATAAACAGCGATGTTTACTCAGGTATGACATAATACGTTTCACGAGGTCAGCAACAGGCTGAACGTGCGTACGTTAGCGCGTACGTTAGCGCGTACGTTAGCGGCCTGCTAATTTATTAATTATTATGGGAATTACCATTACTACTCCTAGTTGTCCCCTGTTACTAGATAAATTCAAGTTTATATGCTGAGCTTTAACCATTAAAGTGACATTTTACTAAGTTTATGTACAGGTCCACATATGTGTCTTATGTTTGGATCTACGTACAGGCTACATTTGCGATTGCGTCGTTTTCAAGAATGAAAAATATCAAGAATAAACTCAGGTCAAAAATCACCGATAAGCAGTTGCAGGACGTTTACGCATATCTTGTCTAAGACGCGAACCCAATTTTAAGAAATTGGCACAAGAAAAGAGGTATAATTTCTCGCCCTAAAAGTGGCCCCATACACAATTTAGTTGCTGACCCCTAGTAGGCTATAGGCTTAGGCCTACCCTAATTTGAGCTTATTGATATCATAGGCCTAAAGCTAGGGGTAAGCAAACCTTGTTTGTCGAGCATCGAACTGAACTAATGAATTCTACTTAGCCCTAGGCGTACATTAAAGGCCCACCAAACCGAAACATACGTGTCGAGTCATTAAGGTTGGAATTCATAGTCAGCCCCTACACCTAGGGGCACCCATTGTTGCTATGGATTTGTTTTGTTTATGGGAAATAACATGCAAACAATTGTTACCTTGGTAACAATGGGCGCCCCTAGGTGTAGGGGCCGACTATGAATTCCAACCTAAGACTCTGACGTTTTGTATAAGTCTAATTATTAACGAAAAAGTCCCACCACTCAACGAGGCTTTGTTTGGCCCACAGCACATGTTTCCTTTCGTCTGTGATGGGTTCGATCATGTGGCTGAAATCCCCATTACAATTTAATGCGAGAAACAATGCATCACTTCCATGCCTCGTAACTTCTGCGTACTCAATTGTAGCTCGATTTCCAAATTTACATGACATGGACGTAGTCTGTAGGCAATATGATAGAAATCACTTGAATGTTAAAAGAAACTGTGTTGCCGCAATGAGGCGATCGCAGCTAGAAATTGTGCGAGCTGTTAGCGGGAGGGAGATAACATGGTTTTGTTTGCATCATCATAAAAGCCTCGCATACATTAGAATCCGACAATAAAATCCTTTAAAAAAAATCACAATGATTCACAGATTAGGCCTACATCGATGTCACTCATTTGGAAATAGAGCTACAATTAAGTAAACTACGAGACGTGGAAGTGAGGCGTTTGTTACTTGCGTTTAATATTGGGGATTTCAGCCACATGGTCAAACACATACTGGTCGACGTGTACAAAACAAAACCTGTATTGTGGGCCGAACGAAGCCTCGTTGAGTGGTGGGACTTTTTCATTACACTTACGCAAAAACATCAGCGTCGACATATGTTTGGGTTAAGTGGTTCTTTAAGGTAGGCTAATGGATCACAATTGGTAGAATAGAATATGGTGTTCACTATAACTAAGGCATAGGCCTAATTTTACGCGGACGACATGAAGCTTGTTTAAATCTTATGTGAATTTGGGAAAAGTTAGAAATTTTGATTAAAACACGACTAGTCCAGGCATGGGCCAAGGCCAAGGCTATAACTTTGGTTGTCTCTATTTTTACCCTAGAGGTGTCTGGATAATGATTAGGACCACATAATGTTTCCTAGGGCCCTATATCTGGCTGCATACTCTGCATGGCATAGGCCTAGACCTAGCTAAAACAAAAAGCTCATGCATAGGCTTAGCTTGGCCGCTGGCCCCTAGGCTAGGCCTAGGCCTATTCCCTTCAGTTTTCAGCCAGAACAGTCTATAAGGCATCGAAATAGGAAAGTATGCTAGGGCCTATGCATGGAGTTGCATTAGGACTAGAGCCTAGGCCTACGAGGTTCTGGGACTGGCTATCTGCACATGGTGGGTTGGTGGGACCTCGTGGTCTTAGGCCTAGGCCTAGGTACTACCTAGCCTACACCATCTTCGGGCCCTAAATTGATGGGTCTTTACTTTAATCATACCTAGACTAGCCTAGGCTTAGACCTAGAGTTACAAAGTGGCACATATTCGGCCTTGGTGCCCGAGCATCATTAAACAAAAAAAGGGATGTTAAAGGACTTGGCCTTGGTGTAGGCCTAGGCTAGGGCCTAGGAACATTTCACGGTAAAACATGTGTACATACCTGTGAATGAACCGTGTAATTATTTGGCTGCCGTGAATGACCTCGGGTTTCAGATAGGCCTAGGTAGGTCTAGGCTATGAAACTTGATGAACACACTGCAACACTTGTTTAAACTAGAACACACGCCTAAGGAGTCCGCCAACGCAAGAGTGACGCCACGCTGGCCAAACCAAGCACAAAACAAAGACTCAGCAGAGTGGCCAACTTAAACTTTCGTATCACACGATAACACCGATATCAATAATATATATTTTTGGTTTTAAAACGGATATATATTAGGAATTCTGACATTCAAGTTTTCTTCTTTTACAAATATTGACTTACACTTTTCATTAATTTGCTGTCACGTTTACTCTAGCGTGAGCCGACGGATGTTTGCTTTGCTTTGTTGGCTGCAATAGGTACTATTACTAGAACCGCGCCACTTGCACCCTTAGGTTTACCGGCACTTTTAAACTAATACTTTCATTGGTGCCTAATGAAGTGTGATTCAACATCAACCACCATTCATGTAGCATGTTAATTTTGGATAACTGTAGGAAAAGGATACCAATCAATCTACCGCATTCTCTGAAAACACTGAACAAGCTCAAATGTAAGGACCGTATGCACAGTCAACAGTGGCAATCAAGTTTGATTGTTGCAATGGAATTGTTTTTTTACATGCAATTTTCCAAGACTAACAAACAAACATAATAGTTTTATTTAATTTCTCTACGATTTCCGTTCCTTTATGGCGAAATCCCTTCTCTTTACTCATTATATTACGTTAGGGTCAGCTGTAGTCTGCCCCATAGTCATGGGCTCAAGTGATGAACATACAAGCAAACATTATTATAGTATTTTCACAGATAAGGGATTGTAATAAGTTGTCTGTGACATCGTTGTATGCAATCAACAGTGTCAAGTCAAGTATAGAATTGTTGTTACGCAATTGTTTTATTACGTGCTATTTTCAATAACAAAAACAAACTCCTTAGCAACCATAAACTTAACTCCATACTTGACTCGGCTGTGCATCTCGCCAATCTTTAGTTCTGGTTATTACAAATCTGTTGATATCTACTCTACTGTTCATATAACATGTTACAATCTAAGTTTTAATATCCTGTGGTGAGGTGAAGGTTCAGCGACTTGCATTTTTGCACGCTACGCATTACACTCTCATTTCTTAATTATTATTGGTAAAGCCTGATAGCTGAGTCTAGTGTAATTCCACCCCACGACAGGATATACACATCCTGTGTGAACGGCACGAACACGTGTACGACAGTTGATTCCTGGCTTTGAAAGAGTAAAGACCTTTTGTATTTTGGATTCTAAATTATTGTTGTCAACTCAGTCTTTATTTGTATTTTACTTATTATTGAACTTAACCTTAACTTATTATTTGTGAAGATTGGAGAACAAATCATTAAATCATTGAACCATTACCACGTCTCCGTTCAATCACCTGCAACTGGCTGGGGTCAGTATCCTACGCGCTCCCGCTCGTCCCCTCTACTACAGCACTGAGGGTTGGATACACCTTCACCCATAACACTGGTGGCAGCCAAAAATAATTAAATGTGTTATTAACAGTGTTGTGACTAGATAATTTATTTTTTATCTAGATAAAGATAAAGATAATTCCCCAAAAATTATCTAGATAAGATAAAAGATGAAGTTTTAAAAAAATATCTCGATAATAGATAAAAGATTAAAATAACTATCTAGATAATTTTGAAAAGATAAAAGATAATAATGATATTATTGAGTTATTGACATGTTTCTTAAAAAGCAATATTTACTTATTTTTTTTCATTATCTATCATAATGTGTATGGATTTTAAGGATGGGATAGATTTTAAGGATGGGATACCATGTTTTGTAATTCAATGCGTGGTAGTGATCTTCTTTACCGACTTCCTTTAACACGAGGCAATAACAAATTGCCGCCATTTTCAAAAAAAGGGGAAAACCAGTAGAAGTATTTTTCATTTTGAAAAATGGTATATTTTATTATTATTTTGTATCTATCCTATGGTTAAACATTTTATCTATTTTTTTTTTATCTTAAAGCTTAAAATTTAGATAAGATAATCTGTATTTTCATCTAGATAAAAGATAAAGATAACACACACACAAAATTAGCTAGATAGAGATAATAGATAACAGATTTTATCTAGATACGTTATCTAGATAATTTTATCTAGATAAGTCACAACACTGGTTATTAAGTCAGTTGTGAGTGATTAGCGGCTGACGTTGGAAGTTTTTTTTTAAATTACGGAGTTTTTGCGGGTGTTTATGCGTTTTTATTAATTGCTTGTTGTCGTTACTACACGGCAGTGTTGCGTCGCTGATACGTGTGCTTCGTGTCGGGAAAACCTCAAGTCTCCGAGATATATGGTAAGTGATATACTTTTTTTTTTTTTTATATATATTATTGCAGGACACGTGGTCGTGTTTTGGTAGCGTGTACGTGAATATTTCTATAGCCTTCTAAGTGTAATTTGTCAATTGATAATGGCGGAACCCACGACCCCTGTAGCAGGTCAGAGCCACATTTTGGGAGTCTTAAGTCTAGTTGAGTTCTTTACGGGGGAGAAGGGATCGTTACCTGTCAGGGATTTTATAGATTCCTTGGACGAAGCGGCTATCATAGGGTCCTGGACGGAGTCACAAAAGCTAGCAATTGGGAAATTGCGTTGTAAGGGACTAGCCAAAGACTTCGTTACCGCCAGCGCTGATTCAAAATCTTGGACTACGTGGGATGAGTTTAAAAAAGAACTGTTTTCAAAATTTTTGGTCAAAGAACCCCTGGTATATGCAGAGGATGCGTTTAGGAGATGTGTCATGAAACCACAAGAATCGGTCCAGGAATACTCCATACGGTTAAGAGGGGTTGGAAGGAAATTAATTGAATGCAGGGGACTTGATGGTAGTAGCGCGGACGAAAAGGCCCTTAGGTCAAAATTATTGGGAGAACGGTTGTTAGCGCAATTTTTAAGCGGGTTACGCGACGGAATTAGACGCTTTGTACTTAGTCGCAGTCCGTCAGATCTAGATACTGCTGTGAGAATCGCTCAGGAAGAGGAGGAGAATGAGAGGTTGTCCCGGGTTTCTAACACAAACAGGGTAAGCGCATTTGTGGCTCAACCTCTACAACAGGGAGGTCAGCAAAATCACGCCCAAAAATCAGTAGGTTGTTATAATTGTGGTTCTTTATCGCATTTCCGTCGGAATTGTACTGTTCGCCCAGCAGGCAGTCCCGAGTGTGCATTTTGTTTTCAGAGAGGTCACCACTGGGACAATTGTTATAAGAGATTGCGTCAACTGCAGCCCCGTGGACCTGTCCCCCTTTTTGGTAATTTTCAGCGTCCCCCAAACGGGTTCCGGCCTCAACCATTCCCTCGGGGTATGGGGCCGAGGTATTAGAAGTCGGGAGTGTTCAACCGAGGAGTCCAACATATGAATTGTCAAATGTTTCTCAACTTTCAGGTGGTACCAGTCTAGGTGTTACGATACATGTCAATGGAGGCTACCGTGATTTTCTTATAGATACAGGTGCAATGATTTCAATTGTTAAGGAATCAGTGACTTCCGCTTTACAGTTGAGGGTGGCAGACTGTGGGGGTGTGAAAAGTATTTCAGGTCACACCTTGCCATTGGTTGGTTCAGTCTCTTTAAGCTTTCTGTTGAATGACCACTCTATCGTGCATAATTGTTTTGTATCCACAAATGACCTGGATGTTCCTGGCGCCGGTCTACTCGGATTGGATTTCTTGCAGGACCACTCGGCAGTTATTGATTTGGTTAATAATATTATCTGGATTGACGGAAATAGTTTGTCATTAAAAGCTATCGACGGTAAAGCAGTTCAACGTCTGGATCTCACGCAATTGGTTCCCAACGAAGCAGAAAATGTGCAAACTAGCACCTGTAATAATAACTCTGTAATTTCTTCCAGGCAAGGTGATCAAATTACTATGCCTATTTGTGATAGTCAACTTCACCGACAGGAAGCTCCAGTTGCTAAGATCGCGCAAACGGAGGCGGTTAACAACTCACCATGTTTTGTAAGAATTTCTGGCAATGTGGTAATTCCCCCTCGTTGTGAAAAATTATGTTTAGGCCGTCAGGAGTTTCAAACTCAAGGAGATATCTGCATTGAGCCCGTACGTACTAATGTTTATGGCTTATCGGTAGGCCGCGTTGTAGTCCAGTCTGCACCGTCTAAAGACGTGATTTTGAGAATCATTAATGTAACGAATGCAGAAATCACAATACCTACTAAAGCTATTATGGCCATCGCGGAGGAAGTTGATACTGCCCATGACATTACAACTAATCACAAGCCTCAAGTTAACATGGTAAGCCATGACGTCATGAATAACACGATTGATGTAAGCGAACACTTCGACCTCAGCCATTTAAACCTTATTCAGCGTGAGAAACTTTTAGCATTATTGCAAGAATTCAGTGATGTGTTCCATTTCCCTGGCACAAAGTTAGGTTTCACCCACTTAGTTCAACATGAAATAAAAACAGGAACAGCTGCACCTGTTGCCAAATACCCTTATCGGGTCCCTCATAGTCAAAAACCGATTTTGAAAAAACTTATTCAGGAAATGTAAGACCAGGATATTATAGTTCCGTCAACGTCACCGTGGAGCGCCCCCGTAATATTAGTAAAGAAAAAGGCAGAGGAAGGGGAGGAAGTAAAGTATCGTATGTGTGTTGACTACCGGGGCCTTAATCAGGTCGTTGAGCGTGATTTTTTCCCCCTACCACAAATTCAACAGACGTTAGACCGGTTAGGAGGTTCTAAATTGTTTTCATGTTTGGATTTCTCTCAAGGTTATTATCAAATGGCCGTGAAACCTGAGGACCGCCCCAAAACAGCTTTCTCAGTTCCGGATGGACATTTCGAGATGAAACGAATGGGATTCGGCCATAAGAACGCCCCGTCGTCTTGGCAAAGACTTATGTACGCAGTGTTTTCGGGGTTAACGGATGAGCAACTTCTCATATACTTAGATGATGTTATTTGTTTCTCTCCTGACGACATAGACGAACATCTGCAGCGGCTTAGGAATATCTTCTTGCGTTTAAGACAAGCCAACCTCAAACTGAATCCCTCAAAATGTAAGTTTATGCAAACGGAAACTTGTTATTTAGGCCACGTCATATCTGCCGAAGGAGTCAAGCCGGAGCCACAGAAAATTGAAGTCATCAAAAACTATCCCCGACCTAAAACGGTAAAAGAAGTACGCGCGTTCTTGGGCCTGGTAGGGTTTTATCGGAAATTTATACCAGATTGTGCCGACATATCAGTTCCACTTCATAAATTAACACACGTAAATGAAGCATTCAATTGGACCCCAGCTTGTGAAGAAGCTTTTATCAAATTACGTAACGCTCTATCGAAAGATGCCCTGTTACATTACCCCGATTTCAGCAAACCTTTCATTTTGTCTTGCGACGCTAGCGCCTATGCAATTGGCAGTATTCTTTCGCAAAAGGTTGATGGATTTGAAAGACCGATTGCATTTGCAAGCCGCCAACTAAATGAAACGGAAAGGAGCTGGTCCGCTAGCGAACGTGAATGCTGGGCCGTCATTTGGTCAATTAAACATTTTAATTGCTATCTTTATGGTTATGAGTTCAATATTATAACGGATCACAAACCGCTGACTTGGCTGCTGAATCTTAAAGATCCGACCTCGAAATTATTGCGCTGGACTTTAACGTTGTCTGAGTATCAGTTTAAAATTATTCATCGCCCTGGTAAAAAACATATAAATGTCGATACATTGTCTCGTCTTCCCGCTTGTAATCTAGTTCCCTACACACCGCTCTGGAATCGCGAACGTATAATGGAAGAACAACGTAAAGACGAGGATCTAAAACAAATTATTACTAGACTCGAGATCTCAGAGGAAGAAAGCGAAGTTTATTGCTTAGATGATGACGGTTTACTATACAAAGTTAAGTCCGACGCAGAACGAACAGACCAACTCGTCGCCCCTAAAATTATGAGAAGAGAAATCATGCAAACTTATCACGATTTACCCATGGCGTCACATGGCGGCTTTGCTAAAACCTTGTCACTCATTCGAACGTACTTTTATTGGCCTGGAATGTGGAAAGACATAAAAACGTATGTTGCATCATGTAAGTCTTGTTTGGAGCACAAAAATCCCCCAAATCGTAAGAAAGCGCCCCTTCAAAAATTCACTGAGGTAACATACCCATTTGAAAGAGCGAGTATGGATATAGTCGCCATGCCGGTTAGTGATGAAGGATTCAAATACATCTTGAGTTACCAGTGTGCGTTCTCAAAGTACTTAGAATTGTGCCCGATGAAAGATCAAACAGCCGAAACTATTGCTAAAACTTTTGTGACCCAAATTATGTCTCGCCATGGTTGTCCAAAATATTTATTAACTGATCTCGGAGCAAATTTTGTTTCTAAATTGATGAAGGAAATGTGCGAGTTGTTAGGCATTAAAAAGCTCCACACAACGGCTTATAGACCGGAAACGAACGGTATGATAGAGAGGGCACACAGATCCATTAAAGAAATGTTATCACATTTTGTGGCTGACAATCAAAAAGATTGGCCAAGTTGGCTCCCATACATTTTAACAGCGTATCGCGCAACAGTGCATAGTGCAACTGGTGAAACGCCTTTTTACGTGCTACATGGGCGCGATTTTCCATTTCCCTTCCATGTCATATTGGAACCTCACACGACCAAGACCATGGATAACGGAAACTATGCATCAGATTTGGCAGAACGACTGCGTATCGCATTTGAAAAAGTTCGAATTAGGCTAAGGGATGCACAGCAAGATAGAATACGTCGATTCAATAAGAAAACCTCCCCTGTTAAATTTAAGGTCGGCGATCGTGTGTATTTAAATGTAGTCGTGACTAAGGTAGGGACAACAAAGAAACTGGGACCTAAATGGGTGGGGCCATACCGCATTTTAAGTCAACCTTCCCCTGTAAACTTTACAATCAAACATGTGAACGGCGGCAAAGAATTATTAGTCCATAGTAACAGACTCAAACCATGTCCGATGAGAACAAATGTTAACAAAGGAATTAGTCCAGTTTCCTCTCAGTTAGCTACTAAGCGCTCTGGAGCTAAGAACACAAGAGTAAAAGGAAATGATTATGACCGGTTGTGGGTTGATGACCTGATAAGAAGTGACGGCCATCATCAACAAATTAATATCTATGAAGAAGATTTTGAGCCGTTACAAGAAGCAAATGCTAGTGGTCAATCACCAGTTCGAGCCCCGCCTGACTCGCCGCTTAGTCGGGAAAGTGATGAGTTGGACCGCGAGGCGAGTATGTCTCCAGCTAGCATACCATTGCCCCCCTCCCCCTCACCGCTAGTTAACAGTGAGTCACCAGTTCGTTCCCCGCCTACGTCGCCCAGCCGAGATAGTAACGTGTTCGAGCGCCAGGCGAGTCTGTCACCGCGTTGTGTGCCATTGCCCCCTTCCCCCCCCTCACCTACTGCTTGGAGCGGTCCGCTCGACCCCGCCCCTCCCGCTCCCACTTCAACACCTAAGGCTGCACGAAGCCCGCGATATAGGCTGCGTAGCCATTCCAGAGCATTGAAACGAAAATAATACGTTAAGTCACTGTCAACAGTAGTAAGGTTCATATGGTTCTAATGAATTTATTATGTAGTCTCGTTCGTAATTATGTTATTTTAGTATTAAAGAATACATCCTCTTATTTTGCCGTCACTTTTGTTAAGGTTCTAGTTTTGGGGTTAATATGATGTTGTCAAGTGCGTATTTAATTAAACTGACGGTAGGGTTAATTACCTTGTAAATATGCAATTTTTTTTGTGGTCTCTGTCACTCAATGAAACGTTTCGATATTACAGGGTCGGACCACCATGCTACTCGGCGTGTTGCTTGTTTCCTTCGTCCTTTCATGTTCCTTGTGTAGTCAACCCCCTTCAGAATTTGTTTCACCCCTTAACTCGGGATTATTATACATGTATCAAGATGTATTTGTTTTATCGGGGGATAAATGGACAGTAGCAATCGACATGGACTTGCGTACCTACTCCGAAAATATAAAATCACTTTTAAACCAAACTTCCCTCATCAAAAACTTCTACATCCACCCCGTGTCCGCAATCACCCCTGGAAATTCACCTCTTCATCAAGCTATTGATCCTAGCATCAAAAAAATATTACACCAGGAAGTCGACATGGCAGAGCAAACAGCCACTACGGTCCTTCACCTAATCACTGAAGTTATCCAAATTCTTCAAGCTCCTGGCCAAAGAACGAAGAGAAGCACCCCCTGGATTGGAGCCGGTGGCAAAATTCTGAAGACATTATTTGGAACGGCTACTTCTGATGACGTACACAGAATACACAATTACCTTCAAAATCTACGTTCGCGTTCTGACACAATCAGCCATGCAGTCGAAGTTCAAGCCTCGTTGTTGGAAACGAACTTTAACGCCTCCTCCATGAACTCTCAAGCTATTCATAACCTAACATCAGCAACCCAACTTCTCGCTCAAGAACTAAAAACTGTTCATTTGGCTTATTTACGCCTGAATACTACTCAAAATGACCTAGTCCACGGAGTAATGATGGTAGATTCAACACTTCGACTCCTAGAACTTGTCTTGTCCCGCATCATAGCCGACTTTAACATGTTTATGGAAGCCTGGGATGCTGCCGCCTCTGGAAAACTAAGTCCATTTCTTCTTACACCCACTACGCTATTACAAATCCTTAAAGAGATTCAACCCCACCTACCCAACAGTATTTCGTTCCTGACCCCGTTAAAACTTCAAGAAATTCATGCCTACTATGATCTGGCAACGGTGCACACTATAGCGTACCACGAGGTAATTCGATATTTTATTGACCTTCCCCTATTGTCTCCTGATCAAGAATTTTCACTCTACTCAACACTTGAATTACCTTTCCATATTCCTCATACAAACGATCTATTTGCCTTCGTAAAACCTGAAGCTGAATTCCTCGCTATTTCCTCCGATCACCGAAAATATTTTCCTTTATCACTTTCCATGTGGACGCAGTGTAAAGGAACTTCAGTCAAGATTTGTGACCCACGATTACCGATCTATGAATCGCCAACCAAAACGTGCCTGTACGCCCTATTTATTGGAGACAACTCAACTGCTACCCGCCTCTGCGACTACCGAGTAGTCAAGCATCCTCCCCCTGTCTTCTACGCTTCAAGAAGTAATTCTCTGTGGATCTACAGTACGCCTACACGCCTCCATGCCACCATTAAATGCCTAGGACAGTCTAACACAGTCGGAGCTGACAAGACGTCTACACAAGTCATTTACGATACGGGAGTCCTTCGCCTTGAAAAGAATTGTTTTGCTTATGTCGATGGAAACATTCTATCACCACATTATAGTTCGGCCTCAAACTTTGGAAATTTGCCCCATCCCTTTCTGACACACTCGATGACGCTGCTACCGTGGGACGAACCCTTGAAGTCTACCATGCTTAACCAAGTTGTCCCAAATCAATCTTTGTGGAACGAAATAGATGCCCTGCTGGCCTCGACATCTGGTGCCCACCCTAAAGACGGAGGCGTTGCTATAAGTCGCCTGAAGTCCTTAGTACGCAAGTTGACGGTGCAGCAAGAGACCGACGATCGAGCCTGGTTCCATCAGTCAATGAATTATGGACTGTCTACCCTCGTTCTATCCACTGCCGTCATCGTTGCAATCATCTACCTGGTTCGGCACATACGCAGGACACGAGTCACGACCCCAGGACAACCCCGAGCTGCACCGCGTGAACATCGCAGAGCCCTACCCACGGAGTCATCGGCAGGTTCAACGGAAATAGAAATGGCAGTTCTACCCCCACAAAGTGGACCCACTCCTACATTCTAAGTTAAGTATTCTTGGTCTAGTTATATATGTTTCCTATGTGACAACAGCATAGGGTCAATGTACATTTTAGTGGGTTAGTAAAATGTCTAAATGGTACTTAAAGAAAAAAAAAAGGTTTTGCTATTAAGTTAATTTTATTATAATCAATGGCGAAATAACCATGTGTTAGTCATTCAAATGACGGGATGTGTTATATTCCTTATGTTAATTGTATAGGTCATATTTGTGCTTACGCTTGTTGTCATGCGTAACACGCTGTTAAGCACGTTCGTTTCAATGTCAAGTACGCTCCATTCAGATCAAGTTGTATCGTTGTTCGTAGAATAATGTTTTGGTTTCACTTTAAATTGTTGGTGACTAAGCCATTACAGTTTTTCTTTTTCCTCTTTTTAAATAACTTTATTATTGACTGTTTTGTCTTTTCAGAAGATGGTTACACGCTAAAATATTGTGTTAGCTATTAACTTATCGTACCTTTTTATAAGATAATTTTTATAATGTTACACAGGCAGTGTGTAGTCTATTATTTGCCTTCGCGAGTTCAAGTTGGCTATTTTCGAATAATTAGTGCCTCAAGTTAATTTTTCGACTTTGTAAAGATGTTCTGACGTGATTCTGGTTAAATTTTGTAGTTACTATGGTAGTGTTCTATGTTTCGGTATTAAATATTTGTGGAAACAAGGTGAAGGTTCAAATGATACATTGTGAATGAAGTTACGACGAAGTGAATAATATGAGTATTGAAGATGCAGTTTATGATGATACTCTTGTGAAGCCATTAGAGCTTACGTTGATATTGAAGATGAGTATAATTGATTTTGGTGGTTGTTACCGGAATTCCTCATGGCTTAGGCTGTGTTCCTGTGAGGGTGAGTCCGTCCTGTTATCAAGGTAGATCCTTTTAAACGTCCTTCGGGAGATGCAGGCACAGATGCGTGGAAAAGTAGGTGACAACGCACCTTATTGTTATCGCCGTACGGAGAGGTGTGTGTATCATAGCGCTCCTTGCGACTGAGGTCGTATTCCTATGAGGTTTCATACCGCCCATTTTCACAGTCGATCTGTTTAAAAGCCCGTCAGGGGAGAATGGCATGGATGGTTGGAGACGATTGATGCACATAACCAATGTTATTGGGAAGAATTCTATTCTATTTTTTTTTTATTTTTTTTTTGGTTGTTAATGGTGTATGCAAATGACGAGTTTTACCTTGTGTTAAGATCAGTTTATCAAGATGTAGCTAACCGTATTAAGTTGTTGTTCGAGTCCAAAATTTTTATCAAAGAATCACGTTAGAAAATAGAATTGTTGCATTTCGGTGTTGTTACATCTCACTCGTATACGAACGTCATTATGATGGCACATTTCAATTGTTGAGATTTTATCAGGAATGACAGGCTACACACTACTCTTAAATCAATTAAGAAATAGTTATAAATAATAATGTCATTTAAATAATGTTTTATAATTTTTACACATCAACCTTGTTCTGAATAACTACGAACATTGGAGTTTCACTGACTACTTGTATTGTTTTTATATACTGGATTCATGATTTTGAAGTTATAGTCAAACGCAAAGTAACCACTGGTTCAGTAACATTAAATTCCAATTTTTATGTAAGGGAGAGTTTCTTGAATAGTTTCCTTAAAATTTGGATTATGATATGTTTATAGAAAATGTTGGGACTGGTTCTGTTCTATTTTCTCTTATTGTTCACAGGATACGTAATCAACGCTTCTCCATCTGGAACCACTGACCCGGACGACATGTACTGCCACATAAGACCGCATCTACCAATCTGGACCGATATTATTATTGCGCCAAGGTCATAAACACTTTAGGGCACTAGTCTCTACATGATTCGTCAACGGAACAGCTTCCAATTGGGGACTCGTTGAGAGTGTTTTATTTTATTTTAGTTTTTGTGTAAGCAGTGTAACGGGTAGAATTAAATGAATCATTGTTATTATTAATGTATCAGAAGTGAGGTATCATTACAAAAAAAAAAAAAAAAAAAATGGCTCTCAATGTTAAAAAATTACCCACCCATTGACCTCGTAGCGCCTTGGTATAAATGCTTTTATATTGTTATCATTTTGTATAAAAAAAATTAATTGATAAATTCAGTACTCAGCTAAATGTTTTGATGTACTTTGTATTTGTTTTGCTTTTGTTGTTTTAGACAACAGGAACCATACCTATCGAGGTATGGCTCTGTTTTGAGAGGCTCAGGCAGTGTGGTGAGGTGAAGGTTCAGCGACTTGCATTTTTGCACGCTACGCATTACACTCTCATTTCTTAATTATTATTGGTAAAGCCTGATAGCTGAGTCTAGTGTAATTCCACCCCACGACAGGATATACACATCCTGTGTGAACGGCACGAACACGTGTACGACAGTTGATTCCTGGCTTTGAAAGAGTAAAGACCTTTTGTATTTTGGATTCTAAATTATTGTTGTCAACTCAGTCTTTATTTGTATTTTACTTATTATTGAACTTAACCTTAACTTATTATTTGTGAAGATTGGAGAACAAATCATTAAATCATTGAACCATTACCACGTCTCCGTTCAATCACCTGCAACTGGCTGGGGTCAGTATCCTACGTGCTCCCGCTCGTCCCCTCTACTACAGCACTGAGGGTTGGATACACCTTCACCCATAACAATCCTACAAAAGCACACATACAATCATCACGTTAGTTTCTACATTTCCTAGGTGTAGGGGATGACTATGAATTCCAACCTAGGTCTAGCTAGAGGATTATTGGGCCGTGGGTATATACACATTATAATAATTGTGTAATGTAGGCCTACTGGCATTCTTCTAAATACTGTCTTTTGTAATGTGTATATGTATGTATGTATGTATTTATTATTATTATTATTATTATTATTATTATTATTATTATTATTATTATTATTATTATTATTATTATTATTATTATTATTATTATTATTATTATTATTATTATTATTATTATTATTATTATTATTATTATTATTATTATTATTTATTATTATTCTTTTTATTATTATTATTATTATTATTATTATTATTATTATTATTATTTTATTGAATGTATCACAATCATACAATGTCGGTCAAAACCGGCGTTAACATGTTATACGGACGTAATGTCAAGTATTTCCATGTGTCTACCTTATTTAACTTCACTTATCACTTGTTACTAGTTTAAACAGTCATCAATCTCGGTCAATGCCGGTGTTTACATGTTATACGGACAATACAGATGTAATGTCAAGTATTTCCATGAGGTACCTTGTTCAACTTCAGTCGTTACTGTCTTATTAGTACTTGTTCATAGTTTACACTGCATAATGATATGATCTTATTTGCGTTGTCTTCGTGTGTGTCTTCTTTGCGTCGTGGTGTGTACGGTCGTGGCCGATTTCTCGAAACCATCCTAGTAATTCTACTCTATGGACAAGGGAAAACCACGAAAACCATGTCAGGATGGATGTTGTCTCGAAGGATTCACTCTCATAAGTTTTAACTAGTTCTAAATGCTCTTCGGTATGTTAATGTTCACGTCATGTTCTGTCAAAAAAATTTTCTATAACAGCTGTCAAAGTTCGTTTTGTTTCGAAAAGTCAATGCACTCAGTCGATACACTTTCCAGTTTGATCGAAAGTCCACTAGTATTTCCTTTCAACGTCCTTGATACGAGTCCTCTCGCGATTCCCCTGGTGAGGTCTCGTCGAACTCCAGAACCGCGAGCGCTGCTAGCGGCAATTTTGTGCACTGCCTCTCGTAAATTTCCAATTACTTCCCACATTTCAAAGACGAAAAGTCCTCTCAATTCTGAAAAGATTGAAAAGTGCTTACGTACAACTGCTAATACATCTAACTTTATTCATATAACCTTGGTAAATTATGAGTAGGTAATGAATAATATTAACTAAATGACCTAATTTGTCTGCCAAAATTATCTACTTTCATTTGTTCCTATGTTAAACAAAATGGAGTCCCGACTATCTCGGAACAACCACTTAAAACTAAATTAAACTATTATTATTATTATTATTATTATTATTATTATTATTATTATTATTATTATTATTATTATTATTATTATTATAATTATTATTATTATTATTATAATAATTATTATTATTATTATTATTATTATTATTATTATTATTATTATTATTATTATTATCATTATTATTATTATTATAACTATTATTATTTTATTGTTGCAATACATACAAACTCGGTCAAAACCGGCATAAACATGTTGTACGGACACAAATGTTATTATTATAATTATTATTATTCTTATTATTATTATTATTATTATTATTATCATTATTATTATTATTATTATTATTATTATTATTATTATTATTATAATTAGTATTATAATTACTATTATTATTGAGTGTTGAGTACCTATATGAGTTGAGTATAGGAAACACGCAACTGACGTCACATCCGGACTACAATGGAACAAATGAATTGAACTGATGTACAATCAGCTGTCAAAATAATAGAATTGCAATCATACAAATAAAAACCAGTGTAGCAATAGTAACTGCTCGCCATTAAAAACTTTAACGATGGACAGCGACTAAGTGAAAGTTTCGTATGTGTATTTGTTTGTTTTTTGTTTTGTTTTCCAAAATCAAAAGACATTATTGTTTGACAGCTTGTTGTTTGTCCATCGATTCAATACATTTGTTTCATTGTTGTCTTTTGGCGTTGCTAGTAGCGGGTAGCTTTCAAAAGACGTCACGTAGCGACCATCATGAGGAACACATTGCTTGTTTACATTTTGTTCTGTCAATAAAAGACACATACGTTATCCAGGAAATATCACAGTTTCAAGCCATATAGGTTGATGTGTGCAGGTAAAAGTTCAAGAATATGATAACACATGCAAATGATTGTCTTCAAATATAGTGTTACGCCGTGACGTGGCTACGAGGTGACTCTCACCCCGTCCTCGACGTAGCTGTACCGCCCCAGCCCTCGGTGGCTGTTGTCAAGCAACCATGTTGCCACATAGTATGTTAGGCCGTGACGTAGTTGTACCGCCCCAGCCCTCGGTGGCTGTTGTCAAGCAACCATGTTGCCACATAGTATGTTAGGCCGTGACGTAGTTGTACCGCCCCAGCCCTCGGTGGCTGTTGTCCAGCAACCATGTTGCCACATAGTATGTTACGCCGTGACGTAGCTACGAGGTGACTCTTACCCCGTCCTCGACGTAGCTGTACCGCCCCAGCCCTGGCTGTTGTCCAGCAACCATGTTGCCACATAGTATGTTAGGCCGTGACGTGGCTACGAGGTGACTCTCACCCCGTCCCCGACGTAGCTGTACCGCCCCAGCCCTCGGTGGCTGTTGTCCAGCAACCATGTTGCCACATAGTATGTTAGGCCGTGACGTGGCTACGAGGTGACTCTCACCCCGTCCTCGACGTAGCTGTACCGCCCCAGCCCTCGGTGGCTGTTGTCCAGCAACCATGTTGCCACATAGTATGTTAGGCCGTGACGTGGCTACGAGGTGACTCTCACCCCGTCCTCGACGTAGCTGTACCGCCCCAGCCCTCGGTGGCTGTTGTCCAGCAACCATGTTGCCACATAGTATGTTAGGCCGTGACGTGGCTACGAGGTGACTCTCACCCCGTCCTCGACGTATCTGTACCGCCCCAGCCCTCGGTGGCTGTTGTCCAGCAACCATGTTGCCACATAGTATGTTAGGCCGTGACGTAGCTACGAGGTGACTCTCACCCCGTCCTCGACGTAGCTGTACCGCCCCAGCCCTCGGTGGCTGTTGTCCAGCAACCATGTTGCCACATAGTATGTTAGGCCGTGACGTGGCTACGAGGTGACTCTCACCCCGTCCTCGACGTAGCTGTACCGCCCCAGCCCTCGGTGGCTGTTGTCTAGCAACCATGTTGCCACATAGTATGTTACGCCGTGACGTGGCTACGAGGTGACCCTCACCCCGTCCTCGACGTAGCTGTACCGCCCCAGCCCTCGGTGGCTGTTGTCCAGCAACCATGTTGCCACATAGTATGTTAGGCCGTGACGTGGCTACGAGGTGACTCTCACCCCGTCCTCGACGTAGCTGTACCGCCCCAGCCCTCGGTGGCTGTTGTCCAGCAACCATGTTGCCACATAGTATGTTAGGCCGTGACGTGGCTACGAGGTGACTCTCACCCCGTCCTCGACGTAGCTGTACCGCCCCAGCCCTCGGTGGCTGTTGTCCAGCAACCATGTTGCGACATAGTATGTTAGGCCGTGACGTGGCTACGAGGTGACTCTCACCCCGTCCTCGACGTAGCTGTACCGCCCCAGCCCTCGGTGGCTGTTGTCCAGCAACCATGTTGCCACATAGTATGTTACGCCGTGATGTAGCTGTACCGCCCCAGCCCTGGCTGTTGTCCAGCAACCATGTTGCCACATAGTATGTTACGCCGTGACGTGGCTACGAGGTGACTCTCACCCCGTCCTCGACGTAGCTGTACCGCCCCAGCCCTCGGTGGCTGTTGTCCAGCAATCATGTTGCCACATAGTATGTTACGCCGTGACGTGGCTACGAGGTGACTCTCACCCCGTCCTCGTCGTAGCTGAATCGCCCCAGCCCTCGGTGGCTGTTGTCCAGCAACCATGTTGCCACATAGTATGTTACGCCGTGACGTGGCTACGAGGTGACTCTCACCCCGTCCTCGACGTAGCTGTACCGCCCCAGCCCTCGGTGGCTGTTGTCCAGCAACCTTGTTGCCACATAGTATGTTAGGCCGTGACGTAGCTGTACCGCCCCAGCCCTCGGTGGCTGTTGTCCAGCAACCATGTTGCCACATAGTATGTTAGGCCGTGACGTAGCTACGAGGTGACTTTCACCCCGTCCTCGACGTAGCTGTACCGCCCCAGCCCTCGGTGGCTGTTGTCCAGCAACCATGTTGCCACATAGTATGTTACGCCGTGACGTGGCTACGAAGTGACTCTCACCCCGTCCTCGACGTAGCTGTACCGCCCCAGCCCTCGGTGGCTGTTGTCCAGCAACCATGTTGCCACATAGTATGTTAGGCCGTGACGTGGCTACGAGGTGACTCTCACCCCGTCCTCGACGAAGCTGTACCGCCCCAGCCCTCGGTGGCTGTTGTCCAGCAACCATGTTGCCACATAGTATGTTACGCCATGACGTAGCTACGAGGTGACTCTCACCCCGTCCTCAACGTAGCTGTACCGCCCCAGCCCTCGGTGGCTGTTGTCCAGCAACCATGTTGCCACATAGTATGTTAGGCCATGACGTGGCTATGAGGTGACTCTCACCCCGCCCTCGACGTAGCTGTACCGCCCCAGCCCTGGCTGTTGTCCAGCAACCATGTTGCCACATAGTATGTTACGACGTGACGTGGCTACGAGGTGACTCTCACCCCGTCCTCGACGTAGCTGTACCGCCCCAGCCCTCGGTAAATGTTATCCAGCAACCATGTTGCCACATAGTATGTTAGGCCGTGACGTAGCTACGAGGTGACTCTCACCCCGTCCTCGACGTAGCTGTACCGCCCCAGCCCTCGGTGGCTGTTGTCCAGCAACCATGTTGCCACATAGTATGTTAGGCCGTGACGTAGCTGTACCGCCCCAGCCCTCGGTGGCTGTTGTCCAGCAACCATGTTGCCACATAGTATGTTAGGCCGTGACGTAGCTACGAGGTGTCTCTCACCCCGTCCTCGACGTAGCTGTACCGCCCCAGCCCTCGGTGGCTGTTGTCCAGCAACCATGTTGCCACATAGTATGTTACGCCGTGACGTGGCTACGAGGTGACTCTCACCCCGTCCTCGACGTAGCTGTACCGCCCCAGCCCTCGGTGGCTGTTGTCCAGCAACCATGTTGCCACATAGTATGTTAGGCCGTGACGTGGCTACGAGGTGACTCTCACCCCGTCCTCGACGTAGCTGTACCGCCCCAGCCCTGGCTGTTGTCCAGCAACCATGTTGCCACATAGTATGTTACGACGTGACGTGGCTACGAGGTGACTCTCACCCCGTCCTCGACGTAGCTGTACCGCCCCAGCCCTCGGTAAATGTTATCCAGCAACCATGTTGCCACATAGTATGTTAGGCCGTGACGTAGCTACGAGGTGACTCTCACCCCGTCCTCGACGTAGCTGTACCGCCCCAGCCCTCGGTGGCTGTTGTCCAGCAACCATGTTGCCACATAGTATGTTACGCCGTGACGTAGCTACGAGGTGACTCTCACCCCGTCCTCGACGTAGCTGTACCGCCCCGGCCCTCGGTGGCTGTTGTCCAGCAACCATGTTGCCACATAGTATGTTACGCCGTGACGTGGCTACGAGGTGACTCTCACCCCGTCCTCGACGTAGCTGTACCGCCCCAGCCCTCGGTGGCTGTTGTCCAGCAACCATGTTGCCACATAGTATGTTACGCCGTGACCTGGCTACGAGGTCACTCTCACCCCGTCCTCGACGTAGCTGTACCGCCCCAGCCCTCGGTGGCTGTTGTCCAGCAACCATGTTGCCACATAGTATGTTACGCCGTGACGTGGCTACGAGGTGACTCTCACCCCGTCCTCGACGTAGCTGTACCGCCCCAGCCCTCGGTGGCTGTTGTCCAGCAACCATGTTGCCACATAGTATGTTACGCCGTGACGTGGCTACGAGGTGACTCTCACCCCGTCCTCGACGTAGCTGTACCGCCCCAGCCCTCGGTGGCTGTTGTCCAGCAACCATGTTGCCACATAGTATGTTACGCCGTGACGAGACTACGAGGTGACTCTCACCCCGTCCTCGACGTAGCTGTACCGCCCCAGCCCTCGGTGGCTGTTGTCCAGCAACCATGTTGCCACATAGTATGTTACGCCGTGACGTGGCTACGAGGTGACTCTCACCCCGTCCTCGACGTAGCTGTACCGCCCCAGCCCTCGGTGGCTGTTGTCCAGCAACCATGTTGCCACATAGTATGTTACGCCGTGACGTGGCTACGAGGTGACTCTCACCCCGTCCTCGACGTAGCTGTACCGCCCCAGCCCTCGGTGGCTGTTGTCCAGCAACCATGTTGCCACATAGTATGTTAGGCCTTGACGTGGCTACGAGGTGACTCTCACCCCGTCCTCGACGTAGCTGTACCGCCCCAGCCCTCGGTGGCTGTTGTCCAGCAACCATGTTGCCACATAGTATGTTAGGCCGTGACGTGGCTACGAGGTGACTCTCACCCCGTCCTGGACGTAGCTGTACCGCCCCAGCCCTCGGTGGCTGTTGTCCATCAACCATGTTGCCACATAGTATGTTAGGCCGTGACGTGGCTACGAGGTGACTCTCACCCCGTCCTCGACGTAGCTGTACCGCCCCAGCCCTGGCTGTTGTCCAGCAACCATGTTGCCACATAGTATGTTAGGCCGTGACGTGCCTACAAGGCGACTCTCACCCCGTCCTCGACGTAGCTGTACCGCCCCAGCCCTCGGTGGCTGTTGTCCAGCAACCATGTTGCCACATTGAGGTAAGGCCGTGACGTGGCTACGAGGTGACTCTCACCCCGTCCTCGACGTAGCTGTATCGCCCCAGCCCTGGCTGTTGTCCAGCAACCATGTTGCCACATAGTATGTTAGGCCGTGACGTGGCTACGAGGTGACTCTCACCCCGTCCTCGACGTAGCTGTACCGCCCCAGCCCTCGGTGGCTGTTGTCCAGCAACCATGTTGCCACATAGTATGTTAGGCCGTGACGTTTCTACGAGGTGACTCTCACCCCGTCCTCGACGTAGCTGTACCGCCCCAGCCCTCGGTGGCTGTTGTCCAGCAACCATGTTGCCACATAGTATGTTACGCCGTGACGTGGCTACGAGGTGACTCTCACCCCGTCCTCGACGTAGCTGTACCGCCCCAGCCCTCGGTGGCTGTTGTCCAGCAACCATGTTGCCACATTGAGGTAAGGCCGTGACGTGGCTACGAGGTGACTCTCACCCCGTCCTCGACGTAGCTGTACCGCCCCAGCCCTGGCTGTTGTCCAGCAACCATGTTGCCACATAGTATGTTAGGCCGTGACGTGGCTACGAGGTGACTCTCACCCCGTCCTCGACGTAGCTGTACCGCCCCAGCCCTCGGTGGCTGTTGTCCAGCAACCATGTTGCCACATAGTATGTTAGGCCGTGACGTGGCTACGAGGTGACTCTCACCCCGTCCTCGACGTAGCTGTATCGCCCCAGCCCTGGCTGTTGTCCAGCAACCATGTTGCCACATAGTATGTTAGGCCGTGACGTGGCTACGAGGTGACTCTCACCCCGTCCTCGACGTAGCTGTACCGCCCCAGCCCTCGGTGGCTGTTGTCCAGCAACCATGTTGCCACATAGTATGTTAGGCCGTGACGTGGCTACGAGGTGACTCTCACCCCGTCCTCGACGTAGCTGTACCGCCCCAGCCCTCGGTGGCTGTTGTCCAGCAACCATGTTGCCACATAGTATGTTACGCCGTGACGTGGCTACGAGGTGACTCTCACCCCGTCCTCGACGTAGTTGTACCGCCCCAGCCCTCGGTGGCTGTTGTCCAGCAACCATGTTGCCACATAGTATGTTACGCCGTGACATGGCTACGAGGTGACTCTCACCCCGTCCTCGACGTAGCTGTATCGCCCCAGCCCTCGGTGGCTGTTGTCCAGCAATCATGTTGCCACATAGTATGTTAGGCCGTGACCTGGCTACGAGGTGACTCTCACCCCGTCCTCGACGTAGCTGTACCGCCCCAGCCCTCGGTGGCTGTTGTCCAGCAACCATGTTGCCACATAGTATGTTACGCCGTGACGTGGCTACGAGGTGACTCTCACCCCGTCCTCGACGTAGCTGTACCGCCCCAGCCCTCGGTGGCTGTTGTCCAGCAACTATGTTGCCACATAGTATGTTACGCCGTGACGTAGCTACGAGGTGACTCTCACCCCGTCCTCGACGTAGCTGTACCGCCCCAGCCCTCGGTGGCTGTTGTCCAGCAACCATGTTGCCACATAGTATGTTAGGCCTTGACGTAGACTCTCACCCCGTCCTCGACGTAGCTGTACCGCCCCAGCCCTCGGTGGCTGTTGTCCAGCAACCATGTTGCCACATAGTATGTTAGGCCGTGACGTGGCTACGAGGTGACTCTCACCCCGTCCTCGACGTAGCTGTACCGCCCCAGCCCTCGGTGGCTGTTGTCCAGCAACCATGTTGCCACATAGTATGTTAGGCCGTGACGTGGCTACGAGGTGACTCTCACCCCGTCCTCGACGTAGCTGTACCGCCCCAGCCCTCGGTGGCTGTTGTCCAGCAACCATGTTGCCACATAGTATGTTACGACGTGACGTGGCTACGAGGTGACTCTCACCCCGTCCTCGACGTAGCTGTATCGCCCCAGCCCTCGGTGGCTGTTGTCCAGCAACCATGTTGCCACATAGTATGTTAGGCCGTGACGTGGCTACGAGGTGACTCTCACCCCGTCCTCGACGTAGCTGTACCGCCCCAGCCCTCGGTGGCTGTTGTCCAGCAACCATGTTGCCACATAGTATGTTAGGCCGTGACGTGGCTACGAGGTGACTCTCACCCCGTCCTCGACGTAGCTGTACCGCCCCAGCCCTCGGTGGCTGTTGTCCAGCAACCATGTTGCCACATAGTATGTTAGGCCATGACGTGGCTACGAGGTGACTCTCACCCCGTCCTCGACGTAGCTGTACCGCCCCAGCCCTCGGTGGCTGTTGTCCAGCAACCATGTTGCCACATAGTATGTTAGGCCGTGACGTGGCTACGAGGTGACTCTCACCCCGTCCTCGACGTAGCTGTACCGCCCCAGCCCTCGGTGGCTGTTGTCCAGCAACCATGTTGCCACATAGTATGTTAGGCCATGACGTGGCTACGAGGTGACTCTCACCCCGTCCTCGACGTAGCTGTACCGCCCCAGCCCTCGGTGGCTGTTGTCCAGCAACCATGTTGCCACATAGTATGTTAGGCCGTGACGTGGCTACGAGGTGACTCTCACCCCGTCCTTGACGTAGCTGGACCGCCCCAGCCCTCGGTGGCTGTTGTCCAGCAACCATGTTGCCACATAGTATGTTACGCCGTGACGTGGATACGAGGTGACTCTCACCCCGTCCTCGACGTAGCTGTACCGCCCCAGCCCTGGCTGTTGTCCAGCAACCATGTTGCCACATAGTATGTTACGCCGTGACGTAGCTGTACCGCCCCAGCCCTGGCTGTTGTCCAGCAACCATGTTGCCACATAGTATGTTACGCCGTGACGTAGCTACGAGGTGACTATCACCCCGTCCTCGACGTAGCTGTACCGCCCCAGCCCTCGGTGGCTGTTGTCCAGCAACCATGTTGCCACATAGTATGTTAGGCCGTGACGTGACTACGAGGTGACTCTCACCCCGTCCTCGACGTAGCTGTACCGCCCCAGCCCTCGGTGGCTGTTGTCCAGCAACCATGTTGCCACATAGTTTGTTACGCCGTGACGTGGCTACGAGGTGACTCTCACCCCGTCCTCGACGTAGCTGTACCGCCCCAGCCCTCGGTGGCTGTTGTCCAGCAACCATGTTGCCACATAGTATGTTAGGCCGTGACGTGGCTACGAGGTGACTCTCACCCCGTCCTCGACGTAGCTGTACCGCCCCAGCCCTCGGTGGCTGTTGTCCAGCAACCATGTTGCCACATAGTATGTTAGGCCGTGACGTGGCTACGAGGTGACTCTCACCCCGTCCTCGACGTAGCTGTACCGCCCCAGCCCTCGGTGGCTGTTGTCCAGCAACCATGTTGCCACATAGTATGTTAGGCCGTGACGTGGCTACGAGGTGACTCTCATCCCGTCCTCGACGTAGCTGTACCGCCCCAGCCCTCGGTGGCTGTTGCCCAGCAACCATGTTGCCACATAGTATGTTACGCCGTGACGTGGCTACGAGGTGACTCTCACCCCGCCCTCGACGTAGCTGTACCGCCCCAGCCCTCGGTGGCTGTTGTCCAGCAACCATGTTGCCACATAGTATGTTAGGCCGTGACGTGGCTACGAGGTGACTCTCACCCCGTCCTCGACGTAGCTGTACCGCCCCAGCCCTCGGTGGCTGTTGTCCAGCAACCATGTTGCCACATAGTATGTTAGGCCGTGACGTGTCTACGAGGTGACTCTCATCCCGTCCTCGACGTAGCTGTACCGCCCCAGCCCTCGGTGGCTGTTGTCCAGCAACCATGTTGCCACATAGTATGTTAGGCCGTGACGTGGCTACGAGGTGACTCTCACCCCGTCCTCGACGTAGCAGTACCGCCCCAGCCCTCGGTGGCTGTTGTCCAGCAACCATGTTGCCACATAGTATGTTAGGCCGTGACGTGGCTACGAGGTGACTCTCACCCCGTCCTCGATGTAGCTGTACCGCCCCAGCCCTCGGTGGCTGTTGTCCAGCAACCATGTTGCCACATAGTATGTTACGCCGTGACGTAGCTACGAGGTGACTCTCACCCCGTCCTCGACGTAGCTGTACCGCCCCAGCCCTCGGTGGCTGTTGTCTAGCAACCATGTTGCCACATAGTATGTTAGGCCGTGACGTGGCTACGAGGTGACTCTCACCCCGTCCTCGACGTAGCTGTACCGCCCCAGCCCTCGGTGGCTGTTGTCCAGCAACCATGTTGCCACATAGTATGTTAGGCCGTGACGTGGCTACGAGGTGACTCTCACCCCGTCCTCGACGTAGCTGTACCGCCCCAGCCCTCGGTGGCTGTTGTCCAGCTACCATGTTGCCACATAGTATGGTTAGGGCGGGAAAGTGCTTCTTGACGCATTTAACGTAATAATTAAATTAAAAGCATTATAGTAATAATGCAGTACAACCAATTATATACAGTTATATGTTAAATTGCAGATCAATAAACTAACATAAACTACAATTACAATTAAGTGAATATAAATTACAATACAATTAAATGAATACAAAATAATAAATAAAGAAATGTGTAGGAATGGCAAGGCAGAACTATCCTCACTTGCAAACACATGAAAAGGAAAATAATAAAGAAATGAGGTGTAAGAGGGAGAGGTCAGGGTGCTGCCCCGTGGTGCTGGCCAGGCTGAGCCACTACAGAAGTGTTATTTCTTTTTAGTGTTATATGTAGCCATACAACACAAAAATTAATGACACCTTCTTCAAATTAATGTAAAGTGCAAACTTCGAAATATAACATGACACTCCATAAATACCAAGTCAGGCAGTTATTTTCAAATGAGTTTGTATGGATGTCGTCAAATAATTATATTCTTATATTTAATGACCATACTTTTATTTTCAGAAAATCAGTGGATATAAAATTGATATTTGTTCAAATTGTGACAAATTCCGACTATCATCAACCCGTACCCGAAAAGTGAGCAACCCGTACCCGAGCTTTAATCGCATTTAAAACTTTCATTTTACCCGCAACCCGCATATGTCATGCGGATACCCGCGGATATCCGCGGATATGCAGGTCTACAAGAATATTATGTTTGAAAACATATTTAGGCGGTGCTGTCACTATGGTTTCAAAGTTAAAAAGTCGACAATACGAGTTTCGTTTCATCCACTTCAATCGGCGAAAAACGAATCATCGGATTTGGACGGGAGTCATTTTCAAAAATACGCAGGCAAACCTGTTTGACTAAACAAAAATAAATTTTGTAGATAGGAAGTTCCTTGAACGAAAATTCGCAGCATGTATTAATATGCAGGGTGTTTAGTTTCATGGTCCAAACGTCGGTCCGACGAGCTACAAGCCGTGACACAGATGCACTCTGCATATTGGTGCATGCTGTAAATATTAGTTCGGGGCAATTTCTCTCCGGAACGTTTATTGATTTCTATTCCAACAGGTTTTTTTCGTATTTTATTAAACTTTCGTCAAAATCCATAGATTAGTTCTTCACTAAATGATGAAGATAAGACAGAAGTCGTAGTGTCGAATTATGTCATGTTTGATGCGTGAATTCATATAAGAAGTTAAATGCTGTGTCTATAATTTTGAAACCAACATGACAACAACTCTAAAATGTGGCCTAAATATACTTCCATATAGGTTAATCTTAACAATGAACAATATAGCCGGTAGATCGAGATGCGTTGTGAGTGGGAATACGCGCAGATAGTACAGACTTGTCCTCACTTGTCCCAAGTCAGCTAGTGCTCGCGCCAGCTCCTCCCACCACAGATAGTACAGACTTGTCCCCACTTGTCCCAAGTCAGCTAGTGCTCGCGCCAGCTCCTGCCACCACAGATAGTACAGACTTGTCCTCACTTGTCCCAAGTCAGCTAGTGCTCGCGCCAGCTCCTCCCACCACAGATAGTACAGACTTGTCCTCACTTGTCCCAAGTCAGCTAGTGCTCGCGCCAGCTCCTCCCACCACAGATAGTACAGACTTGTCCTCACTTGTCCCAAGTCAGCTAGTGCTCGCGCCAGCTCCTCCCACCACAGATAGTACAGACTTGTCCTCACTTGTCCCAAGTCAGCTAGTGCTCGCGCCAGCTCCTCCCACCACAGATAGTACAGACTTGTCCCCACTTGTCCCAAGTCAGCTAGTGCTCGCGCCAGCTCCTGCCACCACAGATAGTACAGACTTGTCCTCACTTGTCCCAAGTCAGCTAGTGCTCGCGCCAGCTCCTGCCACCACAGATAGTACAGACTTGTCCCCACTTGTCCCAAGTCAGCTAGTGCTCGCGCCAGCTCCTCTCACCACAGATAGTACAGACTTGTCCTCACTTGTCCCAAGTCAGCTAGTGCTCGCGCCAGCTCATCCCACCACAGATAGTACAGACTTGGCCTCACTTGTCCCAAGTCAGCTAGTGCTCGCGCCAGCTCCTGCCACCACAGATAGTACAGACTTGGCCTCACTTGTCCCAAGTCAGCTAGTGCTCGCGCCAGCTCCTCCCACCACAGATAGTACAGACTTGTCCCCACTTGTCCCAAGTCAGCTAGTGCTCGCGCCAGCTCCTGCCACCACAGATAGTACAGACTTGTCCTCACTTGTCCCAAGTCAGCTAGTGCTCGCGCCAGCTCCTGCCACCACAGATAGTACAGACTTGTCCCCACTTGTCCCAAGTCAGCTAGTGCTCGCGCCAGCTCCTCCCACCACAGATAGTACAGACTTGTCCTCACTTGTCCCAAGTCAGCTAGTGCTCGCGCCAGCTCCTCCCACCACAGATAGTACAGACTTGTCCCCACTTGTCCCAAGTCAGCTAGTGCTCGCGCCAGCTCCTGCCACCACAGATAGTACAGACTTGTCCCCACTTGTCCCAAGTCAGCTAGTGCTCGCGCCAGCTCCTGCCACCACAGATAGTACAGACTTGGCCTCACTTGTCCCAAGTCAGCTAGTGCTCGCGCCAGCTCCTCCCACCACAGATAGTACAGACTTGTCCCCACTTGTCCCAAGTCAGCTAGTGCTCGCGCCAGCTCATCCCACCACAGATAGTACAGACTTGGCCTCACTTGTCCCAAGTCAGCTAGTGCTCGCGCCAGCTCCTGCCACCACAGATAGTACAGACTTGTCCCCACTTGTCCCAAGTCAGCTAGTGCTCGCGCCAGCTCCTCCCACCACAGATAGTACAGACTTGGCCTCACTTGTCCCAGGTCAGCTAGTGCTCGCGCCAGCTCCTGCCACCACAGATAGTACAGACTTGTCCTCACTTGTCCCAAGTCAGCTAGTGCTCGCGCCAGCTCCTGCCACCACAGATAGTACAGACTTGTCCCCACTTGTCCCAAGTCAGCTAGTGCTCGCGCCAGCTCCTGCCACCACAGATAGTACAGACTTGTCCTCACTTGTCCCAAGTCAGCTAGTGCTCGCGCCAGCTCCTGCCACCACAGATAGTACAGACTTGTCCTCACTTGTCCCAAGTCAGCTAGTGCTCGCGCCAGCTCCTGCCACCACAGATAGTACAGACTTGTCCCCACTTGTCCCAAGTCAGCTAGTGCTCGCGCCAGCTCCTGCCACCACAGATAGTACAGACTTGTCCCCACTTGTCCCAAGTCAGCTAGTGCTCGCGCCAGCTCCTCCCACCCGAAGTCGTCCACTGTAATTCATAATGGCAAAAATAACGGTAAAAATATACTCATTCGATTGAAATATTTGGCACAAATCCTATATTTGATTAATATTTGTGTGATAGGTTGGAGACGTTAGTCAGTTCTGACGTCATGCTCTGTTTTTCCCGCCATAATTATTTGTGGAATTTTGAAGCTTAGATTTGTGACTGTAACAATTACGAAAATGGGAAATGATATATTTTTGACTTTAAACACCTTCAGTAATTTAGTAACGATAAATTATAACATCAGGAGTATTTCCTATTGCGGTTGGGGCTTAAGGATTATGGCTACAAACTGAACTTATGGAAATGTATATACTATAACGATCATACATCACACGAATCTTCAGATAGTGGCGATAGGTTAACGATCAAGCGCTCTGCTAAGATAAGATAATTAACTTTCAACTTCTAGCCAAAGCCGTATCCAGATTCTACTCACAGTGTGATCCTAAATTAATCAATAAAGTTCATCCTCCAACTTCCCGTCTTTCTCGCCGGGAAGAGGTTGTGTTGGCACGGGTTCGCATTGGCCACACTCGTTTGACTCATGGCTATCTCGTCACTAGAGAAAAAGTTGTCCCAAAATGTGACACTTGTGACGTTAAATTGACTGTAGGCCTACGTCACATTGTCAGAATGTGCCAAACATGATGTGTTAAAAACACAATTACAGCTTTCCCCGTTGTATGAAGAACTTTTGTCATACGAGGATTGTGATAAACTTTTAAAATTTCTTGTCCGCACACAGTTTTTCCAACAATAAAAAAAAAATACGTTACAACCAATATAAAATGTAAAATAACTTAAATATAATTCATATAAAATTAAAACAAAATTACTACTTTCATAGTTACTTAATTACTTCTTTTGCAAAACACCATCTTGGTAGCGCAAAATGACTTAACTGGTTGAAGCGCCCTTAAAAATTCAAATTCAAATAAATTCAAATACTCAATCCAATCAGAATCTTGATGTCTTTGCGACAACCAGTCAGATAAAAGCTACAATTGTCGCTTTAATAAATCATTCGTTAATCAAGGTTATGTATGTGAACCGAAACGAATCATCGTTAGCTTTTAGTGATAATTTGTTATCTTCAGCGTTATGAGTGCACCAATCTTCAACTCTAGCACATGTCTTCTGACTGAGCAGCATCAAGGTTTGTAACCATGACGCTCCGCTCTGCCGTGTTGGTTGTGTGCGTGGCACTCGTGCTCGCTGATCGAGAACCGTTGCAGGATAGTCCCGCACTTCAGGTGTCCACGATACGAGTATCTCTCTCCACCGTTCAGAACAAGACTGGACACTGGGACACGAAGGTAAGGACACTGAGTAAAGAAGATTGTTCAAACTTAACTCAATTCTGTTTAAACCTATCTGGCGACTGGGAAAACGTCTGCGTATGAACTCCAGATTTCTGCCGGTAAAAGCGCAAGCCTGTCTTTGTGTTCAAACATGTCTAAAAAGAAAAGCAATAAATTCCAATAAATATTTCCGATATTCAGATTACCTAACTCAGTTGTGCAAAGTTCGTGCAGGTGAAGAATGTTATATGCAAAACGGAATAATATAGTAGAACAGAGAATTGAAAAAACTTTAACCGTCATAAATCAAGGGTACCGCAGAGTGAATACTGTTGTAAATACTGCTGTCAATGTTAAGTGGTCTGTCTGACTGGATGTGCTGTGCACTGCAGGTTGCCTTCAAGCAAGGGGAGCCTGGAGGCGGACATGTCTGGTTGGTGTCAGTAATTACCGTGTTAGTGGTCTGTCTGACTGGATGTGTTGTGCATTGCAGGTTGCCTTCAAGCAAGGGGAGCCTGGAGGCGGACATGTCTGGTTGGTGTCAGTAATTACCGTGTTAGTGGTCTGTCTGACTGGATGTGCTGTGCACTGCAGGTTGCCTTCAAGCAAGGGGAGCCTGGAGGCGGACATGTCTGGTTGGTGTCAGTAATTACCGTGTGAGTGGTCTGTCTGACTGGATGTGTTGTGCATTGCAGGTTGCCTTCAAGCAAGGGGAGCCTGGAGGCGGACATGTCTGGTTGGTGTCAGTAATTACCGTGTTAGTGGTCTGTCTGACTGGATGTGTTGTGCATTGCAGGTTGCCTTCAAGCAAGGGGAGCCTGGAGGCGGACATGTCTGGTTGGTGTCAGTAATTACCGTGTTAGTGGTCTGTCTGTCTGACTGGATGTGTTGTGCATTGCAGGTTGCCTTCAAGCAAGGGGAGCCTGGAGGCGGACATGTCTGGTTGGTGTCAGTAATTACCGTGTTAGTGGTCTGTCTGTCTGACTGGATGTGTTGTGCATTGCAGGTTGCCTTCAAGCAAGGGGAGCCTGGAGGCGGACATGTCTGGTTGGTGTCGGTAATTACCGTGTTAGTGGTCTGTCTGACTGGATGTGCTGTGCACTGCAGGTTGCCTTCAAGCAAAAGGAGCCTGGAGGCGGACATGTCTGGTTGGTGTGAGTAATTACCGTGTTAGTGGTCTGTCTGTCTGACTGGATGTGTTGTGCATTGCAGGTTGCCTTCAAGCAAGGGGAGCCTGGAGGCGGACATGTCTGGTTGGTGTCAGTAATTACCGTGTTAGTGGTCTGTCTGACTGGATGTGCTGTGCACTGCAGGTTGCCTTCAAGCAAGGGGAGCCTGGAGGCGGACATGTCTGGTTGGTGTCAGTAATTACCGTGTTAGTGGTCGGTCTGTCTGACTGGATGTGCTGAGCACTGCAGGTTGCCTTCAAGCAAGGGGAGCCTGGAGGCGGACATGTCTGGTTGGTGTCAGTAATTACCGTGTTAGTGGTCTGTCTGACTGGATGTGTTGTGCATTGCAGGTTGCCTTCAAGCAAGGGGAGCCTGGAGGCGGACATGTCTGGTTGGTGTCAGTAATTACCGTGTTAGTGGTCTGTCTGACTGGATGTGCTGTGCACTGCAGGTTGCCTTCAAGCAAGGGGAGCCTGGAGGCGGACATGTCTGGTTGGTGTCAGTAATTACCGTGTTAGTGGTCTGTCTGTCTGACTGGATGTGCTGTGCCCTGCAGGTTGCCTTCAAGCAAGGGGAGCCTGGAGGCGGACATGTCTGGTTGGTGTCAGTAATTACCGTGTTAGTGGTCTGTCTGTCTGACTGGATGTGCTGTGCACTGCAGGTTGCCTTCAAGCAAGGGGAGCCTGGAGGCGGACATGTCTGGTTGGTGTCAGTAATTACCGTGTTAGTGGTCCGTCTGTCTGACTGGATGTGCTGTGCACTGCAGGTTGCCTTCAAGCAAGGGGAGCCTGGAGGCGGACATGTCTGGTTGGTGTCAGTAATTACCGTGTTAGTGGTCTGTCTGTCTGACTGGATGTGTTGTGCACTGCAGGTTGCCTTCAAGCAAGGGGAGCCTGGAGGCGGACATGTCTGGTTGGTGTCAGTTATTACCGTGTTAGTGGTCTGTCTGTCTGACTGGATGTGCTGTGCACTGCAGGTTGCCTTCAAGCAAGGGGAGCCTAGAGGCGGACATGTCTGGTTGGTGTCAGTAATTACCGTGTTAGTGGTCTGTCTGTCTGACTGGATGTGCTGTGCACTGCAGGTTGCCTTCAAGCAAAAGGAGCCTGGAGGCGGACATGTCTGGTTGGTGTCAGTAATTACCGTGTTAGTGGTCTGTCTGTCTGACTGGATGTGCTGTGCATTGCAGGTTGCCTTCAAGCAAGGGGAGCCTGGAGGCGGACATGTCTGGTTGGTGTCAGTAATTACCGTGTTAGTGGTCTGTCTGTCTGACTGGATGTGCTGTGCACTGCAGGTTGCCTTCAAGCAAGGGGAGCCTGGAGGCGGACATGTCTGGTTGGTGTCAGTTATTACCGTGTTAGTGGTCTGTCTGTCTGACTGGATGTGCTGTGCACTGCAGGTTGCCTTCAAGCAAGGGGAGCCTGGAGGCGGACATGTCTGGTTGGTGTCAGTAATTACCGTGTTAGTGGTCTGTCTGTCTGACTGGATGTGCTGTGCACTGCAGGTTGCCTTCAAGCAAGGGGAGCCTAGAGGCGGACATGTCTGGTTGGTGTCAGTAATTACCGTGTTAGTGGTCTGTCTGTCTGACTGGATGTGCTGCGCACTGCAGGTTGCCTTCAAGCAAAAGGAGCCTGGAGGCGGACATGTCTGGTTGGTGTCAGTAATTACCGTGTTAGTGGTCTGTCTGTCTGACTGGATGTGCTGTGCACTGCAGGTTGCCTTCAAGCAAGGGGAGCCTTGAGGCGGACATGTCTGGTTGGTGTCAGTAATTACCGTGTTAGTGGTCTGACTGACTGGATGTGCTGTGCACTGCAGGTTGCCTTCAAGCAAGGGGAGCCTGGAGGCGGACATGTCTGGTTGGTGTCAGTAATTACCGTGTTAGTGGTCTGTCTGTCTGACTGGATGTGCTGTGCACTGCAGGTTGCCTTCAAGCAAGGGGAGCCTGGAGGCGGACATGTCTGGTTGGTGTCAGTAATTACCGGGTTAGTGGTCTGTCTGTCTGACTGGATGTGCTGTGCACTGCAGGTTGCCTTCAAGCAAGGGGAGCCTGGAGGCGGACATGTCTGGTTGGTGTCAGTAATTACCGTGTTAGTGGTCTGTCTGTCTGACTGGATGTGCTGTGCACTGCAGGTTGCCTTCAAGCAAGGGGAGCCTGGAGGCGGACATGTCTGGTTGGTGTCAGTAATAACCGTGTTAGTGGTCTGTCTGTCTGACTGGATGTGCTGTGCACTGCAGGTTGCCTTCAAGCAAGGGGAGCCTGGAGGCAGACATGTCTGGTTGGTGTGAGTAATTACCGTGTTAGTGGTCTGTCTGTCTGACTGGATGTGCTGTGCACTGCAGGTTGCCTTCAAGCAAGGGGAGCCTGGAGGCGGACATGTCTGGTTGGTGTCAGTAATTACCGTGTTAGTGGTCTGTCTGTCTGACTGGATGTGCTATGCACTGCAGGTTGCCTTCAAGCAAGGGGAGCCTGGAGGCGGACATGTCTGGTTGGTGTCAGTAATTACCGTGTTAGTGGTCTGTCTGTCTGTCTGGATGTGCTGTGCACTGCAGGTTGCCTTCAAGCAAGGGGAGCCTGGAGGCGGACATGTCTGGTTGGTGTCAGTAATTACCGTGTTAGAGGTCTGTCTGTCTGACTGGATGTGCTGTGCACTGCAGGTTGCCTTCAAGCAAGGGGAGCCTGGAGGCGGACATGTCTGGTTGGTGTCAGTAATTACCGTGTTAGTGGTCTGTCTGTCTGACTGGATGTGCTGTCTACTGCAGGTTGCCTTCAAGCAAGGGGAGCCTGGAGGTGGACATGTCTGGTTGGTGTCAGTAATTACCGTGTTAGTGGTCTGTCTGTCTGACTGGATGTGCTGTGCGCTGCAGGTTGCCTTCAAGCAAGAGGAGCCTGGAGGCGGACATGTCTGGTTGGTGTCAGTAATTACCGTGTTAGTGGTCTGTCTGTCTGACTGGATGTGCTGTGCACTGCAGGTTGCATTCAAGCAAGGGGAGCCTGGAGGCGGACATGTCTGGTTGGTGTCAGTAATTACCGTGTTAGTGGTCTGTCTGTCTGACTGGATGTGCTGTGCACTGCAGGTTGCCTTCAAGCAAGGGGAGCCTGGAGGCGGACATGTCTGGTTGGTGTCAGTAATTACCGTGTTAGTGGTCTGTCTGTCTGACTGGATGTGCTGTGCACTGCAGGTTGCCTTCAAGCAAGGGGAGCCTGGAGGCGGACATGTCTGGTTGGTGTCAGTAATTACCGTGTTAGTGGTCTGTCTGTCTGACTGGATGTGCTGTGCACTGCAGGTTGCCTTCAAGCAAGGGGAGCCTGGAGGCGGACATGTCTTTTTGGTGTCAGTAATTACCGTGTTAGTGGTCTGTCTGTCTGACTGACTGGATGTGCTGTGCACTGCAGGTTGCCTTCAAGCAAGGGGGGCCTGGAGGCGGACATGTCTGGTTGGTGTCAGTAATTACCGTGTTAGTGGTCTGTCTGTCTGTCTGACTGGATGTGCTGTGCACTGCAGGTTGCCTTCAAGCAAGGGGAGCCTGGAGGCGGACATGTCTGGTTGGTGTCAGTAATTACCGTGTTAGTGGTCTGTCTGACTGACTGGATGTGCTGTGCATTGCAGGTTGCCTTCAAGCAAGGGGAGCCTGGAGGCGGACATGTCTGGTTGGTGTCAGTAATTACCGTGTTAGTGGTCTGTCTGTCTGACTGGATGTGCTGTGCACTGCAGGTTGCCTTCAAGCAAGGGGAGCCTGGAGGCGGACATGTCTGGTTGGTGTCAGTAATTACCGTGTAAGTGGTCTGTCTGTCTGACTGGATGTGCTGTGCACTGCAGGTTGCCTTCAAGCAAGGGGAGCCTGAAGGCGGACATGTCTGGTTGGTGTCAGTAATTACCGTGTTAGTGGTATGTCTGTCTATCTGACTGGATGTGCTGTGCACTGCAGGTTGCCTTCAAGCAAGGGGAGCCTGGATGCGGACATGTCTGGTTGGTGTCAGTAATTACCGTGTTAGTGGTCTGTCTGTCTGACTGGATGTGCTGTCTACTGCAGGTTGCCTTCAAGCAAGGGGAGCCTGGAGGCGGACATGTCTGGTTGGTGTCAGTAATTACCGTGTTAGTGGTCTGTCTGTCTGTCTGACTGGATGTGCTGTGCACTGCAGGTTGCCTTCAAGCAAGGGGAGCCTGGAGGCGGACATGTCTGGTTGGTGTCAGTAATTACCGTGTTAGTGGTCTGTCTGTCTGACTGGATGTGCTGTGCACTGCAGGTTGCCTTCAAGCAAGGGGAGCCTGGAGGCGGACATGTCTGGTTGGTGTCAGTAATTACCGTGTTAGTGGTCTGTCTGACTGACTGGATGTGCTGTGCACTGCAGGTTGCCTTCAAGCAAGGGGAGCCTGGAGGCGGACATGTCTGGTTGGTGTCAGTAATTACCGTGTTAGTGGTCTGACTGACTGGATGTGCTGTGTACTGCAGGTTGCCTTCAAGCAAGGGGAGCCGGGAGGTTGACATGTCTGGTTGGTGTCAGCAATTACCGTGTTAGTGGTCTGTCTGTCTGTCTGACTGGATGTGCTGTACACTGCAGGTTGCCTTCAAGCAAGGGGAGCCTGGAGGCGGACATGTCTGGTTGGTGTCAGTAATTACCGTGTTAGTGGTCTGTCTGTCTGACTTACTGGATGTGCTGTGCACTGCAGGTTGCCTTCAAGCAAGGGGAGCCTGGAGGCGGACATGTCTGGTTGGTGTCAGTAATTACCGTGTTAGTGGTCTGTCTGTCTGACTGACTGGATGTGCTGTGCACTGCAGGTTGCCTTCAAGCAAGGGGAGCCTGGAGGCGGACATGTCTGGTTGGTGTCAGTAATTACCGTGTTAGTGGTCTGTCTGTCTGTCTGACTGGATGTGCTGTGCATTGCAGGTTGCCTTCAAGCAAGGGGAGCCTGGAGGCGGACATGTCTGGTTGGTGTCAGTAATTACCGTGTTAGTGGTCTGTCTGTCTGTCTGACTGGATGTGCTGTGCACTGCAGGTTGCCTTCAAGCAAGGGGAGCCTGGAGGCGGACATGTCTGGTTGGTGTCAGTAATTACCGTGTTAGAGGTCTGTCTGTCTGACTGGATGTGCTGTGCACTGCAGGTTGCCTTCAAGCAAGGGGAGCCTGGAGGCGGACATGTCTGGTTGGTGTCAGTAATTACCGTGTTAGTGGTCTGTCTGTCTGTCTGACTGGATGTGCTGTGCATTGCAGGTTGCCTTCAAGCAAGGGGAGCCTGGAGGCGGACATGTCTGGTTGGTGTCAGTAATTACCGTCTTAGTGGTCTGTCTGTCTGTCTGACTGGATGTGCTGTGCACTGCAGGTTGCCTTCAAGCAAGGGGAGCCTGGAGGCGGACATGTCTGGTTGGTGTCAGTAATTACCGTGTTAGTGGTCTGTCTGTCTGACTGACTGGATGTGCTGTGCACTGCAGGTTGCCTTCAAGCAAGGGGAGCCTGGAGGCGGACATGTCTGGTTGGTGTCAGTAATTACCGTGTTAGTGGTATGTCTGTCTGTCTGTCTGGATGTGCTGTGCACTGCAGGTTGCCTTCAAGCAAGGGGAGCCTGGAGGCGGACATGTCTGGTTGGTGTCAGTAATTACCGTGTTAGTGGTCTGTCTGTCTGACTGGATGTGCAGTGCACTGCAGGTTGCCTTCAAGCAAGGGGAGCCTGGAGGCGGACATGTCTGGTTGGTGTCAGTAATTACCATTTTAGTGGTCTGTCTGACTGACTGGATGTGCTGTGCACTGCAGGTTGCCTTCAAGCAAGGGGAGCCTGGAGGCGGACATGTCTGGTTGGTGTCAGTAATTACCGTGTTAGTGGTCTGACTGACTGGATGTGCTGTGTACTGCAGGTTGCCTTCAAGCAAGGGGAGCCTGGAGGTTGACATGTCTGGTTGGTGTCAGCAATTACCGTGTTAGTGGTCTGTCTGTCTGTCTGACTGGATGTGCTGTACACTGCAGGTTGCCTTCAAGCAAGGGGAGCCTGGAGGCGGACATGTCTGGTTGGTGTCAGTAATTACCGTGTTAGTGGTCTGTCGGTCTGACTTACTGGATGTGCCGTGCACTGCAGGTTGCCTTCAAGCAAGGGGAGCCTGGAGGCGGACATGTCTGGTTGGTGTCAGTAATTACCGTGTTAGTGGTCTGTCTGTCTGACTGACTGGATGTGCTGTGCACTGCAGGTTGCCTTCAAGCAAGGGGAGCCTGGAGGCGGACATGTCTGGTTGGTGTCAGTAATTACCGTGTTAGTGGTCTGTCTGTCTGTCTGACTGGATGTGCTGTGCATTGCAGGTTGCCTTCAAGCAAGGGGAGCCTGGAGGCGGACATGTCTGGTTGGTGTCAGTAATTACCGTGTTAGTGGTCTGTCTGTCGGTCTGACTGGATGTGCTGTGCACTGCAGGTTGCCTTCAAGCAAGGGGAGCCTGGAGGCGGACATGTCTGGTTGGTGTCAGTAATTACCGTGTTAGTGGTCTGTCTGTCTGACTGACTGGATGTGCTGTGCACTGCAGGTTGCCTTCAAGCAAGGGGAGCCTGGAGGCGGACATGTCTGGTTGGTGTCAGTAATTACCGTGTTAGTGGTCTGTCTGTCTGTCTGACTGGATGTGCTGTGCATTGCAGGTTGCCTTCAAGCAAGGGGAGCCTGGAGGCGGACATGTCTGGTTGGTGTCAGTAATTACCGTGTTAGTGGTCTGTCCGTCTGTCTGACTGGATGTGCTGTACACTGCAGGTTGCCTTCAAGCAAGGGGAGCCTGGAGGCGGACATGTCTGGTTGGTGTCAGTAATTACCGTGTTAGTGGTCTGTCTGTCTGACTGACTGGATGTGCTGTGCACTGCAGGTTGCCTTCAAGCAAGGGGAGCCTGGAGGCGGACATGTCTGGTTGGTGTCAGTAATTACCGTGTTAGTGGTCTGTCTGTCTGTCTGACTGGATGTGCTGTGCATTGCAGGTTGCCTTCAAGCAAGGGGAGCCTGGAGGCGGACATGTCTGGTTGGTGTCAGTAATTACCATGTTAGTGGTCTGTCTGTCTGTCTGACTGGATGTGCTGTGCACTGCAGGTTGCCTTCAAGCAAGGGGAGCCTGGAGGCGGACATGTCTGGTTGGTGTCAGTAATTACCGTGTTAGTGGTCTGTCTGTCTGACTGACTGGATGTGCTGTGCACTGCAGGTTGCCTTCAAGCAAGGGGAGCCTGGAGGCGGACATGTCTGGTTGGTGTCAGTAATTACCGTGTTAGTGGTCTGTCTGTCTGTCTGTCTGGATGTGCTGTGCACTGCAGGTTGCCTTCAAGCAAGGGGAGCCTGGAGGCGGACATGTCTGGTTGGTGTCAGTAATTACCGTGTTAGTGGTCTGTCTGTCTGACTGGATGTGCTGTGCACTGCAGGTTGCCTTCAAGCAAGGGGAGCCTGGAGGCGGACATGTCTGGTTGGTGTCAGTAATTACCGTGTTAGTGGTCTGTCTGTCTGGATGTGCTGTGCACTGCAGGTTGCCTTCAAGCAAGGGGAGCCTGGAGGCGGACATGTCTGGTTGGTGTCAGTAATTACCGTGTTAGTGGTCTGTCTGTCTGACTGGATGTGCTGTGCACTGCAGGTTGCCTTCAAGCAAGGGGAGCCTAGAGGCGGACATGTCTGGTTGGTGTCAGTAATTACCGTGTTAGTGGTCTGTCTGTCTGTCTGACTGGATGTGCTGTACACCGCAGGTTGCCTTCAAGCAAGGGGAGTCTGGAGGCGGACATGTCTGGTTGGTGTCAGTAATTACCGTGTTAGTGGTCTGTCTGACTGGATGTGCTGTGCATTGCAGGTTGCCTTCAAGCAAGGGAAGCCTTTAGGCGGATATGTCTGGTTGGCCGACTTGGACCAGAACATATTCCAGTATGATGAGCAGGAACCTGTGCTGGAGACCGTTCTCTACCTGACAGGTAATTGATATACTTTCTAGTCACTCTTGTCACAATAATTTAGAACAATATTTTTATATAACTAGTGAAATGATTTGACGCGTTGATAAGCGTCCACGTGAACGAAAACGAATAATCTGCTGACTTGTTTTCAAAGCAGCCTCTATTGGTCAATTGTGTGCATTCATAACTTAACTTACGTTTGCACCAGTTTTTATAATAGCTCACGGACAGCTCGGCCACGATTCTTGTCATAGCTCCCACGTGACGTCACAGCGGCTATGATTGCGAGGCAAAAGGAAAGTCTCATAAGTATCTTAATTAACGGCAAATACTTTTAAAACTTTAGCCCATTTTAACTTATAACATACACATAGGCCTATATAGTTGACACCCCCATCAGACTACGAGCTGTAACACAATGTATCGTCTTGTTGCAGCCAGTCCCACCTCGTCACCCCTAGCAAGCTCTCATACCCCGCCGTGGCACACTTGAGCTGCCCTCTCTAACACTAGGACACCCCCATCAGACTACGAGCTGTAACACAATGTATCGTCTTGTTGCAGCCAGTCCCACCTCGTCACCCCCAGCAAGCTCTCATATCCCGCCGTGGCACACTTGAGCTGCCCTCTCTAACACTAGGACACCCCCATCAGACTACGAGCTGTAACACAATGTATCGTCTTGTTGCAGCCAGTCCCACCTCGTCACCCCTAGCAAGCCCTCATACCCCGCCGTGGCACACTCGAGCTGCCCCCTCTAACACTAGGACACCCCCATTAGACTACGAGCTGTAACACAATGTATCGTCTTGTTGCAGCCAGTCCCACCTCGTCACCCGCAGCAAGCTTTAATTCCCCGCCGTGGCACACTTGAGGTGCCCCCTCTTACACTAGGACACCCCCATTAGACTACGAGCTGTAACACAATGTATCGTCTTGTTACAGCCAGTCCTACCTCGTCACCCCCAGCAAGCTCTCATACCCCGCCGTGGCACACTTGAGCTGCCCCCTCTAACACTAGAACACCTCCATCAGACTACGAGCTGTAACACAATGTATCGTCTTGCTGCAGCTAGTCCCACCTCGTCACCCTTAGCAAGCTCTCATACCCCGCCGTGGCACACTTGAGCTGCCCCCTCTAACACTAGGACACCCCCATCAGACTACGAGCTGTAACACAATGTATCGCCTTGTTGCAGCCAGTCCCACCTCGTCACCCCCAGCAAGCTCTCATTCCTCGCCGTGGCAGACTCGAGCTGCCCCCCCTACTACTAAGACGCCCCCATCAGGGTACGAGCTGTTCCCTAGCGTCGGGTACTACAAACTTCACCCTGAGAAGGTGGACTGGCCCACAGCGAGGAAGAGTTGCGCAGCCTCGGGCGGACATCTCATCATTCTTAACTCGGAGCAGGAGTATGAAGTCGCCAAGCAGATCATTGCGCGACATCCAAGCCTGGGAGACTGGTTCTCAGCTGGTATTCTCGAATTTGGCGTTCATGCTGAATGGTTTACATTGTTTGGTAAGATCCTGTTGTACGTTTTATTGGCTTATTAGAATAAATGAGTTTGAATGTTAGGCAACCGATAGAGGTGGCTCTGCGGTAAGACGAGGTGACTCTGGCTAGCTCACTGGGATTGCACCGGCAGTCGTCAAAAACAATGCGAGTGCTGGGTTTGAGTCTCACTATCAGCCCTGCCCCTAGGGTTTTGTATTTTAACCATCCAAACACGCTAACATACCTAGTTATCAGGTCAAGCTCGTGTGTACCCTATACCATCTTTTATATATATATATTTTGACCCCGTTTCCAACATTAATTATCGTAAGGAGTGCTGGAAGGGGGGGGGGGGAGCAAAATACTCCATGTTTTGGGCTAATGTCTTCGTTTCCGGGTAGCCAGGCGTTTTTATTATATAATAGTATGTGCTGGTGTAAAGGAATGTTATGTCAAGCCCTTATCACAATTGAAATAAGAGTTGCAATAGTGAAATAGCAATAAGGTTTTGGATTGGAACATGCAATAACAATACTGTGGTTCACAACTGTCACAGTGGATTGAAAAAGTCATAAGAAATAATTCAATTCCATTTTTTATTTCAACTTCCCATGATGCACCTTATGACAAACCAATCAGAACGCAGAAGAGCCATTCTAGAAGGTCAACTACGGAAATCAAAATAAAAACAGAGGCACCGAATATTTTGCTGTTTTAGTCAATGATAATAAGTACACAATTTAAAGACGCTGCTTTGACTACTGAAATAAGCAACTATTCGTCGGTTGTTAAGCAGTTGCTTGTTATTTCACTATTTCACTGTTACTTATTGCAACTTTTATTTCAATTGTGCATCGGCCTTAATTTGGCATCGACGATGTAAATAACATAACTTATAAGTAATAAATAAGTTATTCAGACTCACAATCGCTTCACTTCGTAACTCAAATCTCACTCCACCATCACATATTTGTATCCTACGTAAACCGTCATTTTTATAATAATTAAAAATAATGTTTCGTAGGAATCCCTGTTATAGGGCGCACACCAGCTTTATCTGATGAGCCCCTCTTCAGGTGACTAACTAGGTATATTAGGGTGTTTGTATTTTCGGGAAGGAATGTCCGTGGACTTATAGTATGACTCAGTCCCAGCATTCGCGTTTACGACTGAGAAAAAAACTCTGAAAAAACCTTCAGTCAGAACTGTTGGTGACCGGCGTACTCGCCTCGCGTCTTACCGCTGAGCCACCTCTATCGGTAATTTTGTGTAGGTGCAATATAGGTGCATGGAGTTTCTACTGAAAGTTTATTCCGTGAATATTTTGGTAAATACATAATACTACCAGTTGCTCACCGTGGCTTCGCTCACGTGGATTTTAGGATTTTGTTCAATTATCGTGATACACAAAATAGTAAAGCATGTATTACTTTATTTTTATAGAAGAATCTAAATTCCAATTTTCTATTCTGTATAATGTCTGTTTGCAGATATATATAATATGTATCTTTCAAAAATGTCACCTTTCCTTTTTTACACCCACTAATTTGACTTTTGAAAAACTGTGAAACACATGTTTTTCTATTTTGAAAGGTGAATATAAATAACAATTTTAATGTTTGTTCCATCTCTATTTTTAAGGTTTACGGGTACTTATAATAAAATTCACGCATTCGTTTTCACCCACAACTGGAAATTGGTAAAAATTGTGTTTTTGTTATTCTAAAAGAAAAATTTAATCCCCGAGTTTCACGTCTATAGCATTTTCAGTTTTTTTAATAAAAAAAATTCCCCCCTGCTGTTTACCCCCCCCCCCCTCCGTTTTCTACTGTATTAAATTTAATTTAGAAAGTATAAAACAATTATTTATTTAAATTTTAGAGAACAAATTAAATACCAATTTTTACGTCTGTAACATCTTCCGTTTTCGAAATAACCTCAATAACCTCAATAGCCTCGCTCATAAAATAATTCACCACCTCTTTTAACCCTCTTCTAAGTGGATTTTCGAAAAGTTGGAATTGTTTACGTAATTTTAAAGTAGATTCTTGTTACAAAATTTCATAACTATAACATGTTCCGTTTTGGATTTTAACAAAATCATCCCTTGTTTTCACCCCTTAACTGGATTTAAGAATAATATTAAAATACCTGTTTCTTTATGTTTAAATAAATATCTACATTAATATTGAAGCCGGTTACGTTTTCTCTCATCTGTTTTCGAGATGTATAGAAATGTTAAAATAATCCACCCCCGCTTATCACGCCCCATTAACTGGATTATCAGAAAATGGTATTACACGTGTTATATTGTTAATGAAGGTAGGTCCAAATACTAATTTTCACGGCCGTGACATTCTCAGATTTGAGTTATAGGTATTATCATTTTTTTTAATTACACATCCCGTTTTTCGCCATCGTTTTCTGGATTTTCGAAAAATGATAAAATACATGTTTCTTTACTTTCGAAGAAGAATCATGTATTTATTTTTACGTGTAGGATATCTTCGGCTTTAAAGGTAAAAAATTCACCCCCTCCATGCACCACGCATTTTCATCCTCCTAAACAAAGTTTTAGTAAAATGGGAAAACACTTATTTCTTTATTTTTAAAGGAGAATCTAACCACAAATTTCCACGACCGTAACAACCTCGGTTTCTTGAGATATTGTTGTCCTCATAAAAAAGAACCCCCTCTTTTCACCCCTACCAACTGGATTTTCGGCAAATGTTAAGACACGTGTTTCGTATTTTGTGAAGAGGAATCTAATGACGTTTTCCACTGGTTGCTCCGGTGCGCACCGGGAGCGAGTTTGGCATTCCACTGGTTGCTCCGGTGCGCACCGGGAGCGAGTTTGGCATTCCACTGGTAGTTTGGTGCGCACCGGTGCTAGACATACGCGTCACTGGGCTATTGCTCGCTCCGGTGCCACACCGAGCTGCTCCCACTTTCTTGGCGGAGCAATGTTTCCAGAGCAAATATGGCTGCGTTAAAAGCGGGTGAAATAAGTATCTAAAATTGATTTTTTGAGTATCTTCAGCTAGTTATATGCCTATACGGAAAAGTTTCAAGTTCATGTGACTTATAGGCGTTTAGCCTTACTTCGAATAAATTCCTGATGAAATTTACAGGTCTAGACTCAAGAGGACGGACATATGTACCGGCAGGCCTATACGCAGCTAGCTCTACCTACATTACCAGCAACATGGTCCATCACGTATCATATTACATATTTCACCATCAGATGTGAGATTTCCACTGAAGGCTGTGCAGGCACGGTTTTTGAGTTCTCTAAAATATGGTCAACGTACCCAAGTTAAGCTTTGAAATTGAAACCCCGCAGGAATTCTAAAAGTTACAAAATTATTTTTCTTGTAATTTTGATTTTGCCGGTACCGTTCATATTGCTAGATGTACGCCGCTTCATTCAAATCATAACTTCGCCCAGAAATACACATTTGTGATAGCCAACTGTTATTGTAGTTAACACACATACAGTACTTTGTTCTAGGAGGTGAGGAATTTTCAGTTCGTTATCTTCATTGGTATGTGTGCTATGATTTTTCTCATCTACCGGTACAAAATAGCTCATTTGTACCAGTTGATGAGAAAAATCATAGCACACATACCATTAAAGATAACAAACTGAAAATTTCTCACCTTCTAGAACAAAGTATGTATGCGTTAAACTACACCAAAATTGGTTATCATAAATGTGTATTTCTGGGCAAAGTTAAGTTTTGAATGAAGCGGCGTACACCTAGCAACATCGACGGTACCGGTACAATCAAAATAACGACAAAAATAATTTTGTAACTTTCAGAAAGCCTGGTTTCAATTTTAAAGCTTAGCTTGGGTACGTTGTGCATATTTTAGAAAACTGAAAAACCGTGCCCGCACAGCCTAAAAGGAAAAAATCAACGATTGGAATTCAGCCACATTTCGACGTCTGCCGTGGATTCACGCGGTTAAAGATGCTTCCATGTCATGTTGCACTGACATATGCACTGGCCGGAGTTATGACGCCACTGTGGTTACGGAGTGCCCCATGATGGCACCCGGTGCATGCGTACCAGTGCACAACGCCATGACAATTGCACTGGCCGGAGTTATGACGTCACTGTGGTTACGGAGTGCCCCGTGATGGGACCCGGTGCATGCGTACCAGTGCACAACGCCATGACAATTGCACTGGCCGGAGTTATGACGCCACTGTGGTTACGGAGTGCTCCGTGATGGCACCCGGTGCATGCGTACCAGTGCACAACGCCGTGACAATTGCACTGGCCGGAGTTATGACGCCACTGTGGTTACGGAGTGCTCCGTGATGGCACCCGGTGATGCGTACCAGTGCACAACGCCGTGACAATTGCACTGGCCGGAGTTATGACGCCACTGTGGTTACGGAGTGCTCCGTGATGGCACCCGGTGCATGCGTACCAGTGAACAACGCCGTGACAATTGCACTGGCCGGAGTTATGACGTCACTGTGGTTACGGAGTGCTCCGTGATGGGACCCGGTGCATGCGTACCAGTGCACAACGCCGTGACAATTGCACTGGCCGGAGTTATGACGTCACTGTGGTTACGGAGTGCTCCGTGATGGCACCCGGTGCATGCGTACCAGTGCACAACGCCATGACAATTGCACTGGCCGGAGTTATGACGTCACTGTGGTTACGGAGTGCTCCGTGATGGGACCCGGTGCATGCGTACCAGTGAACAACGCCATGACAATTGCACTGGCCGGAGTTATGACGTCACTGTGGTTACGGAGTGCTCCGTGATGGCACCCGGTGCATGCGTACCAGTGAACAACGCCGTGACAATTGCACTGGCCGGAGTTATGACGTCACTGTGGTTACGGAGTGCTCCGTGATGGCACCCGGTGCATGCGTACCAGTGAACAACGCCATGACAATTGCACTGGCCGGAGTTATGACGTCACTGTGGTTACGGAGTGCTCCGTGATGGCACCCGGTGCATGCGTACCAGTGAACAACGCCGTGACAATTGCACTGGCCGGAGTTATGACGTCACTGTGGTTACGGAGTGCTCCGTGATGGCACCCGGTGCATGCGTACCAGTGAACAACGCCATAAATATCAATTTAGATTTTTGAAACATTTTTGATCTTTGGTTTTTAAGATATTGGTATCGTTAACTAGATTTTAGAAAATAGGTAAAACATTTATTTCATTATTTTTAATGGCGAATCCAAGTGCCAGCTTTCTCGTCTGTTATATCTTCAGTTGTGTAGCTATAAGAATTCCAAAAGAAACAACTTGAACCCCCTTTTCACTCACGTAGGAACAATGTCGTATGAGATTTAAATGGTAACTAGCGGTGGCTGCATGACAAGTCACAAGATGTAAAAGACACAACCAAATAAGGCTTAAGATAAACAAATTATAAGAAATTGTAATGATACGAACGAACGTTATGGAAACTGGCCCGTCGGCCGTGATAGAATGTATATATTTAAATGCAAGAATGTCCAATAAATGTAAGAAATTGTATAAATAAGAGTAGGAAGCTATAGCAGCGAGCATGGGACGAGTGTTTCTGGGCCGCGAGGTGACGTGGTCAAATTGCCCCCGCTCTGAACAGCCAGCCAGTGCGTTGTTGAGATTAACATATTTATAGAGGGATTACTTGGATTGACTATAGAATTTAAATTTGTTTTTATTTTTATCGTATGTTTATATACTTTATATGAAATGACACAAATAGTGCGTATCTTATAGATAGCCAGTTAGATTTTATATTGTCTAAAATAAAGGGGTCACTTGCCCCCCCTTGCTCCCCCCTCCCCCCCACTGTTATGGTTATATATTTTCAAGACCCACTCATAAAAGGATATGATAATTTTAAAACGTGTACTCAAACCATGTGGAATATTCGGTTATTGGAATCTATTTAAAGGATTCTTTGATAAATTAATCGTGATATTTTGTAACTAAATAAATATATTTTGTCTTCAAGGTGTGCCATTGGAGAGAACGGGATTTACAAGAATTGTTCCAGGAGAAAACAACGAACCAGGGCCCAGCGACTTCGGAGTAATACATCGGAACGGCGGCTATGGCGACTCAGATACTAACATGAAGTTCCCTTTTCTCTGTGAATTCGATCTGTAACCTGTACTGTAACTGTAACGTTTCCTTTTGTAACATTCTTGTACACATCCACTCGCATCAAATACAATATTACAAACTTGTATCAATAGCCGTTGCCATGTGGATTGTTTCTAATTTTTGTGTTGACCAAATGAAATTGATTTAAACAGATAAAATATTGGTATGTTTTAAATACAATTTTTATTGTATTTATTTATTTATTTCTAGTGGTGGTCTAATGTCGTAGCCGATCGTAGACCCATCTCGTTACATAAAACAGCTGCCCTTGGCAACCATAGCGCGTGTTTCTACTAGGGTGATTGTATTGCCCGCCCGAGAGCGGGAAGGCCAATGTAGGGCACAAATTGCCCTCTGTAGCCGTATACAGGAAATTTTTTATATGTGACGAGAGTAATGACTAAAAAGGGCGTGTCTGATTTGGAATTCACGTACTTGCTAACTTGAACTTGTGTACTTGAGTCGTGAACTTCCGAAGCTTGACTTACTTGAATTCAGATAACCCGTGGAGGGAGTGACAGTCCCTAAAAATAAATGGACAGGAGTGAGGTTAGATTTGTCGCTTCGTAAAACATCCGTAGTGGAGACCGCTATGAATAAAACTAGTCATACAATAATGATGATATGAAGAACAATTAATTCAACTTAAATGGTGTTCAAATTAAAATATATATAATAAGTTGATAATATATTTCCAAACAGTACCTGGTCTTCTGACAGCCATTTTAAGTTTGTAAGTCAAGTTCACGAGCACGCATGATTTTGTACTCGTGAACTCCCATACCTCTCTCGAAAACTTTGCGTTTCAGCAAAGATAACAAACTAGTGTAATCTTTGGTTTCAGATATCAACAATGACGTCACTTCGTATTTAAGACAAGGTCAAGTTCGAACTGTGCATTTATTGCTCAATTCAGCCACGCCCTAAGTAGGCCTAAAAGATAACTAGGCAAACGCTCCGCGTTGCCAGATGAGCAATTTTTCTTTGTAAATCAACCAAATTATTTGCATATCAAATTACTCTTACAAAAAAAAATACCTTTATAAAAAACATAGGATTTTTTAGAAAATGGTGGTTCAGGTTACAACCTTAGAATTTGTGTATATTATTTTTCGATATGTTGCTAATAACAGCACGAAATATTATTCAAATGCGTTAAGAAGTTTTCTTTAAACAAATAAAAACCTTCGAGTTGATTTTTCAATGGATTTCCACATAATTTAATTCGACCGTGGTCTACTCAATAGGCTATAATTCATAATGTATTAAACCTATCAGTGTATGGAAAGTTCCATAATGTAGATACAGGCTAGATCTAAAATGTGATCTCGTTTCATCATACAGAACTGCATTTAAATCATAATAAAAGCTTTTTTATTTGTCAACCAAGTTCGTTGTTAACTTTCGCATGTTTGCCGTGAACGTCATAAAACATAACACGTCATTGCAGCTATTCTATAATAGCTATCAAAATTCCAAATACAAAGTGAAAAAGGTCTGAATGCGCACGCCATTTATGCTGCATAGGCCTACTATGTGCATCTTTCTTCAAAAATCAGCAAATACGAATCATATAGGTGGAACACTGTAAAAATGAAGAAAATTATTGCCGTAAATAAACAATATTTTTTTATAACTTGGCGGTTAAAGCTACAATTTTAAAACTATTGTCGCGTGTTGAAACCATTGAAGTTAATCTACATGTAAAAAATCCGTCCAATTCGTTTGTAAGTTTTAATTTAATTAGTTAAATTAAAAGTCATGTTTTTCAGTAATTAATTTTTTGTAGGTTGGCATCTTACGTCATTGTAGCTATTCTATGAGCTATCCTTTAGAAATTCTATATCTTATCGGATTTAAGATATATTTCTTGCAATTATTGGCAACATGTCGAGAAATAATATACTTTAGATCTAAGGTGTAAGTGAAACCGCCATTTTGTAAAAAAAAAGTTTTTTTTTTTAAGCGTTATATGATATGCAAAAGATTTGTTTAATTATTGAAAACAAAATCGCTTATATGGCTACTTGGAGCGTTTTCCTAGCTGTTAACATAACCGGCAGAGTTCGTTGAGATGCCAACCTTCAAAAAATTAATTAGTGAAAAAATCGCGTTTTATTTGTTTTTAATTGAAACTTATGGACAGATTTAAATAATTGTTGACATTTATAACCACACCAACGATGTTGACAATTGATGAAAGTTTTGAAATTGTAACTTTATCCGCCATTTTGTAAAAAAAAAAAAAAAAAAGAGTTTATATTTACGGGCATTAGCATTGGTTTCTTTACAGTGTTCCACTAATACGATTCTCATTTGAGAACCATTGAAATTAGATGCACATAGTATGGAGCAGAAATGGCGTGCGTATTCAAACCATTGTCACTATGTACTTGGAATTTTGAAAGCTATCATAGAATGGCTACAATGGCGTGTTATGTTTTATGAAGTTCACGGCAAACATGCAAAAGTTAACTACGAACTTTGTCGACCAAAATTAACAAGCTTTTATCATGATTTGAATGTTGTTATTGTATGAGTTAACAGAATAACATTTTAGATATAGTCTGTTTCTACAATATGGAGTTTTCCATACACTGATAGGTTAAATAGTTTATGAATTAGAGCCTATTGAGTTGACCACGGTCGAATGAAATTATGGGGAATCCCTTGAAAAAACAACTTAAAGGTTTTAGTTTATTTAAAGAAAACATCTTGACGGATTTAAATAATATTTCGTGCAATTATTGGCAACATGTCAGAAATAATATACACAAGTTCTTAGGTTTGTAAGTTAAACCGCCATCATGTAAAAAAAAATATGTTTATTATAAAGGTATATTTTTTTAAGCGTAATATGATATGCAGATAGTTTTTGTTTGATTTATTAAAAACAGAATCGCTCATCTGGCAACGCGGTGAGTTTTCCTAGTTAAATAAGTAATCAAAATTCGTTATTCAGTAATAACTTTTTTCAAGGTTGGCATCTTTACAAATTTTGCTGGTTATGTTATGAGCATCGAGTTTAGTGATCACGAATGTTTACAGAAAATTTCAGTCAAATACGTTAAGCAGTTTGACCTGTGCGCGACGAACAAAATTTAGCGTACATACATACATTTATACATACATACATACATACATACATACATACATACATACATACATACATACATACATACATACATACATACATACATACATACATACATACATACATACATACATACATACATACATACATACATACATACATACATACATACATACATACATACATACATACATACATACATACATACATACATACATACATACATACATACATACATACATACATACATACATACATACATACATACATACATACATACATACATACATACATACATACATACATACATACATACATACATACATACATACATACATACATACATACATACATACATACATACATACATACATACATACATACATACATACATACATTTATACATACATACATACATACATACATACATACATACATACATACATACATACATACATACATACATACATACATACATACAGACAGACACACAGACAAAGCGCCGATCGAGTTGTATGAAGAGATTCACTCCGCTTCGCTACGCTTATCTAACTAGGAAAACGCTCCGCGTGGCCAGATGAGCGATTTTGTTTGCACTAGACCAAACAAATCTTTTGCATATCATAAA
>OX246741.1:45670917-45712211 GCA_945910005.1 Isoperla grammatica
AGCATTTAATAGCAAGAGGTGCAATTGACGGCAGCCATCGAACCCAGGTCTCCCTGGCTATCTCAATTAATTCACCCACAAGAGGGTTTCTTGAAAAAAAAAACATTTATATTTATAATTATAAAAAAAGATATACATAGAACTATAACCACAATTGTACACACACAAAAATACACAACTAGGCTTATATATTTGGTTATGATCAGTACAGTTTGTTAAAACTGACTGCAGGCTTAAAGGAACAGTCAAGTGAAAAACTAAAAAAAAACATTTATATTTATAATTATATAATAAGATTTACATAGAACTATAACCACAATTGTACACACACAAAAATACACAACTAGGCTTATATATTTGGTTATGATCAGTACAGTTTGTTAAAACTGACTGCAGGCTTAAAGGAACAGTCAAGTGAAAAACTAAAAAAAAAAAACATTTATATTTATAATTATATAATAAGATATACATAGAACTATAACCACAATTGAACACACACAAAAATACACAACTAGGCTTAAATAAATGGTTATGTTCTGTACAGTTTGTGAAAACTAACTGCAGGCTTAAAGGATAAGTCAAGTGAAAAACTAAAAAAGTACCATTTTTATATGTCCACCCGCAAATATGGGAAACATGTCTAAAGGGTACCATACTTAAAAAGCAGGCGGTTAAAAAATTAAAGAAAACACGATTTTTTGGCTTTGTGCTACCAAGTATATAGCACCGAGCAACTTTCTCATGGTAATTCCCATATAAACAAAATGTTGCCTCGAGATAATAAAACCACCGCTAAAATAGGGCACTTATCAACAAGGTCTCAATGTGCATAGTTTCTCTACCGATAATACGCTTCTAAGTACAAACGTGTACTTCTACAAAATGTCTTGCAATTAATATTTGTTTTTAACTTATTGTGTAGAAAAATTGCAACCCGCTATGAGCGGCGCTGTCCACTGTCGCAGAGTGTTTATCGGAGTTGTGGCTGGATCCGTATAACACAATGAGTGCTCTGTTTATCGGAGTTGTGGCTGGACTCGTATAACACAATGAGTGCTCTGTTTATCGGAGTTGTGGCTGGACTCGTATAACACAATGAGTGCTCTGTCGACCGGGCAGGCGCTAGCGAGCTCAGAACAGATACAGCTGTACTACGCTTCAGAAGAAAAATAAAGCAGAACTGTATAGTGAATCTAGTAAAGTAGCTACATGTTCAATATTTTATTCCTGCATTAAGCAACCTTGATCAATTTTATTTTACACATAACTGAGTTTCATGTACTTATGAGTCATTGGTGATTTTTTCGTTTTGCACTTGACTATCCATTTTCGAGTTATATGCCAAACAGGATATCAGCCAACGGTTTAGCCGCGGTCGCTTAGCCGGTTCCCATACGAACACCGAAGTTAAGCAACCTCGGGCTAGGTCAGGAGGTGGATGGGTGACCACTCACCTCTGAAACACTAGTTACCGTTGGTTAGAGCAGATTGGAGGGTTCGAAAGCTTGTGTAACAGCTTCGTTCTTCTCGTCAACTGCTCGGCAGTCCAAGTTAGTGGAGGAACCTATATGACTGGTCAAAGTTACACCGTCCTTTCGGATGGGACGTAAAGCCGATGGTCCCCTTGGTACTTTTCGACAGGAGTAGGCTACGTGCCGGTACCAGGCTTCCCCTCATTTCTTCCTCATTATCATTCATCAATCATCACTCATCAGGCTAAAGAGGGCATTGTGCCCTACACTGGCCTTAATTACAATAAAATAAAATAAAATAAAATAAAACAGGATATCTCACGATCAGCACAAAATGTGAAGTGAGTTAAGTTTATAAAAATATATTTACTTGATATAAAGAACGAGTCTAGAGTATAATAAAGGGTGTCTACGAGGAACCGCCTATTCTTGCCTCTCGATGAGCAGGTTCAAGTTTATCAATGTTTATTATTTTAATTAAGAGCATTATGATATCCTTTTTTCCATATGGATTATATGTTTTTCATTATTTTTTACAAGAGCATTGTTATGTTCTTCTTCCCATATAGTTAATATATTTTTCGAAATGATTGAGTTTGTGTGTGTGATATCAATGTTTTTCTTCTGTTTTTGTGTGCCGTGCATAATGCTGAATTACGTTATCGAAGTGTCTTCGAAAAGTATTTATGTACATCTATGCGGGTATTGTTCTAAGTGTACTGTCTTGCGGGTAAATTATATTTAAAATATTCTAGAATATAAGCAATATTTAAAACTCACGTAGGATTTCGCGGCCCAAGTCAACTAAGGATAAGTAATGTGGTTGACAATTTTATAAAGAAAAGTCACGTATGTGTTTATCCGCCTATCACTTTAGGCTATAAGCTTATGTTCTTAGCCCAGTGAAACAAAGTTTTTTCCGTGGTTTATTACTCTCTTATTTAATGAAACGTTGTTGAACTCAACTCGCTCTAGGAGAGAGAGTCGTCACTTTCAAAAGTCGCCTTTTCCACAAAAAATAAACATGAGCTATAATCACTATAAATATCTTGTTGCTGAGAAAAATCAGAATTCAATTAATAATAATAATATGTTCAAAATAAAAGTTTTCCTATGTTAAAAGGCCAATAAAATTCGTTGTCAGTTTCAAAACTTGCCTTTTCCAAACACTAGTCCTTTTCAAAACTAGCTTTTTCCATTATTAGCCTATCCCGTGGCCGCATAAGCGTCACCTGCGCTACAACAGCACGAACGCCCTATTCCAATAGATCTTGAACTGCACTCCTAACCAGTGTTGTGACTTATCTAGATAAAATTATCTAGATAACGTATCTAGATAAAATCTGTTATCTTTTATCTTTATCTAGCTAATTTTTTTGGTGTTATCTTTATCTTTTATCTAGATAAAAATACAGATTATCTTATCTAAAATTTTAAGCTTTTAGATAAAAAAAATAGATAAAATATTAAACCCTAATATAGATACAAAATAATAATAAAATATACCATTTTTCAAAATGAAAAATACTTCTACTGGTTTTCCCCTTTTTTGAAAATGGCGGCAATTTGTTAATGATAGATATGGAAAAATAATAAGTAAATATTGCTTTTTAAGAAACATGTCAATAACTCAATAATATCATTATTATCTTTTATCTTTTCAAAATTATCTAGATAATTATTTTAATCTTTTATCTATTATCTAGATAATTTTTTCACATTTTATCTTTTATCTTATCTAGATAACTTTTTGGAGAATTAGCTTTATCTTTATCTAGATAAAAAATAAATTATCTAGTCACAACACTGCTCCTAACAGAGTTTGCTGGTATTAACGTTGATCTTTTAAATATTTTGTGATAAAAAAATGTAATTTAATTAACAGCCGAATAGGTTCAAGCCATGATAACGATTGCGTAAATTTATTTTTCCTTTCCAAAACAATCATTATAATATTAAAAGAACAATGTTTTTAACTGTAGTGAGAAACATAAATATTAAAATCATTATTATCAACAATTATTGAAATAAGTTATCCTCATTTTTAAAGTTGTAGTTTCAAAACTTGCCTATTAAAGTTGCTAGTTTCATAATAAGGTTTTTTCAAACAAATTTAATATTGTAGAAAATGCTTAAATTAAGATTTCGAAGACACGCAACAATACATTATTCAATTTTGTAAGAATGCTTGCAATGATTTCATATTTTCAAACAAAACATACATACTTAGTTCCTTATGATTTGCCGTTTTTTTATGGAAAGTGAAATGGCCACTTTTGTCACTGAATGACCCATTTCATTCTCGTAATCAAGAAATAAAATGGTGTTATACCGTCGTTTGTACGAGCCTGTATGTCCCCACACTTAAGGTTCGTTCATTTGTCGAGTTCGTAACTGTTCGGAAACAAGGTAGAACACAGCGGAAACGCGTCATCGAACAGGAAGTTGGCCGAGTCTAGTACGAAAAAACATGTGTTCTGCCTTCACACAAGTGAACGCCAATCTAGTCAGAGACACCTGTTAATTTCAGGTTAAAACTGTCTTTAAATTAAATAGGGTGTAAGATCACTGAATTAATTATTGGTAGGGCCCAAGCCAAGTTTGTGATGGTTCAATTAAACGTACGGGAAAGCAACGAGAGTACGGGTGTCTAGGCTTAATTAAATGAGGTTAGGTAAGCCTTTTGGACTAAATATGCGTGAAATCATTATTTTCTTACCTTAATGTAACAAACATAACGACCCTATTCAATTAGACGACGGACATGTTGTAATCTGCATTATAATGTACATTAATTAACACGTTACCGCTATGTCTAATTTGTATTCCCGCTCTACATCTTGTTCTACTCAACTCACTCCTCTTTTTCATTCCGGACAGTTCGAACATGTTCGGCCTGTTTGCAAACAGTTGCCGGAGGACAACTGAACACCACCAGAACATATGTTTGTTTACAGATGAACAACGAACAACCTGTTAGGACTGTTCGGAACGGACAAATGAACGAACCTTTAGATATGAGGAGATTCATGACCTCAATGTTACCGTATTTACAAGCATTATGTAAGGCAGAACAACCATCAGAGTCTTGGGTGTTAACGAAGTCAAATAAATTTCCCCTCCAGCCTTACAATGAGAGATCTAACGACATCCACATTGGCAAGATTATTCATACTAAGTGTATGGAGCGGTGTTTGATCGTTGTTTGTACGAGTCTGTATGTCGCCGCACTTAGATATGAGAATTACGGAGTGCTCTGACAGTGTTATCGTGTTTATAAGCATAATCTAAGGCAAAACAACCATAGGAGTCTTGTGTGTTAATGTAGTGAGATAAAGATTCGCCCTCCAGCCTTACAATGAGAGATTTAACGGCATTCACGCTGGCATGTTCATTATTACACAGGATATGAAGCAGTGTTTCATCGTTCTTATCACGAGCCTGTATGTCCCCGCCGTTAGATAAGAGGAGTTAAATGAACTCAGTTTTTTCGTTATTACAAGCATAATGTAAGGCCGACCACCCGTAGGTGTCTTGGATGTTAATGTAGTCCAAGAAAGATTCGTCCTCCAGCCTTACGATGAGAGCCTTAACAGTATCCACACTGACATGCTTACTCATACTCAGTATATGAAGCGGTGTTTGATTGCTGATTGTACGAACCTGTATGTCCCCGCCCTTAGATATGAGGAGTTTCATGACCTCAGTGTTACCGTTTTTACAAGCATAATGTAAGGCCGACCAACCATCGGAGTCTTGGGTGTTAATGTAGTCAGATAAAGGTTTGCCATCCAGCCTTACAATCAGAGCCTTAACGGCATCTACACTGGCGTGTTGACTATCACACAGGATATGAAGCGGTGTTTGATCGTTGTTTGTACGAGCCTGTATGTCCCCGCCATTTGATATGAGGAGTTCCATGATCTCAGTGTTACCGTATTTACAAGCATAATGTAAGGCCGACCAACCATCGGAATCTTGAGTGTTAATGAAGTCCGATAAAGGTTGGCCCTCCAGCCTTACGATGAGAGCCTTAACGGCATCCACACTGGCAAGGACGTTCATACTAAGGATATGCAGAGGTGTTTGGTTGTTGTTTTTACAAGCCCATATGTCTCCACCTATGGATACGAGAAGAGCTATTGCTTGTTCGATGTTCTCAGTCATCATGGCAGCGAGGTGTAGTGCAGAATCACCATTAGAGTCGCGTGCGTTGATGTATCGAGAAACCGTATCTGTAACACGCTCAAGAGGTGAAACCCCGGGTTGACGAGAAGTCGATACCTCGTGCAATGGTGGAGTTTGCGAATTGATTCCTGAAACAAGTGCTTCCATATTTTCGATTAGATGTTTAGCGTCTTCAACCATGCCATGTTTATATGCGATGTGCAACCAGGTACCTGATGAAGGCATTGTATCATTGTTTTCGAGAACACTCAACAGACGTTCTTTTGTCGATCTCATTTTCTTGATATTTTTGTCGTCACGATCTATTGCCAGCAGCGCATGTAAGAGTTCAAAGGCTTGCCAAGACTCACTGTGGGTAGCGTACTCCAGCGCATTCAAGCCCAATACTTTGTCGTCCTGGTAAAATGTCGCTCCGTGCTCCAATAGAACCTGCACCATGCTGGGAATGTCCGTGCGTATCCTAGCGTTGCCGACAGCCGCTGCCAGATGCAATGCGGTCCGACCACCCAGGTCTGTGACGTTGACGCCTTCCTTCCCTGCAGACAACAATGACGTCACCGTCTCTGGATCCTGGTTGACCACAGCCGTGAGCAGATCGGAATTCCTTGCAAGCATCAAATCTAAAAGTCGGCGAATCAATTTGAATTCATCACTAAACAAGTTCTTTCGAAGGAAAGCTTGGTTTTCTGCGTAATTCTGAGATAACCATAGTGCTGCGAAATATTCCGCAAAGGCTCTATGTAAGAAGATTGGTTTATTATTTACAATGTTTGTAATAATACCGGCCTTGTATATGTCGTCCAGTACCTCTTCTTGTTGCGCTTCGATGTTTAGACTGTTGTGTAACTTGTCAACGTCAAACAGAAGCATGATAGAAGCCAGCATATGGTTTTTGGAAAAGCTTTTAAAAACAATATTTTCTACATAGCTTTTACTTATAGTATGTTGTTTGCTCAAACCTATTTTTTCAAAATAAATTTTAAATTTCATGGACACAACCTGTTCAAACATTGTGACAATGTTGAGTTTGTCAGGAATTTTAGCCGTTGTTTTTTGCTTTTTATAGAAATCTGAGTAAACCTCTGCTAACATCATTGTCAAAAGTGGAGTTCCCATGAAATCTCTCCCGATGTCATCTAATGAATACGCTATCAAATTTATAAGTGTTTTTATAAGTTCTTTCAGTTGAAAGTTTGTTGTTGAGGTTGATATATCTTTGTTCAAAAATTCCTTAAAGAATATTATTTGATCTTCTTCACTGAATTTTCTTATAGTGAAAGTCAGCGTTTGTAAGTGTGTTTCCAGGCAGCGTTTAAGTGCGTGCCGTGATGTTATGTAAATTTTGCATGTTGTAGTTTTTAGCAAGCTAGTAACCAATGACATAGCCTTTTCTGTGTAATTAGGCGCTACCTCGTCCATCCCGTCGAGAAACACAACGCACTTCTCCTTCCCCATCATGAATCGAAACAAACAACCCTCCATTTCAGTCTCGCTGATGTTAACAGCCAAAGACAAAAACCTGACAGCGTCATCACTAAACTCGTCCAGCTTGTCGATATGATCCTTCAGGTCGACTCGGATGACCCAGAGCGAAGGATGGGCCTTCTTGGTCTCCCAGGCGAGGTGAGTGACGAATGTACTCTTCCCCATTCCGGCCTCGGCACAGATGATAGTCACTCTACCCTCCAGGTCGAGTGCGGTGCTGGGGTTGTACAATGTCGGATTTTCTGTTATTATGAATTTATTAATAATATCGACGCTGCCTTTAGTGTTCAACCACTCGAGATTTCCATCGGAACACATCCTCAGCTCATGCAAATTCCCTTCATTTTTAACCGCATTCCTGGTATTCTCGTTAGTACATTCCGATCCTACCACGAAGTGGCGACAAGGAGAGTCCCTACTGAAGTGTGTAAAATTAGCGACCTTTGCCTCTGCAGGAACTAATTTCTGCAATTCTTGCTCCGTTATGTTACGTACAAAGTATTTATTTGAGTTCTTTTCTTTAAGAATGTCTTTGTTTAACAACGTTCGCCTCTCCAGAGTTCGAGGGATGTAGTAGGAAATTGGGACTTCGAGTGGAGGTCCAAGCGACACGGGTCCTGTGGAGAAGCATTTTTTAACTAAATCGTCATTGAAAACATTAAAAACTAAATCAGTTTCCTTCTCCAGCAGGTCCATCATTTTAACTAATTTATTTTGGAATAAAACGTCCGTGTTCTCTAACCGTTCTTGACATTCGGTGTCCAGGTGTGATATTGCTATCGTGTCTTGAATCTCCCAACACTCAACAGATTTAGGCATACATTTCTTAAGATTTACTGTGAATGCATCATTTGTAGTAGACACAATAATAATTTTTTGTTTACTGTCAACTTCGAATTGGTTACTTAAAGTTGTGCACATTGCTTGATGCTCATCACTGGAGTCACTGACGATCACCACCCTTTTGTTCCTATTTCGTCTCCACTCCGACATCCAGTCACCGGGTCCTTTCAATAAAGAATCCAAATCAAGTACGTTTGTTTCATGGTCATTTACTTTCTGAAACGACTGCACGAGTTTTGTGCAACATAGTTTTATGCACGATGGCGAGGGACTAATATGCACAAGGGCATACTTATCAATGGTTTTCATATCGTAAAGATGTTCATCCTGAAATTGTATGCTGTTTATATAGAATCGTTTTACATCTTGCGTTGCGAGTGTTGTTATTCGGAAATCAGTTAATATTTGATCCAATAGGTCGCTGTCTTTAGTTAAACTCTTCTTACTCTTACCCCACCATTTACTTATTGAGTCTATGTAACTCTTACATAATTGGTCAATATCTGGGTTAACCATGGGATTACACATCGACAGTTCAATTTTGATAAGTTTTGTCATTTTCTCTAAGGAGGCTTGCCTAGTAAACAATATGCAGGCATCCATAAATTCTTTGACCTCCTCAACGTCTTCGTGCTCACTCGTTAGATGTTCAAAGATATCTTTGTCGCAATTTTCTTTGTAATTAAAATTAAATATTAAACCTGTTTGTAGACTTGACTTGAACAAAGTGTCTGATTTGCTACTGTCGAAAGGTGTCTTGCGCTCCTTAACTCTTTTAGACACATCATTATGCGTTTTCGCGTTTGTGTACAAACAAAATATACTGTTTTGTATTGTACAGCCTTCGAATAAGGATTGACTTGAATCGGTTTTTAATAGCTCCTTTATTTCAACGTACGAGTTTAAGTATTTCCTGAGTGAGAAGTCATGTTTACCCTTAAGATGATCAATACCAAGCGTGGCAGACTCCTTATGCTTTAACTGTATAAAGCACGTCTGCCACACATGGGGATTGTCCTCGGTCTTATACTTCACAAACACGTTGTCCCAGGACCAAACCTTGTCCACATTTGACGCCAGGTGGAACTCGGTGACGATCTTGCTGTTCTTGAGACGCAAGAATAGTAAAGCGAGGATTGTTATTTCAAACTTTGTGCCTGATTCTGTTGCGTGACCCTTCGTCTTATCGTAGGGGATCGGGGTTGAAGCGGCGACGCTAGAAAATGAAACCATATAATATAGACCTAACATGAAAATTTTTTTTTTTTTAAAACAATGCTTATATTTAAATGCACTAAAAAGTAAAAAATAAATTTTCGCCCAACAAATTTTTGCCTCACTCGGAAAATAAAAGCGTGGGGCGCTTTCGGTATTGACATAGATTGCAGTATTCTGCTGTTTATGCAGGGAAAGCGCCCAACGCTTTTATTTTCCGAGTGAGGCCAAAATTTGTTGGGCGAAAATTTATTTTTTACTTTTTAGTGCATTTAAATATAAGCGTTGTTTTAAAAAAATATTTTTTTTTTCATGTAATATTATTTAATACTTTTTAATCTTAAAGAATCTTGCAATCGAATATATATCGTATATCGATTAATTAATTATGATGGTTTAATTGATTTTTTAGTAAATATGACAATCGATTCATGTATTGTCATTAAAATACGTCTGTGTGCAAACTTTCCGCTCAATTCGACGTTCGAAAGTGAGTGTTTTATCGATCCCCATATAAAACATCAATTAATTAATTATGATAGCTTAATTGATTATTTAGTAAATATGACAATTGATTCATGTACCTATTGTCGTTAAGAATACGTCTGTGTGAAAACTTTCAACTCGATTCGACGTTGTGAAGTGGATGGAACATCGATTCCCATTTAAATATTAATTATGATGAATTAATTGACTATTTTTAGTAAATATGACAATTGATTCGTGTATTGTCTAAAGGAATACGTCTGTGTGAAAACTTTCAGCTCGATTCGATGTTCGGAAGTGGGTTAAACATCGATTCCCATATAAAACAATTAATTATGATGAATTAATTGAATATTTAGTAAATATGACAATTGATTCGTGTATTGTCATTAAAAATACGTCTGTGTGAAAACTTTCAGCTCAATTCAACGTTGGAATCTGGGTGAAATATCGATTTCCATATAAAACATCAATTAATTAATTATGATGAATTAATTGATTATTTAGTTAATATGACAATTTATTCGCCTAATGTCATTAAAAATACGTCTGTGTGAAAACTTTCAGCTCAATTTAACGTTGGAAAGTGGGTAAAATATCGATTTCCATATAAAACATCAATTAATTAATTTTGATGAATTAATTGACAATTAAGTAAATATGACAATTGATTCGTGTATTGTCATTGAGAATACGTCTGTGTGAAAACTTTCAACTCGATTTGACGTTGGAAAGTGGGTTAAACATCGATTTCTATATAACACATTAATAAATTAATTATGATAAATTAATTGACAATTCGGTAAATATGACAATTGATTTGTGTATTGTCATTAAGAATACGTCTGTGTGAAATCTTTCAGCTCAATTCAACGTTGGAAAGTTGGTGAAATAACGATTTCCATATAAAACATCAATTAATTAATTATGATGAATTAATTGACAATTTAGTAAATATGACAATTGATTCGTGTATTGTCATTGAGATATGTCTGTGGAAAAACTTTCAACTCGATTTGACGTTGGGAAGTGGGTTAAACATCGATTTCCATATAAAAAATTAATTTATTAATTATAATAAATTCATTGACAATTTAGTAAATATGACAATTGATTTGTGTATTGTCTTTGAGAATACGTCGGTATGAAAACGTTTAGCTCGATTTGACGTTGAAAAGTGGGTTAAACATCGATTTCCATATAAAACATTAATAAATAATTATGATGAATTAATTGACAATTTAGTAAATATGACCGTTGATTCATGTGGGATAGAAAGAAATACGTCTGTGTAAAAAATTTCAGTTTGATCGGACATTTAAAAGTAGGTGGAATATCGATTCAAATATTCATCGATTTCCATGTAAAACATTAATTAATTAATTATGATGAATATTCATCGATTTCCATGTAAAACATTAATTAATTAATTATGATGAATTCATTTACAATAAGTAAATATGACAGTTGATTCATGAATTGTCATCAGGAATACGTCTGTGTAGAAAAATTTCAGCTTGATCGGACATCTAGAAGTAGGTGGAATATCGATTCAAAGATTCCGTCCAGACAAACAAGGCAAGTTAATATAAGCGTTGTAAAATATTGTAAAGACACTCTAACGAGCAGTTTTGTGGGTGCTGACATCTTTGACGCCCGCCATTATAACCATTCTACCTCCTTAATGCACAGCAGCTTCCTCGACGAGTCAATCCGCGATAGAATCTCAGTTTGAATCGACGTTTAAGAAGGCTGTGCCTCAATGTAACCGGTCAAAATTCTAGAAATTACATATTGTATTCCAGATGGCTTTGTGTTCAAGAATGGTTGTAATGGCGGTCGGAAGTTAAAAGATGGCGAACATATAATGCCTTATATCGAGATTATATCTTAAATCAGAAGAAAAGCAAATCGGTAAATAAAAAAATAATGTGTTACTATTTGGCTGTTTTCCAAAAAACCTCGTAAGATATCATTTGGAAATTTTTAATCCCCGTTTTGGTTTTCATATCATAATTGCTTTATAAATTTTATTAAGTAGTTTCAAAGATATTTATTTTTGATGTTGTTATTCTTCCACGAGACAATGTCATGATTTCTTATGTGGATATATGCAAACAATAAGACAAAAAATATTACTTAAAAAGAAGTGTACATCAGGAGATTTTAAATCTGTGTGAGATCGTGAAAGAAGCGACACGACCAACAACAATCACAACTCAGTACTGTGTTGTGGCCGCCATGTTTGATGCTGGGAGAGGCGAACCACAAAAACATCAACTCACCGCTTTGTTTTCGCCGCCATGTTTAATGATCGTTGTTTTGTAGCCGCCATGTTTAATGATCGTTGTTTTGTAGCCGCCATGTTTAATGATCATTGTTTTGTGGCCGCCATGTTAAATGATCGTTGTTTTGTGGCCAACATGTTTAATGATCTTTGTTTTTTGGCCACCATGTTTAATGATCATTGTTTTGTGGCCGCCATGTTAAATGATCTTTGTTTTGTAGCCGCAATGATTAATGATCTTTGTTTTGTGGCCGCAATATTAAATGATCGTTGTTTTGTGGCTGCCATGTTAAATGATCTTTGTTTTATGGCCGCCATATTAAATGATCTTTGTTTTGTAGCCGCCATGTTTAATGATCGTTGTTTTGTTGCCGCCATGTTAAATGATCGTTGTTTTGTGGCCGCCATGTTTAATGATCTTTGTTTTGTAGCCGCCATGTTTAATGATCTTTGTTTTGTTGCCGTTATGTTAAATGATCGTTGTTTTGTGGCCGCGATGTTTAATGATCTTTGTTTTGTAGCCGCAATGTTACATGATCTTTGTTTTGTAGCCAACATGTTTAATGATCGTTGTTTTGTAGCCGCAATGTTAAATGATCTTTGTTTCGTAGCCGCAATGTGTAATGATCGTTGTTTTATGGCCGCCATGTTTAGTGATCTTCGTTTTTTGGCCGCAATGTTAAATAATCGTGTTTTGTGACCAAAGTTTAATGATCGTTGTTTTATCGCCTCTATGTTTAATGATCGTTGATTTGTGGCCGCTATGTTTAATGATCGTGGTTTTGTCGCCGCCATGTTTGATGCCGGGAGGGGCGAACAACAACAACCACTACTCACCCATGTGTTGTGGCCGCCATGTATATGCCGGGAGAGGCGAAATACAACAACCAATACTCACCTATGTGTCGTGGCCGCCATGTTTGATGCCGGAAGAGGCAAACAACAACAACCACTACTCACCCCTGTGTTGTGGCCGCCATGTTTGATGCCGGAAGAGGCGAACAACAACAACCAATACTCACCCATGTGTTGTGGCCGCCATGTTTGATGCCGGGAGGGGCGAACAACAACAACCAATACTCACCCATGTTTTGTGGCCGCCATGTTTGATGCCGGGAGGGGCGAACAACAACAACCACTACTCACCCCTGTGTTGTGGCCGCCATGTTTGATGCCGGGAGGGGCGAACAACAACAACCACTACTCACCCATGTGTTGTGGCTGCCATGTTTTATGCCGGGAGAGGCGAACAACAACAACCACTACTCACCCATGTGTTGTGGCCGCCATGTTTGATGCCGGGAGGGGCGAACAACAACAACCACTACTCACCCCTGTGTTGTGGCCGCCATGTTTGATGCCGGGAGAGGCGAACAACAACAACCACTACTCACCCCTGTGTTGTGGCCGCCATGTTTGATGCCGGGAGGGGCGAACAACAACAACCACTACTCACCCATGTGTTGTGGCTGCCATGTTTTATGCCGGGAGAGGCGAACAACAACAACCACTACTCACCCCTGTGTTTGCCGCCATGTTTGATGCCGGGAGGGGCGAACAACAACAACTACTACTCACCCATGTGTTGTGGCCGCCATGTTTGATGCCGGGAGGGGCGAACAACAACAACCACTACTCACCCCTGTGTTGTGGCCGCCATGTTTGATGCCGGGAGAGGCGAACAACAACAACCACTACTCACCCCTGTGTTGTGGCCGCCATGTTTGATGCCGGGAGGGGCGAACAACAACAACCACTACTCACCCATGTGTTGTGGCTGCCATGTTTTATGCCGGGAGAGGCGAACAACAACAACCACTACTCACCCCTGTGTTTGCCGCCATGTTTGATGCCGGGAGGGGCGAACAACAACAACTACTACTCACCCATGTGTTGTGGCCGCCATGTTTGATGCCGGGAGGGGCGAACAACAACAACTAATACTCACCCATGTGTTGTGGCCGCCATGTTTAATGACCCCTGTGTTGTGGCCGCCATGTTTTATGCCGGGAGGGGCGAAAAACAACAACCACTACTCACCCATGTGTTGTGGCCGCCATGTTTGATGCCGGGAGGGGCGAACAACAACAACCACTACTCACCCCTGTGTTGTGGCCGCCATGTGTTATGCCGGGAGGGGCGAACAAAAACAACCTCTACCCACCCCTTTGTTGTGGCCGCCATGTTTGATGCCGGGAGAGGCGAACAACAACAACCACTACTCACCCATGTTTTGTGGCTGCCATGTTTGATGCCGGGAGAGGCGAAATACAACAACCTCTACCCACCCTTTTGTTGTGGCCGCCATGTTTGATGCCGGGAGGGGCGAACAACTACAACCTCTACCCACCCCTTTGTTGTGGCCGCCATGTTTGATGCCGGGAGAGGCGAACAACAACAACCTCTACCCACCCCTTTGATTTTGCGGCCATGTTTGATGCCGGGAGAGGCGAATAACAACAACCTCTACCCACCCCTTTGTTGTGGCCGCCATGTTTGATGCCGGGAGAGGCGAAATACAACAACCTCTACCCACCCTTTTGTTGTGGCCGCCATGTTTGATGCCGAGAGGGGCGAACAACTACAACCTCTACCCACCCCTTTGTTGTGGCCGCCATGTTTGATGCCGGGAGGGGCGAACAACTACAACCTCTACCCACCCCTTTGTTGTGGCCGCCATGTTTGATGCCGGGAGAGGCGAACAACAACAACCTCTACCCACCCCTTTGATTTTGCGGCCATGTTTGATGCCGGGAGAGGCGAAATACAACAACCTCTACCCACCCTTTTGTTGTGGCCGCCATGTTTGATGCCGAGAGGGGCGAACAACAACAACCTCTACCCACCCCTTTGTTGTGGCCGCCATGTTTGATGTCGGGAGAGGCGAACAACAACAACCTCTACCCACCCCTTTGATTTTGCGGCCATGTTTGATGCCGGGAGAGGCGAAATACAACAACCTCTACCCACCCTTTTGTTGTGGCCGCCATGTTTGATGCCGGGAGAGGCGAACAACAACAACCACTACTCACCCATGTGTTGTGGCCGCCATGTGTTATGCCGGGAGGTGCGAACAACAACAACCACTACTCACCCATGTGCTGTGGCCGCCATGTTTGATGCCGGGAGGGGCGAACAACAACAACCACTACTCACCCATGTGCTGTGGCCGCCATGTGTTATGCCGGGAGAGGCGAACAACAACAACCACTACTCACCCATGTGTTGTGGCCGCCATGTTTGATGCCGGGAGGGGCGAACAACAACAACCATTACTCACCCATGTGTTGTGGCCGCCATGTTTGATGCCGGAGGGGCGAACAACAACAACCACTACTCACCCCTGCGTTGTGGCCGCCATGTGTTATGCCGGATGGGGGGAACAACAACAACCACTACTCACCCATGTGTTGTGGCCGCCATGTGTTATGCCGGGAGGGGCGAACAAAAACAACCTTTACCCACCCCTTTGTTTTTGCGGCCATGTTTGATGCCGGGAGAGGCGAAATACAACAACCTCTACCCACCCTTTTGTTGTGGCCGCCATGTTTGATGCCGGGAGGGGCGAACAACTACAACCTCTACCCACCCCTTTGTTGTGGCCGCCATGTGTTATGCCGGATGGGGGGAACAACAACAACCACTACTCACCCAGGTTTTATGGCCGCCATGTTTGATGCAAAGAGAGGCGAATAACAACAACCACTACTCACCCATGTGTTGTGGCCGCCATGTTTGATGCAAAGAGAGGCGAATAACAACAACCACTACTCACCCATGTGTTTTGTCCGCCATGTTAAATGACCCATGTGTTGTGGCCGCCATGTTTTATGCCGGGAGGTGCGAACAACTCTCGCCTCTCGATCTTCCGTCCATCCCTGCGGCTGCTGTCTGTAACCAGGGTGCATTGCGGTTAGTCTGTGCTACTCACCATTGCTCTAATATATTATATTACAGCATATGCTCAGCTGGGCATGTTGTAGGTTATGTACCATACCTAAGATGTTAAACTTACATACCCAATTTGTTTTATAACTTTTTTTAGTCCAGCCTACTTTTCCAATAATTGGCATTGCCAAAAAATTGGTTATTATATGTTCTATGTCGTGTAACTTTCTTTGTTAATTTTCATTGTCATTTGTATGAATGCACTTTTCAAAACGCATTTTCTGAAGAACGTCTCTAATATTCACAGATAATATAGATAGCAGACAGGCATAATAATAATATAGGTAGGTATGACAGTGGATTGGCTATAAAGGTTCTGACACTTGCTATTTAAACGTGGGTTATACAAGCAAGGTAAAGAAGACATAAGTCACATATTTTGTTAAAACACATTGAACAATAAATCCAAGAAAATGTAACATAATTTTCAAAGTTTACGACGAGTGTATCACTCGGCCATTGATTGCAATGGTGATAATAAGGTAAACAAACAAAATTTGGAAGTACTCTCTGAACATTGAAACTAAAACAAAGGCTTAGGGATTACTGGCTACTCGCGATCGCAAAACTTCGATACGCCCCTAGCGGACAAAATTGTCCCTGAGCTACCGGATCTAGCGCTCTGTCAACGAATTCTCGGACACCACATGGTACTTATTTCGTTCTGGCTGTTATACTATTCGTTTTAAGGAAAAACAAAGAAAAAAGCGTATTTAGTTTATATGCTAATAGTCATGATAAAGGTTATTTCAAAATAATAGACCCAGTAGTTTACTTGGTATAACAATTCACGCAAAGAATCGGAAACAGAGAAAAATTCTGACTGTTCAGTCAACCTCAATTGTCAAAAGACTGATGATCGGATTTTGACGAGATTTCCTTAACAATATGAACCAACAACGTATGATAATAAAGAAATAAACTTTCTAGATAGAAAGTTCCCCGAACGAAAATTCATAGCATGCACAAACATGCAGGGTGCATAGTTTCACGGCCCCAACCATTGCTATTGAGGTCCAACCGCTGCACCCTGCATATTAGTGCATGCTATGCTTTTCGTATGGGTATTTTCTATCTAGAAAGTTTTTTGTTGATTATCTCACATTATAAATACATTTTTCTAATGAATTCTCATCCAAATCCGATCATAAGTTTATCGAAAATTGAAGTTGAGTAAACCATAAGTAATATGCTCATTTTTCGATGCTTTGCATGAATTGTTATAACAAGGAAACTACTGGATCTATAATTATGAAATAACCTTAAAGGGATAGTTGGGTGAAAAACTAAAGAACTACCATTTGAAGATGTCCACCTTTAAATATAAAAAACATGACTAAAAGATACCATACTTTAAAAGCAGGCGGTTAAAAAATTAAAGATAACGCAATTATTTGGTTTGGTGCTACCAAGTAGCACCGAGCAATTTTTCTCATGGTAATTCCCATATAAAAAAAATGTTGCCTTGAGAAAGTAAAACCACCGCTAAAATAGGGCACTGATCAAAAATCGATCAGGAGGTTTAATGTGCATCGTTTCTCTACTGATAACATGCTTCTTAGTACGAACGTTTACTTCTACAAAATACCCTGCAATTAATTTTTTTGTGACATGATGTGTAGAAAAGTTGCAATCTGTTTTGAGCGGTACTGTCCGCAGTCGCCGAGCGTTTCGCGGAGCGCGGGCTGGTCTCGTATAACACAATGAGTCCTCTGTCTATCGGGAAGGCGCCAGCGACCTCAGAACCGATACAGTTACACTACGCTTTAGAAGAAAAATGCAGCAAGAGCTGCCGAAGGGAATCTAGTAGAATAGCTAATTGTTCACTATTTTTTTTCTTGCATTGAAGCAACCTATATCAATTGTATTTTACACATAACTGAATTTCATGGACTAATGACTAATTAGTGATTTTTTAGTTCTTCATCTGACTATCCCTTTAATGATGACTATTGGCATATACACAAAAACGTTTTCCTATAAGTTTTCTTCAAATGAATAGAATAACAGCTAGAACGAGATTAGTGATCAACGTTCCAGCGATACCGCCAATGTCACGCTGAGAAGATAACCAGGCACGGCCGCCATATTGATAAGTGACGTCACTCTCAAACGTCCTTGAGAGTGCGAATACAGTTATAGACAATGCTACAACCAATATTACCAAGCAAGAAGCAATTGCTGATAATAACATCATGATATCTTGTCTTGTGAGTGGAAACAATTTATGAACAATGGATCGTAGTGACAATCATGCTTTTCTAATAGACCGGACAAGTCGCGTAGATATCATATACTTATCACTTATATTAGACATACTTCATCGTCTGGTTAGGCAAACATTTCGAATTTCTTCTTAAAATAGTTATAGCTATTTGTTTACTGAGCCACCACCTCACGAATTAATGCACCTTTACATTTCACGTTAGATTATTCCCAGAACGATTGAATAAGTTAATACATCTATATATTAGTCATTCTGTCCGTGAAATGTATTCTTATATAATTATTATTATTGTTTCCGTGTTTAAGATACTTTGTTATTCACGCCAACATCGCAATATCAGCTACAATTACACACGAGTTGCTGTGTCTTAGTAATGGCTTTCTCGTTGGGGCTCTATCATGATAATTATCCTAACAAAATATATCTACTTCAATTAGACATTTTGGGTTTATTAATTTTCCTTATAATTTGAGAACAGGACGAACATGTAGTACAAAATAGGTAACTGATATTGAGCCGCCATTTATTGTCTTCATAACTCGAGAAACTAATGAACTTCGGTACCGATTTGTCCACAAAACTTACGGCGTTCAATCCACATCGAGGCTTGTGGATGGTTCAAATTTCAACCTGATCGGACTCTACATTCGACCGCTATCGTGAGACAAAAAAGAAAAAAATAAGAAAAAAAGAACTAGTGCCATAAACGTAGAATGTAGACGTTTGCTATGCTCGCTTGATAAGTTAAAGAAAATATGGCGTGATAAGTGGCATGACATAGTAAACAACAAACCGAGGGGCACAAAAGACTGTCACTCCATGGTTGTCTTTGAAGCTCTTGTGTCGTCACGAGAAGTTATTGGAACTCGCATCCGATTCGGCCACACATATTTTACTCAAAACTATCTGTTTAAAGATGGGCCCAGCCAGTGTTTGACTTTAATGTCATGTGACGTTGATTGTCAAACACGTTACTTATGACTGTTCAAGGTATTAAGCGTAACGAGTACAATACGAGCTAACATTCACATTCCGCAAAATCTTACTAGATCAACCGAAGAAGTAATCGATAACGTTCAAAAGTTCTCTCATGCAGTTAACCAGATATAAAAAATGTAAATATCAAGATAACTACAATCTCCTAACAAAGATAAGCTCTGATAACCTTGATATTTTGTGCATTTTAACATCAATCAACGAATTTGCAGAATTTTAAAGCCTATTCTACCGTCAGATATCGGGAGTTCTTTATGGTAGGTCAAAATACAGTGGTAAGTGGTTAGTCAACACAACTGTACCATTAATCAATAATAACTCTTTGTTTATTCTTGTTCAAGTTTTGATGCATTTTCGCCAATGCTTCAGCTCATACCCTGTTCCTTTGAACATACTGGAAGAGTGTTTATTTAATTGGTGTTAATAAAACTCATTTAGAATATTAGTAACAGCTATTGAAACTAGTATTTAGACTTATAGGTGGGTAAAAGGGAGGAATTAATTTCCAGAGTCTCTAAAGGAGAATAAAACCTTTTTATATTGTGCTTTACTACAAAACCTACAGTTCATATCTGTAATAAAACCATTGACTCGTCACTTATAAGAAGTAAATCTTATGCTTAGTGGAGTGTTTGCTGGATTCTGTCATCCTGCTTCACTCCGTCTGAAGTGCTTCCCAACTATTTAACTCACCGTCCGCCAATGCCCGCGTCGTTTCAACGGTCTTTCCTTGGCGAGAACAGGGGTAAGAAGACTCTTGAAATCAGTCAGCCAGAATCGCTAGGCGTACTTCTACGATTAGAAAGATAGATTATTAGCAAATTGTTATCGTTTATAAAATTAAAGTTGGTTATCTGTATTTCAACATGAGGCAATGAACTTATGTTTTTTGTTTAATATTTACAAGTGCCGAACCAGATATTTAAATAGCTTAACTTGACTACCGGGTATAGCAGAGTGGATTGCTTTTAAATCTTTAAAATGGTGAGGTTTTGAGTAGGTTACACTACTCATCTATGAGATGCACAGTCAACGGTCAAGTTAAGTATTGGATTTATGTTATTTCATGTAATTTTCAATAGAAAGAACAAACTCCATACAAACCACATACAAATCCTATATACTCTACTCGACTGTGCAAAAACCTTCCCGATCCATCTCTACGCCGCGACTGTGACCCGCTTTATCATTTATTGCGTATTTATTCTCCATTCGTGATTCACTTTACGGCCGCTCTACAAATTCGATTCTGGTGGCGCTAGTGTTTGTATCGCACGATGTTATCTCTGAGATGCTTGTTGTGGTTTTCGCATGTTGTTGATGCGATGTGTAGTATAGGTCTCTCACGCGCTTGAGTTTATTACGTACGTAGACAACATGGCGGACGCCGTAGACAAGGGCGAAGTGAGCTCCGTATTAAATGCAGTATCAAATGTGCAAAAAAAGTGGTAAACGGTTTGAAATGTGCATCATGTGAGCGAAGAATACATGTAAAGTGTGCTAGCTTAGTAAGTGAATCTGTAAATGTTTTAACCGACAAAGTAAGCACCGAGAGTGATTCTAACAAGTGGGTATGTTCGCTTTGCAAGGCCTCGGCTAACGTTAATGCCTGTCCCGATAGCGATGCTAATAATGTAGTGATTCCGGTTGAGGTGGAGAACACTATGTTAAAACGGGAAAATATACTTCTCAAAAGGCTAATAGATGAGATGGGTGTGTCGAACGAACTGCTTAAAAAAACGGTTTCAAGACTAGAGGAAGAAATTAGTTCCAGAACGCAATCCACAACGGCGATTCAGGCGACGGCAACAACGGAGGTCAAGCCTTTCTCTGGCCAAGTGGAGTCAGTGGAACAAACGGCTGCTATGAGGGAAGATAAATACAAGCGTATTTTATATAAGAATGCAACAATGGTCGACGTTTTAGATCCGCAGTCGGAGGAGGTTAAGGATAAAAACAAGTTTGAAGAGGGGCAGTGATTGTGCTCGGTGACTCATTGATACGAAGTTCGAGCAAAGTGCTCACTGACAGGGGATGTGAGGTGAATGTGTACTCGGGTATCAGGGTATCGGAACTAAGCCAGTTTATTATGAAAAGAAGTGACGACACTGAGCCAAGTGTTATCGCACTACATGTTGGAACCAACAATATCAAGCACAGGTCAGGTAAACACCTGATGGCCGAGCTTGGGGAACTACTCGATCAAGGTCAGGAAAAGTATACGCACGCGAAGTGGCTTATAAACGGTATCATTTATAGAAATGACGTGTATGACAGTACAGTGGACAAATTGAATGACAGTATTCAATCGCTTTGCGGAGAGAAAGGGGTAACATTTAATGATCCTAATTTAAGGTTATCTTCTCTTGAATTGGCAAAGGATGGTGTACACCTAAATCTAAGAGATGGGATGTTTTTGGGGCAACACATGTTGGAAAAAATCAATGAATTGTTACACTCGGAAAACTAAAACAATATGTTGGGGGGATAGAAGGAAAAAAACAAATGGCTTTTACTAAAGAAGGTACCGACAAGTTTAAAGTTATACATTTAAACGTTAGAGGTTTGAAATGCAACTCTGAACTGGTTGAGGTCTATATTAATAAAGAAAATCCAGACGTTATGTGTTTTTCCGAACACTGGTTAAAAGCGGAAGAGCAGATTCACTTTCACTATAATGGCTATAATAAAGTATTGTATTGCAGGGAGACCTTTATGCATGGTGGTGTCGGAATATTCGTAAAAGATAAATATAAAATTAAACAATTACCATGTTTGCAAGAGTTTTGTGAGGAAAAGGTATTTGAGTGCATTGCAGCTGAAATTAATTGTAACGGAAATAAATATATTGTGATGAGTCTTTACAGATCACCGGAGGGTGATTTCAAATTTTTTTTAGATAATCTAGAAAAATATCTTATAAAACTAATGTCTAGGCGGCAATCTGGAATTCAGATGATTATTTGTGGGGATTTTAATATAAATTTTGCATCCACATCTAGTGATAAAAAGGCATTGGAGTATCTTCTAGGTTGTTTTGATATTAGAATAACAATTCATGAATATACACGTGTAACAAATGTTTCAAGCACAACGATAGACAATATTCTGACAAACTTGAAACAAGAGCGAATAGCTGCATACGTAGATGAACCTGGTATTTCTGACCATAAAGCCCAAATATTATTGGTGCAGTCACATGAAGTATCGAAGGGACAGAAACATACGTTTGAATACATCAGGGTAGTAAACAATCGAACTATCAATAAATTTAAAAAATCCCTACTTTCTGAAACGTGGGAAGAAATGTTTACCAGTATTGATGTAAATGGGAAATTTGATGCGTTCCTTAGCATTTTCAAAAAACATTTCGATGAAACATGCCCAATAAAAAAAGTTCAAGTTAAAACACAGTTAAATAAAACAAATGGCTGGATAACTAATGGTATTAGGATATCAGGAAATACATTACGTAAAATTAGGAGAAAGATCAAAATGTACTGCAAAAGATAGAGAAGCATAATATCTAAAGTATAAAATGGTGTACAGGAAGGTAATTAGGTTAGCAAAACGGAAATATAATAGTGAACGGATTGCTAATTCGGATAATAAAGCAAGGACGATGTGGGCTATTTTAAATACAAATTTGAAAGGTAACGCGAAGAAAGAAATCCCCGTTTCACTGAATCATCAGGGAAATTTGGTCTGTAATCCTAAGTTGATTTCAACCATTTTTAATGAGCATTTTGCTACGTGTGCTAGTAAGTTAGTAGATGGTATAAACAGGGACCCTTCGAATGATCTAGGTGACGTAAATAGACAAGCGGGGAACAAAGAGCAACATAGTCACACTTCAATGTTCTTTGAGCCTGTAACAAGGGCTGAGTTACTAAACGTGATTCAAGACCTGTCCAATAAAACCTCTTTGGGAGCTGATGGTATCCCTGTTTCGATTGTTAAAAAATGCGCTCTATATCTGGTAAATCCTCTAGAGCATATAATAAATGAATCGATTGCTAAGGGAGTTTTCCCACAAAGCCTCAAGTTATTACTTATAAGGCCGTTGTTTAAATCAGGAGATGAAACGAATATTAATAATTATAGACCTATTGCACTTCTACCAGCGTTTTCGAAGATTTTTGAGAAAGTCATGCATAGACGTCTTTTAAAGTTTTTAGTTAACAAAAAAATTATTTCTCATAGTCAACACGGTTTTTTACCTGGGAAATCAACCAGTTCAGCTATAAACTAAGTTTTGGACACAATCCATGCGTCTATTGATTCGCATAAGAAAGTGATGGGCATTCTCTTAGATCTAAGTAAAGCGTTCGATCTGGTAGATCATGAGATTTTACTTAGTAAATTAGACAAATGTGGTATTCGTGGACTATGTAATAACTATTTCAGATCGTATTTGTCTGGAAGAACGCAGAAAGTACAGTTAAACGACTCATGTTGTCAAGATGTTAAATCAAAAAAGTATTATCTGGTGAACTTGATATTACTCTAGGAGTGCCCCAAGGGTCTATTTTGGGACCGCTATTGTTTTTGGTGTATATCAATGATATTGAAAAGTGCGTTAATAATCTGGGAGTAACTATTTTATATGCTGACGACACCACTGTTTTAGTGACAGGTGATAGTGATGACGACCTGTTTAATAAGTTAAAAATTTTAATTGATAACCTTATAAAATATTTTGCTTCTATTTTACTGGCTGTTAATGTAAAAAAAACGAATTCGATGTACTTTTCAGCAAAGAAATGCAATATTAAACAGGTAAATATAGAAATAAATCAGCGGGGAATTCAATTTAAGGTCGTTGAAAATGTGAAATTCCTTGGCATAAACCTAAATAATAACTTAAATTGGTCAGGCCATGCAGATGCATTATGCTCTAAACTAGCATCTACCTGTTTCGCAGTAAGACGGCTTAAAAGTATTATTTCCTACGACGCTATTTTAATGGTTTATTATGCTTTGGCGTATTCTCGTATTAGCTATAATATTTTAGCTTGGGGTAGCAGTCCAGTAATGCAAAGGATTTTTATAATGCAAAAAAAGATTATGAGAGCACTTTTTAATATAAACTTTACAAGCAACGAAAGCTGCAGAAAGTATTTTATCAAACATGATATTTTAACGGTCCCTTGCATTTATATTTATAACTGTTTGTGTTACATAAAGAAGCACCAGGAGTATTTCACTAGTGTTAGTGACGTTCATGAATACAATACTAGACAGTGTGGAAACAATTTTTATCAAGCAAAACATTCACTATCATTGGTCAAGAAAGGAGCGAACTATAATTGTATAAAATTTTATAATGTTTCACCAGTAGAAATTAAACAAATAAATAGTTTGGGACGTTTTAAAAAAGTTATTAGAACTGTGCTTTCGGAAAATGGGTTTTATTCCAATGACGAGTACTTCATATTTTACAAGGGTACAGAAGGTAGTTAAATTGACAAAGTGTAGTGATGTATGAACAAACTTGTACTTATGGTAAGGAGTATGCACTTTTGTAAATATAGTAATAATTTGACGTGTTCTACACAATTTGTACAAATTTGTAATGGAAACTAAATAAATGAATATGAATATGAATATATTAGGGTGTTTAAGGATTTCAGTGACTTCACGGACAAACGGGACCAATGATGCTGGACAATGATGTACAGATAAAGACACCGATACCTGTGCATAAAGTTATGACAGGCGAAAAAATAATTATTGCTGATATTACGATTTGAAATAAATTTAAAATAATTTTATGTATAATATAAAAGAAAAACTATCGAAAGTTTTGTGTATATTTAAGCCTAAAATCTAAAAATTTTAAGATCTATGAAATGAATTTGTGAGGTTATTTGGTGTGTTGTTCGTCTACGCGCAAATAAGCAATATGAAGGATTGCTTCCGAGTCTGCGCTCTGCGGGCTCGATCGGATCTCTTGTTGTGGGCCAAGGATCTAGGTCTAGCGCGGATGTGGAGGATCTAGATCTAGCGCGAATGTGCACTCCTTTCTGAATTTGTACAACTTTCAATAACCATGGTCCATGAATATGATTGAATGTTGTGTAATCAATGAATTATAGCGCGCCCATTTAGCACTCGTTCTTATCAAGAAAAATGTGCAATTATTGAGAATGCCCGACCAACACCAGCTCTGCCAAATCTCAATACGAAAACTAAAAAATGCACTCGGGATTTTAGCACTGATATTTTATAACGGATCAGATTTTTGTTCGTAAATTTCTAATATAAATTGCCTAAAACTCGTTAAAAGGCTCTTACGGCAATCACGATAATTCAAAAAAATCCGGACCCGCATTGACTGGGGGGGGGCCTTCCCCCCAGACCTCCCATGCATGTATTAGGTGAAGGGGTCTCACAAGTGCCATTTCCAAAGGATTACTTAAAAAAAGTAGTTGCTTCCCCCATTAGAAAAGTCACGGCACGCCACTGCTGTGCACTTGACTAAGCTGACCCATGAATTTACGAATGTGTGAAAGAACGCCAGGTATCTGCCGATTTTCTTTCAATTGGCTCGGTTTAAGAGCGTTCGGAAGGAGTGGTTTTACCTGTTTTCTCTGCCGTAAACAGATGTTTGGCAGTAAACTGATTACTCGAAAACTAATAATGGGATGTTCATAAATTTACACCTACTTATAGAGAAATATTAGATCTAGGCAACGTTAAACGAATATTCATGAAAAGTGAAACCACAAATTTAATAAAAAATATTGAAAATGTTGCTTTTGTAAAAATTTTGACTTTTCTTTGTAACTTTGATTACAGCTTGTGGGTGTTTGACGTGAGCTAGAATAAAAATCGATTTTGTGTTGCCTAGAAAATATTGTTGGTAAAAGTGAAATAAATTCTTGCACACATGATGATAAAAATAAAGTGTTATATCGGTTTACTCCCACATTTCTGCACTTCCTCAAATATGACAGTTTACGCGAGGTTTTTCTCCACCGAGTTCAAGACTTTGCCACAGATAGCTCCACGGTAGTTCGTTCTCACCAAACAAAAGATGAAGGTCCCCCCTCCCAACAGACCGTTACTAATTTGCGGTGGCTACCTGCATCTCAAGGGTTGCGAGACACAGTGGGACTCCATAAAAAAGGATGAATATTAATTGGGTGTCGTAACATGATTAATTTATTTTCGATTTTGAAAATGAAACTAATACTGATCTCAATATCTCGTGGAGACGGTAACAAAACTTTTTGAAATTTTGTTGTAGCTCAAAATCAAGTGGGTGAGTGTTTGTGCGATGTTCTTTCGTGACACTACACCCAAGCCACCTCTACCTACATTCGCCTGATATGTGTTCGATTATTAGCGGGGTTTGTTTTTTATGTTCTGGTTTTTACTATTATTCTTACATAGTCACAGAGGTTTATAAATGGGGGGGGGGGGAGAGAATGCCCCCCACATAATAGCACAACATGCAATATAAAAACGTGAGTAAGTGTAAATTTTAGGAGTAAGATTTTCTCTTGATTGGGATAGTTTCACAGAATTCTTTGTGGATACTTAAAAAACAATGTACTTTTAGTCTACCCGCTTAGTTACAATTAAGTACTGATTTTCAGTGTTATCACTATCAGTAAATACTATTTATTATGTGCTTTGTTGCCTTGACGGCTACTAAGCCACCTTTTACATGAACACGAGTATTAAAAGTCAAGTTCCGAACGTAAAAAAACCCATCTCGAACCAGGAATCGAACTCTGGATATTCTGCATTGGAAGCAAAAATAAACCAACTGTTATTATGAATGTAAACTATTGCAATAAAATCATTGATATACTCGGAAAGAAGTGGTTAGTCGCAAAGTCAAAATCTGGGCGGTAGGGAACAGGCGAGGTTAGGCTGGTTAGCTGAAACCCGCCTTCAAATGGGGCTTATCACAATGTCTAATGGCAACACTATCCACAAATACGTGTATCATTTGGCGGGTCATTTGAGTGCTTTTCAAAAAGTCTTTCGGACGCCGGGATAGAATCTAAGAAAACGGACTGTCGCGGAGAATCCGAGACGTATATGGTCACCTTGAAATAAATGAACTTTTGATGTTATTATCACGTTTTTGATATCTTTAAAATTGTTCATGATTGAATTATTTTTGTCAACAAATAATTGGGAATTGTGTTCATTTTGTTAGTGGTGAAAGGCTACTTATGGTCAAAATAATAGATGCCCCCTCTAGCCTCATTGTGATAAAAAGAAGAAAGAAAAAGACCCCCCCCCCCCCACCCCTGCCCCGCGCACGCCTATGACTCTTACACACGGCGTTTTACTTCCAACATCGGCGTATGTATTTTGGTATTTTGGATTTTAAAAACTAAAGTAATATTTGTAGATGGTCTGTATTGAACGAGTTCATATTTCAATAAAAAAAAATTATAAGAAATAAAAATAAGGAATCGCATTACATGTACGAATTTCAATTGTCAAGATAAGTATGTATCATCGTAATAACTTGTTTTGTGAAATTGACTTCCAGTGCTTTTAAATTGGACCGTGTCAAAAGAACGCATTCCTAGAAATATACAGATCGTGTCTGCTGTGTAGACAGATAAGAGAAAAATAGCTCTGGAAGAGGGCAAAGTAATTACATCGGTGTATCAGTATGCGAGATTATAGGAAACTCAATAAATGAGGGGTGGAGGGGGTGTTTCAATAGTAGAAACGTAAAATTGTTGTGGAAAATCTAAAATTGTTGTGTGCCTAAAGTGACAGTTCAGGCGTGTATATTGTTGTACAGTGTTCGTGGTGACGTACTGTTCGGCCACCCTCGGCTTCGGTTACTGTGTGTACTGTGTACATATTGGCCTAGTGACAGTTCAGGCGTGTATATTGTGGTACAGTGTTCGTGGTGACGTACTATTCGGCCACCCTCGGCTTCGGTTACTGTGTGTACTGTGTACATATTGGCCTAGTGACAGTTCAGGCGTGTATACTGTGGTACAGTGTTCGTGGTAACGTACTGTTAGACGCTTGTGCTACAGGATTATCATCGCTTGAGTCCAGTAACTAATTTCTTGATTGCTGAATTGCATTTGGTAAGCTCACAAAATAAGTCCTGCTTATGCTGATATGTATTATAATATGATACTGTTTTGTATGAGTTTTATATGTATTATATGATACTTTTTTTTTATAGATCTACTCGAGCTAGATATAGAATTTAATTGTATGTGGGAAACTTGCCATAGGAGAACTTACTGTATTCAGGTGACTAAATGAGATATAAGGTTTGATAATAGTGGGGAGGCAATATCCAAATTCTCTATCTGTACGACTCAATCCCAGTATTCGCCATTTCTTTGGCTATCAGAAAACGCTTGTAATTACCCTCTAGTCAAGATTGCTGGGCGCAGGTATCGAAGCGGTGACCACGTGAAGAGTACCGTGTGAAACGCGTAAGCCTGCTATATTAGTTAAAATAATAAGTATGCTAGTCTACAAATGTGTATTGAAAAGTTTCCAGATATATTGGCAATAAATACAAATAATTGTAATAACAAATAATAATTATAATTATTATATTAATAATAATAATAATAATAATAATAATAATAATAATAATAATAATAATAATAATAATAATAATAATAATAATAATAATAATAATAAAAACAACATTAATAGTAATACCATCGACAACTGCTAAAGAATAAAGTAGAATTATTACAAGCACGCGTGGAACAGTACTTATACCGCTTTACAAATATCTTATTTATTATGATTTGTTTTCCTGGCGATGAAGGAGGAAAAGATTTATGAAATACGAAAATGTTGTTCTGGTCCGTCTTTAGAAATGATAATTGGGATGTTAGGTCAGTGGAGCGCGATGACTGTCGCCATGCCAGGTAGACTGGACAGGTTTTGTCCTGATCGAGCGTGTATAGGCTAGGGGTGGGAGGGGGCAGATGTGAGGAGTGCGTTGGCTCAAGGTCAGTAAAGAAGTACTATTACTTTACCGACCCTTATGGTGGCTACTTCCAATAGTCACCGCAGAAATTGACAGCGCCCTTCCCATAACCTGAGATCGGTATGCGAATACTAACGTTGGTGCTATAGTTGTGTTTCGGGTTGCATTCCTCACAATGCCAGAGAAGACCCAACACCTAAAAAATAAAACTTTTTATCATTTACAGTTTAAGAGACAAAAATCAACCTTTTTTAAGAAAAGGCTGGCAATGTTGATTAAATGAACTCAAGGGTCCAGCGTCCTGATTAATACACAATATATAGGATTTTGCAAAACAAATTTTAACTATTAAAATTAATATTACACATTCATAACACAAAATGACAGCTTACAAATAAAATGTGTTTTTTGGGTGGATTGTAAGGGGGGGGGTGGGGGGGGGGGGGTGTCCGACTTCGGTTCCACCTCAGTGGCCGATGTCCTGATGCGACCACATTAATATCAGTTACACATGAGAGTCGTGATGTCAAAGGAATGTGAACCGTGCTGCTATCTAGCGTTGAATTTACCGAAGTGTTAGTTTGTCGGACACTCAAACAAGGAGTTTATTTCATCGAATATCGGACGGAAACTGGAGCACAGAGCTAACAGAGTGAAACCAACTTACAGGTGGATTGCATCTTAGCGCAACACTGGATAATTGTAAGGTTTTATTGACAGACATCTCGGAGAGGGGGGTTTGGGAGGTGGGGGGAGGGAGCAGAACCTATTTTCTCACTGCAATAACATCTTAACTACGTTTTCATAACCATCGATATTGCAAAGTATGAGAACACATACTTAAATGTGTATCATACATAAATACAATAAACCGGCCCTCTATGTTTCTCATCATACACCCTTCCCGGTATGAATGCCCTTTATCAGCTAAAAAGCCACCGTATTTTACCACTTAATTAGTTCCATTATCATGTAGATACTCCTGACAATGTACTTTCTTAATTTATCTGATAGGCTTATGTCAGGGACGGTTTTATGACTTAATATGACCTTGAAGTACTAACCTATAGCGGTTGAATAGAAACACTGCGGTGCTGACACATTCTTGGTAGGGGGCGAACCTAGCGGTGAAGCTCTAACTGATGTCGGTTGATCCTGGAAGAGATGAAAAATAATCATGTTTTATAATGGGTAACATCTTTATCGACTACATAAGATCCAGCCCGCAGAGCAGCGCAACGGTTTTCATGTCGCCGCCTTTATAAGAGTAAATTCTGCGTGTTTCCTGTCGTCACACTAGACGCCAAAGACATTGGAATAGTAGAATATCTTTGCTGAGTTATGCTTGGTAGTTCAACGAGCTCTCGCTAGGGAATATTTGTGACTTTGATCTCTGAAAACACATCCATTTGTCTCTATTCGGAATCAATCCATATTTTTGTAAAATATCTGTTAACACACATTCCTAAGAGTTAAGATTTCAGATTTTATTTTCATGGCGTTGTTTTACTTGGGATCTCTCCCATAGCAGGTAAAGTCGTCGTACAACAACCTCGGTAATGCTTCCGTCACGGGTGGTTGAGCGGCAACCAACCAGCGGTCGTGGCTAATTCAGATACCTGCTCGGGATGGCCGAGACCGTAAACACATCACTTACTGATGAAGAAAGCATTACCGAAGTTGTTGTACGACGACTTTCCCCCTTATAGTAGTTATTTTCTTGCCACCAGAATGCGTTCAATATATTTTGAGTGGCCCATAGGACACATTTGACTACATCTGACGCCGTATAGTGTATAGCTCGGGGGAAGCCGGGGTCACTTTGAGCATGGGGTAATCGGGCCCTTGGTGAGTATCTAGTAATAACACATTATTATATATTTATCGCACGCAAGCAACAGCTGACCATTCTCACAACACAAATGCACTTGTTAACAATTTGTTTTAAAATTATGAGTAACATTTGAAATTGAAATACATTTGAGTTTGATTAACTTAGGTGATGATGTAGTTACTAGTCGGACTAAGTGAGTTTAGCACGTTCAAGTTGTTATCATCATGAGTAAGCCTGTCCCTATGTCTGTAGAGCGACACACGTGTGTAGAGGAGCCTAGTGTACAGTTCGTCTCTATTCAAAATACACGCCGGCAAAATGCGAACTAAAAGAAACTGGTTCTTGTTGTTGGAGACTAATGCTGGCAATCATCTGCTTTATTTGACAAAGCACTTACCTTCTTATAGTGAAACAGCCCAATGAACATGGACCGTCGACTTCGACCGTGAATATTCAGGAATAGCCAGTCTCATAACGGGTTTGTAAGAACAGTAGTAAAATAGCGGTTTCATTTAGTGAAGGTAAAATTTCTTGAGAAAGAGATAAACATTAAATATGGGCGACTCTTTGAAAAAGAACCGAATCCAGAGCTCCCGTCTTCGCTATTTACAGGCGAGTGGTTTTTTGTTATTTGAATAGAAAAGTGTAGACGGTCACTTGTTTTTAAAACTGTGTTTCCATCCTGGTGACAAGCTTGACGTTTACTACCTTGCACAGTGAGCGAGAGATAAGCTTCCCTTTGAGGAGTTGTCTTTACCGACGTGTTCTGGATAGTGACAAATTTGTGTTTACTGGACAATCTGAATGAATGATGGTGTTTTGTAGAGTACATAAAACATAAAAAAAATCCCATTTAGAGTCTACCCACTCAGTAACGAAACTGATTTGCAGTGGGGGACTTAAATTTAAAGCGAAAAAACCAACCCTGTAGGCTTCAAACACCATCGACGATTGAGCGATAACCAATCAAAGATCGATATTGCAAATACGAAACATATATCAGTGATTGGACAGTGTGAACACTTGCGGACAAATGTCAGAATCAACAAGGTTGATTCAGAACAACTTTGAATTTTATTGAGTGCTTCGTTACTAGGATGGTCAGTAGTTATTACACAGCTATATCCCATTTTAGGATTATGTCAAACCAAAGAAATTCGGTAAAAAGTTAATGTGATATTACGAAATAGTTTTTATTTGGGCATCTGGTCCATAATTTTTGGTTTAAATGTTTTCAATAGTTTACTTTTTAAAAAATAATTAGGAAATTGAGTATAAATAATATAGCTTATAAATCAAAGGTAGAGCTGTATCTGACCACATCCGGCCGAGTTCCGTTGACCACATCGTCGTCTTATCAGTTTAGTACGAGTAGGTAAATAGGTCCTTGGTTCGAATCCCTATGTAGACGTCCTCTGTTCGACGAGGGGCCCGACTCTTCGTATTTGTATAGCTTTATTGAGCTCCTTGGTTAGAGAATCCTTTGCAGTGAGTTGCAATTACAGAGTGCTTAGTTCCTTTTCATGCCACCAGAATCTGTATTTAGGTCCGTGCTTGCCTTAGAGAGAGAGAGGGAGAGAGAGAGAGAAAGAGAGAGAGAAAGAGAGAGAGAGATAGAGAGAGAGAGAGAGAGAGAGAGAGAGAGAGAGAGAGAGAGAGAGAGAGAGAGAGAGAGAGAGAGAGAGAGAGAGAGAGAGAGAGATGTTCTGTGTCACCGAGGGATGTGCTTAGTTCCTTTTCATGCCACTAGAATTCATCTAGGTACGTGCTTACCTTGGTACGTAGTCTATTCTTGGCGCAAGGTTCTTGGTTCGTTTCTATGTGAAGGTTATTTATTCTCTATGTTAAATTAGAACGCTCTTAATAGCTGCATGAATACTGAAAACCTACAGGAAATAGCGCAGACTCCGATAACGTTTCCGATAGCGAGGCGTTGTAGCGTTCGACTCTCCGTACGTTACTCCTGGTGCTTGGTCATTGGTACGATTCCTTATTCTTGGGTTATTTTCCTCTGAATGAGAAATTAATAACTAAAAATAGAGAAGGGTATAGCTAATAGGTTTGAGATTCTCTATTTTCTTAGTGGACACTCATGTTGAGTTATTTGTTCACAACGTTAAATTATAAGAGGTCTTAAAACATGCATACATTGACATTTTTTATCTTTTGGATAAGTAAGGTGTAGGACTTGATGGAATTATAAATAATAATATTCTCATGTTTGGTAATATCTGCGAATGATTTATTAATGAGCACTTAATTGAAATATACATTTTGTAATCGTTTTCCTTTTCCCAACCACAACTTCCTCGTCAACACAATATCTTGCATATACATATCGATCTAGTAATTGATTGAAGCTTGTTAGGTTTTACCTCAATTAAAAATTATTCACACATCCTCGTCTTATCCTGGTAAGTAGTTTACTCCTGACGTTTGGTACGTACGAGTAAGTTAATAGGTCCTTGGTTCGATTACGTATCTAGAGATCCTCGGTTCGACCGTGACCCTAGGTTTCACTCTTAGTCTTTGTATAACTTTATTGAGAAAAGCTCCTTGGTTAGAGAAATTGTTTTAGTACGTAGTCTCCTTTGCAGTGACTTGCAATGTTCAGGGAAGAGCTCTTTGTACTCAATGTTAAATTATTTGAGGTCTTATGCCACGCACATGAGGCTGTGAGTTTCATAAAACAAGGACTAAACAATCTTAATAACAACTACGAGTTTACACTCCCCCGTAGAAAAAAACTATGGGCTAGTGCCTCCAACCTTGCGCATGTAGCTATTGAATTGAAAAGGAAATTATTATCTCCATAAAAATCTTTCCATTGCTTAGCTTGTAGTCTAGCAGAGGAAGGAATTTAAAAAACTGTTTATAATTTAACCGTATTGTTTTATTTTACGGGGCCATTCACTGTCACCCTTATTTGTCTACTCAATCTTATCTTCATACGTAGTTTACTCCTGACGTTTTAGATCGTTGGTACGCGTAAGTAAATAAATACCTCTTTGGTTTGATTCCCTATATATATTAAGAGATTCTCGGTTCGATGTGTGTTCGTGTGAATATTATTTTTTGTTTTTTTTTAAATGGAGCCACTCAGTTATCACGTTGTTATCACTCGCCTACACAAAGTTTCCAACCACAGAACTGATACGACACCTCGAGCTAGGCATTCAGCTTTTTGACGTACAGATTCGAGCTCCATCATCTGAGTGAAGCTTTTTTGGGGTTCGAGAATTTTCAATAGCTCTTTGGTTTTAGACTCTCTATGTACACGCAGACCATTCCTGGCGTAATGTTAATGTTAAAAAAGGGAGAGAGAGAAAGTGTCAATGCATGTTTATATAACTAGTCCTTGGTTTGACCCCTGTCTTGGAATGTTATCTAGAAATAACACAATACAAATGAAGGTTCTTGGTTTGAGCGTTCTCTTTATGTGTATAGTACGTGTCTACTCCATTTGTTATGATTAGAGCTCTATGTTATTTGTTTCCAACGTTAAATTATTTGACGCCTTAAGCCATGCATATTAAGATGTGAGCCGTGTAAAACAGGAAGCTTTATGTGATATGCAACCACAAATGCATCCGTCAGTGATATGATACATTCTAATGCAGCAAGTTTCGTTGCATTTTTACCTTCATTAAATTTTATCTTAGTTAACTTGTGGTAAATTATAAGGAGGGTATTGTAATTGATTATTTCTAACCAAGGGAAATTGTACTTGTATATAAGTTTTCCCACAAGAAAATTGAAAGCAGTACTGAAAGTGCATCCACACAGGAATTAGAGTAAGCTTGCACTATGTGTTTCAGTAAAGTAATAGAGTTAAGAGAAAGGGGTGTACTACCTCATGTTGATTTCTTTGACAATGGATTAGCGTTAGAAGAATTGGATCCAGATCCAGACATGGATTTAGCAGTAATTGAAGTGGACGTAGACACAATGAGGCGTTTACGTTTTCCAGAATTTGTCAACATGTATATGGACGAAATGTACTTGTTTGCGTTTTACGAGAGTAACTGCGTATTGATGGAATACATAGAGTACGACAATGCTATCAATCTGTGCGAAGTATGTGGACTTGACGCTAGAGATGAAAAATGTTTATCTTATGTGTATTGTATGACAAGTATACGAAGTTTGGACGAGCTTGAAATCACCGCATTTTTGATGGACGAGAATAATTGGTGTTTCAACTGCAAGGAAGCACTTTGGAAAATACAGGACTCAAACGAGTGTGGTCATGTAAATGATTTTGATGTTTGTAATTTTGAGTAGACTATATCTAAATAGACGTAATAGTAGTAGTAATGAAAAGTATAAATATTGTGTTGAAAAAATTGATGTTTGATTTATTAATATAAACAAAATATATTTGGACATTTCGTTATCATTAACCTCTATTATTCCCCAACATCCAATGTACAACTCTTTGAATGTTAATAGCAACAGTGAGAGAAGAGACATTTTTTCTACCTAATAGGTTCCTAGATTGAGCTGTTTTGATTTAGTACAGAGTCTAATTGAGAAGGGTAATGCTTTCAATGTTAAATATTTTGAAACCTTAATGAGCGCATATGCCATACATCATATAACAGGAAGCTTAACCCCAAGTGATAGCGAGCACGCTCCCCGAGACAACTTTTGGCATATAGTCACATTGTTGAACGACACGACATGACACAGTATTCAAAACACTATTAATTTTCACCAAGGAGTTTACCATACATCGTATAAAACATGATATAGGAATTTGACTTTATCGTTTTCACCTGAACGATTTATTTAATAATAATACACTTCCTTACGCTGTTATTAACGTGAATCTAATAAATCTGATTATCCATTCCGGTAAGATAGTCCAAAATAATACAGTCTGGCACGTAATGGCCTGTATGGTTGCATTTAATCATGGAACGTTCAAAAAACAAAAACACACATCTCATCCATTTTGGTTCAAATCTCCACGAATCCAAGACAAGTTCTAGTTTCCTATCACAACTGCCACTTTGTGTAATAAACATTCCAATCGAACAATTTCCATAAGTTTTGCTTATCTACACCTTAATAGTCCAAAATAACTCAATTCGTGAATTCTGATTGAAATCTTGACGAATGCAAGCTAATTTATTGTTTCCCAACGGAACGCGCCAACTTCTCAGTTCTTATTGAAATCTTACAAGAACGTCAAATTGTGCTTGGTTGAGTCTGAATCGCACAAAAACGGTCATTTCATGCATTTTGGTTGGAATCTGCACAAATACCCGCATCATTCTAAGTTTCAATATCTTGTTTCCCAACAAAACGTGGCATCTTGTTCAGTTTTTATCGCAATCTTACAAAGATATCAAATTGTGCCTATTGGAGCCTAAAATGTTCAAAAACACACATTTCATACCCTTTGGTACAAATATCCACGAATCCAAGCCAAATTCTAGTTTCCTATCAAAACTACCAATTTCTGTAATATACATTATAATCGAACAATTTCTATACATTTTGCTTATATCTATGCCTAAATAGTCCAAAATCACTCAATTCGTGTATTTTGATTGAAATCTTGACGAATGTTAGCTTATTTTTTGTTTCCCAACGGAACGTGCCAACTTGTCAGTTCTTATCGAAATCTTACAAAAACGCCAAATTGTGCTTGTTGGAGCCTGAATCGCTCAAAAACGATAATTTCATGGATTTTGGTTGGAATCTTCCCGAATACCAGCAATATTCTAAGTTCCATTTTTTGTTTACGAACAGAACGTGACAACTTGTTCAGTTTTTATCGAAATCTTACAAAAACATCAAATTGTGCTTATTGGAGCCTGAAACAAAAATATACAACTCATGCATTTTTGTACAAATCTCCACGAATCCAAGTCAAATTCTACTTTCCTATCAAAACTGCCACTTTGTGTAGTATCAAAGATTACTGAGTGAGGGAAGATGTTTCGTTGACGTGTTAAAATATCCGCGATTGTTTTGTCAAACATGTTTTAAGTCTCACCACTAGTTCGAACTCTCACCACAAGGAGCGCTAGCTCAGCACGTTTGAACTTCGTTGCCGTCTGGCGAGATATATTTGAACTCGGTCCTGGCATCGGAAGAACTCGGCTCGGACACTTTCTCCCCCCGGCGCTGAGAAGGCGCTTAGTCGAACGACCGAGGTTCCCGCTCAGTTCTAAACTTTGGGAAGAACGAGCTCTTGCGGTGAGTCCAGTAGGTGGCTCGTTGGTCCAGGCGTTAGCATCCCTGCTTCCAATGCAGAAGGTCCTAGGTTCAAATACCGGTTCAGGCAGAAGTTTTTTAACTTCTAATATGGATTCAATTCCATTACTTCTTGGTTTAGGAATAAGTAGACGGTGACTTTGGAACCGTCCTAGCAACGAATCACTAAATAGATTCAAAGTTGTTCTGAATCGGCCTTGTTAATTCTGGCATTTGTCCGCAGGTGATCGCACTGTCCAATCAGTGATTCATATGTTTCGTATTTGAAATATCTATCTTTGATTGGTTATCGCTCACTCGTCGATGGTGTTCGAAGACTACAGGGTTGGTTTAGTCGCTTTAAATTAAAGTCATCCATTGCAAATCAGTTTAGTTACTGAGTGGGTAGACTCTAAATGTGAATTTATTTATTTATTTATTTATTTATTTGAACTACATGTTGGACTTAGAAAATTTCGCTCAGACACGCACAGATGAATTTCCATAAGAGTGAATTATCTTCCCTCACTCATGCAGTAATCTTTGGTAATATACAATGAAATAGAACCATTTTTATAAATTTTGCTTATACCTATGCCTTAATAGTCCAAAATAACTCAATTCGTGTATTTTTATTGAAATCTTGACGAATGCAAGCTTATTTTTTGTTTCCCCAACGGAACGCGCCAACTTGTCAGTTCTTATCGAAATCTTACAAGAACGTCAAATTGTGCTTGTTGGAGCATGAATCGCTAAAAACGATAATTTCATCCATTTTGGTTGGAATCCCCCCCGAATACCAGCAATATTATAAGTTCCATTTTTTTGTTTACGAACAGAACGTGACACTTGTTCAGTTTTTATCGAAATCTTACAAAAACATCGCATTGTGCTTATTTGAGCCTGAAACGCTAAAAAAATACACATTTCATGCATGTTGATACAAATCTCCTACGAACCCAAGCCAAATTAGTTCCCTATCAAAACTGCCACTTTGTGTAATATACATTGAAATCGAACAACTCCGCCACCCCCCCGCCCGGTACCCTACGAGGCTCTTGACTGGCCTCTGTGTGACCATGAACCGAGTGTAATCCAAGACTCCACTCACCGCTCCCTGGTTGGGGGACACGGTTCAAGGTCACACAGAGGCCACTCAAGAGCCTCGTGGTACCGGGCGGGGGGTGGCGGAGTGGTTCGATTTCAATGTATATTACACAAAGTGGCAGTTTTGATAGGGAACTAATTTGGCCTTGGGTTCGTGGAGATTTGTATCAACATGCATGAAATGTGTATTTTTTTAGCGTTTCAGGCTCAAATAAGCACAATGCGATGTTTTTGTAAGATTTCGATAAAAACTGAACAAGTGTCACGTTCTGTTCGTAAACAAAAAAATGGAACTTATAATATTGCTGGTATTCGGGGGGATTCCAACCAAAATGGATGCAATTATCGTTTTTAGCGATTCATGCTCCAACAAGCACAATTTGACGTTCTTGTAAGATTTCGATAAACACTGACAAGTTGGCGCGTTCCGTTTGGGAAACAAAAAATAAGCTTGCATTCGTCAAGATTTCAATAAAAATACACGAATTGAGTTATTTTGGACTATTAAGGCATAGGTATAAGCAAAATTTATAAAAATGGTTCTATTTCATTGTATATTACCAAAGATTACTGCATGAGTGAGGGAAGATAATTCACTCTTATGGAAATTCATCTGTGCGTGTCTGAGCGAAATTTTCTAAGTCCAACATGTAGTTCGAATAAATAAATAAATAAAATAAATTCACATTTAGAGTCTACCCACTCAGTAACTAAACTGATTTGCAATGGATGACTTTAATTTAAAGCGACTAAACCAACCCTGGTATTCTTCGAACACCATCGACGAGTGAGCGATAACCAATCAAAGATAGATATTTCAAATACGAAACATATGAATCACTGATTGGACAGTGCGAACACCTGCGGACAAATGCCAGAATTAACAAGGCCGATTCAGAACAACTTTGAATCTATTTAGTGATTCGTTGCTAGGACGGTTCCAAAGTCACCGTGTACTTATTCCTAAACCAAGAAGTAATGGAATTGAATCCATATTAGAAGTTAAAAAACTTCTGCCTGAACCGGTATTTGAACCTAAGACCTTCTGCATTGGAAGCAGGGATGCTAACGCCTGGACCAACGAGCCACCTACTGGACTCACCGCAAGAGCTCGTTCTTCCCAAAGTTTAGAACTGAGCGGGAACCTCGGTCGTTCGACTAAGCACCTTCTCAGCGCCGGGGGGAGAAAGTGTCCGAGCCGAGTTCTTCCGATGCCAGAACCCAGCTCAAATATATCTCGCCAGACGGCAACGAAGTTCAAACGTGCTGAGCTAGCGCTCCTTGTGGTGAGAGTTCGAACTAGTGGTGAGACTTAAAAAAGTTTGACAAAACTCTCGCGGATATTTTAACACGTCAACGAAACATCTTCCCTCACTCAGTAATCTTTGATACTGCACAAAGTGGCAGGTTTTGATAGGAAAGTAGAATTTGACTTGGATTCGTGGAGATTTGTACAAAAATGCATGAGTTGTATGTTTTTGTTTCAGGCTCCAATAAGCACAATTTGATGTTTTTGTAAGATTTCGATAAAACTGAACAAGTTGTCACGTTCTGTTCGTAAACAAAAAATGGAACTTAGAATATTGCTGGTATTCGGGAAGATTCCAACCAAAATCCATGAAATTATCGTTTTTGAGCGATTCAGGCTCCAACAAGCACAATTTGGCGTTTTTGTAAGATTTCGATAAGAACTGATAGTTGGCACGTTCCGTTGGGAAACAAAAAATAAGCTAACATTCGTCAAGATTTCAATCAAAATACACGAATTGAGTAATTTTGGACTATTTAGGCATAGATATAAGCAAAATGTATAGAAATTGTTCGATTATAATGTATATTACAGAAATTGGTAAGTTTTGATAGGAAACTAGAATTTGGCTTGGATTCGTGGATATTTGTACCAAAGGGTAATGAAATGTGTGTTTTTGAACATTTTAGGCTCCAATAGGCACAATTTGATATCTTTGTAAGATTGCGATAAAAACTGAACAAGATGCCACGTTTTGTTAGGAAACAAGATATTGAAACTAGAATGATGCGGGTAATTGTGCTGATTCCTACCAAAATGCATGAAATGACCGTTTTTGTGCGGTTCAGGCTCAACCAAGCACAATTTGACGTTCTTGTAAGATTTCAATAAGAACTGAGAAGTTGGCGCGTTCCGTTGGGAAATAATAAATTAGGTTGCATTCGTCAAGATTTCAATCAGAATTCACGAATCGAGTTATTTTGGACTATTAAGGTGTAGATAAGCAAAATGTATGGAAATTGTTCGATTGGAATGTTTATTACACAAAGTGGCCAGTTGTGATAGGAAAACTAGAACTTGTCTTGGATTCGTGGAGATTTGAACCAAAATGGATGAGATGTGTGTTTTTGTTTTTTGAACGTTCCATGATTAAATTCAACCATACAGGCCATTACGTGCCAGACTGTATTATTTTGGACTATCTTACCGGAATGGATAATCAGATTTATTAGATTCACGTTAATAACAGCGTAAGGAAGTGTATTATTATTAAATAAATCGTTCAGGTGGAAAACGATAAAGTCAAATTCCTATATCATGTTTTTATACGATGTATGGTAAACTCCTTGGTGAAAAATTAATAGTGTTTTGAATACTGTGTCATGGTCGTGTCGTTCAACAATGTGACTATATGCCAAAAGTTGTCTCGGGGAGCGTGCTCGCTATCACTTGGGGTTAAGCTTCCTGTTATATGATGTATGGCATATGCGCTCATTAAGGTTTCAAAATATTTTTACATTGAAAGCAATTACCCTTCTCAATTAGACTCTGTACTAAATCAAAAGAGCTCAATCTAGGAACCTATTAGGTAGAAAAAATGTCTCTGCTCTCTCTCTGTTGCTATTAACATTCAAAGAGTTGTACATTGGATGTTGGGCAATAATAGAGGGTTAATGATAACGAAAGTCCAAATATATTTTGGTTTATATTAATAAATCAAACATCAATTTTTTTCAACACAATATTTATACTTTTCATTACTACTACTATTACGTCTATTTAGATATAGTCTACTCAAAAT
>OX246741.1:45712411-45897411 GCA_945910005.1 Isoperla grammatica
ATTCACACAGACGTATTTTTAATGACAATACACGAATCAATTGTCATTTTAACTAAATAATCAATTAATTCATCATAATTAATTAATTGATGTTTTATATGGGAATCGATGTTTAACCCACTTTCCAACGTCAAATCGAGTTAAACGTTTTCCCCACACAGACGTGTTCTTAATGACAATACACGAATCAATTGTCATATTAACTAAATAATCAATTAATTCATCATAATTAATTAGTTGATGTTTTATATTGAAATCGATATTTCACCCACTTTCCAACGTTGAATTGAGCTAAACGTTTTCACACAGACGTTTTCTCAATGACAGTACACGAATCAATTGTCATATTAACTAAATAATCAGTTAATTTATCATAATTAAATAATTAATGTTTTATATGGGAATCGATGTTTAACCCACTTCCGAACGTCGAATTGAGCTGAAAGTTTTCACACAGACGTATTCTTAATGACAATACACGTATCAATTGTCATATTTACTAAATATAGTCAATTAATTCATCATAATTAATTAATGTTTTATATGTAAATCGATATTTCACCCACTTTCCAACGTCAAATACATGAATCAATTGCCATATTTACTGAATAATCAATTAAACCATCATAATTAATTAATCGATATTTGATGTATATTCGATTGCAAGATTCTTTAAGACTAAAAAGTATAAAATAATATTACATGAAAAAAATATATTTTTTTAAAAACAACGCTTATATTTAAATGCACTAAAAAGTAAAAAATTAATTTTCGCCCAACAAATGTTTGCCTCACTAAGAAAATAAAAGCGTTGGTCGCTTTCCCTGCATAAACAGCAGAATACTGCAATCTATGTCAATACCGAAAGCGCCCAACGTTTTTATTTTCCGAGTGAGGCAAAAATTTGTTGGGCGAAAATTTATTTTTTACTTTTTAGTGCATTTAAATATAAGCGTTGTTTTAAAAAAAATATATTTTTTTCATGTAATATTTTAAATTATAAACATTGCTTGTATGCAATTAAAAAATCATACCCGCTCATCTTCTCTAATGATTAATGACCCCAGTATTGCAGCTGTGACGTCACATGCAAACTATCAATTGATCTGTGGCCATACCGACTTACAAGACTCTTGATGCAAGTGAGGTTATGATACAACAATGAACAATTATCAATGTAGACAACTGGGCTGCGTTCACACGATAAAGATAGAGGAGGGTTGACTTGGCCACCCCCGCAAATTACCCGAGTAAGATTTCGGATACCAGTGTAGCAAATTTCAAGCGTTCAAACGTAATTTCACCTACCTGTTTACTATGTCAGTGATGTAACCCAAGTCCTACTCCAATAGTGGAATATAACAAATGTGAGTGCTTAATTTCTTTGCATGCAATTACACTAAACTTTGTTTTAGAAGTTTTCATTACAGTGCAAGACAATCTTTATGCTTTGAAGCATTGGAAGTTTAGTTAATATTGTCTTTTTAAAACTTGGCTGTCGGGTTTTGCCGCTCTATCGATAAAAATATCTTGACGTTTCGGGCCGATTGCACGGTCCGTCTTCAGAAGATATATTCTAGAAGAGTGCACACACGGAACAAACCTACTCAATCCAGCCCGTCCGTGTGAGTTAACCCCAATAACTTGATAAACAAACTAAGAAAAAAAAAGTGCAACTTGTTTGGGTTGACTCCACGGACGCGCTGGATGGAGTAGGTTTGTTCCGTGTGTGCACTTTTATAGAATATATCTTCTGAAGACGGACCGTGCAATCGACCCGAAACGTCAAGATATTTGTATCGGTGGACGCAGCGAAACCCGACAGCCAAGTGTTAATAATGACTCCGGCCGCGAAAGCCTACGACAAGATTTAACATTGATTTGTTCGTGGGTGGTACATTTGAGGAGAGGCTGCGTGACGGGAGTGGAAGGGAAGGGGAGGAAGAGTTGATGAGCTCATTTAGGGAATAAGTCATTCCCACTGCTGGCTTCGTTCCTCATCACACTTCAATAGTTGCTTGCATTCTAAAATTTCCTATGGGAATGGTTCTATATATCGCTTATATACTCCGGCATACAAATCTCTATATATATAAGAAAGATGTATTTTATGTATGTCCTTTATACATTACTAAACCATTCATCCGATCTCCATGAAACTTGGCACATATATGTATTTTTTCACGGGGAAGGTTTCTATGCTATCCATTTTGGTTTTGCACGTGGTGATCGGTGCCTGCAAAGAGGGCTCACCGATGAATTGACTTCGACACCGTTGGTACATATCACCATGAAACTTTGCACTTATACGTATTTTTTCACGGGGAAGGTTTCTATGCTATCCATTTTGGTTTTGCACGTGGTGATCGGTGCCTGCAAAGAGGGCTCACCAATGAATTGACTTCGACACCGTTGGACATATTACCATGAAACTTTGCACTTATATGTATTTTTTCACGGGGAAGGTTTCTATGCTATCCATTTTGCTGTTACTTCCCCACGTGGTGATCGGTGCCTGATAAGAGGGCTCACCAATGAATTGACTTCGACACCGTTGGACATATCACCATGAAACTTGGCACATATATGTATTTTTTCACGGGGAAGGTTTCTATGCTATCCATTTTGGTTTTGCACGTGGTGATCGGTGCCTGCAAAGAGGGCTCATCAATGAATTGACTTCGACACCGTTGGACATATCACCATGAAAGTTTGCACTTATATGTATTTTTTCACGGGGAAGGTTTCTATGCTATCCATTTTGCTGTAACTTCCCCACGTGGTGATCGGTGCCTGCAAAGAGGGCTCACCAATGAATTGACTTCGACACCGTTGGACATATCACCATGAAACTTGGCACATATATGTATTTTTTCACGGGGAAGGTTTCTATGCTATCCATTTTGGTTTTGCACGTGGTGATCGGTGCCTGCAAAGAGGGCTCATCAATGAATTGACTTCGAAACCGTTGGACATATCACCATGAAAGTTTGCACTTATATGTATTTTTTCACGGGGAAGGTTTCTATGCTATCCATTTTGCTGTAACTTCCCCACGTGGTGATCGGTGCCTGCAAAGAGGGCTCACCAATGAATTGACTTCGACACCGTTGGACATAACACCATGAAAGTTGGTACATGTATTTATATTATTTTACGGGGAAGGATGACTTATCGTGTACTAAACCTACTAGCCACACAGGCACATAAACACCGGTAGAGTCGGTGTCAAATAGTTGTGACACAGTTCGCGTGTGTTCGTTGTGAACTATAGATGTTTACTTAGTTACGTTTGGTACCTGGGTTGGTCACATTCGAATCCATAGTTTATCCAATGAGAAGGAGTTCACGTGACTGACCATTTTTTTGCGTTTAATGTAATAAACTTAATTCGCTGTTAATTCAATTATGCCAGCCAAACGAAACAATATCGGTCGATCTACACCTCAAGCAAGAAAGAAAAGAGCATCACGAGCATCAGAAACAGACGAGCAACGGGAAGCAAGACACGAAACCGTCCGAGTTCACAATGCTCAAGCCAGATCGTGTGAAACAGACGAGCAACGGGAAGCAAGACACGAAACCGTCCGAGTTCACAATGCTCAAGCCAGATCGTGTGAAACAGACGAGCAACGGGAAGCAAGACTCGAAACCGTCCGAGTTCACAATGCTCAAGCCAGATCGTGTGAAACAGACGAGCAACGGGAAGCAAGACACGAAACCGTCCGAGTTCACAATGCTCAAGCCAGATCGTGTGAAACAGACGAGCAACGGGAAGCAAGACACGAAACCGTCCGAGTTCACAATGCTCAAGCCAGATCGTGTGAAACAGACGAGCAACGGGAAGCAAGACACGAAACCGTCCGAGTTCACAATGCTCAAGCCAGATCGTGTGAAACAGACGAGCAACGGGAAGCAAGACTCGAAACCGTCCGAGTTCACAATGCTCAAGCCAGATCGTGTGAAACAGACGAGCAACGGGAAGCAAGACTCAAAACCGTCCGAGTTCACAATGCTCAAGCCAGATCGTGCATGAAACAGACGAGCAACGGGAAGCAAGACACGAAACCGTCCGAGTTCACAATGCTCAAGCCAGATCGTGTGAAACAGACGAGCAACGGGAAGCAAGACTCGAAACCGTCCGAGTTCACAATGCTCAAGCCAGATCGTGTGAAACAGACGAGCAACGGGAAGCAAGACTCGAAACCATCCGAGTTCACAATGCTCAAGCCAGATCGTGTGAAACAGACGAGCAACGGGAAGCAAGACTCGAAAGTGTCCGAGTTCACAATGCTCAAGCCAGATCGTGTGAAACAGACGAACAACGGGAAGCAAGACTCGAAAGTGTCCGAGTTCACAATGCTCAAACCAGACGAACAATGCACACTGATTTACATCTTAGTGCATTCCATTCAGTGGCATTGCAACGCATGCCGGGTACTCGCTTGTCTATATATAAAACAAGGAAATGAAGTTGGGAATTGAAGGAACGCTGTCAATTGTTCTTGTGTTATCGGTGCGAATGAAAGATCCCTGCTGTATAATTTAACCGTTGTGTGATCGGCTGTAGTCCCAAATAAAAATATATGCGAAAATATAACCTGGGTTTTAGATAAGCGCAAGCGAGTGTTTATATTCCACTCTAATGGCACTCGGTTTTTGTTAAATTGTTTTTCGAAGTTTGTATGTCTCGCGATAGAGGTCGAACGGAGATTCTGATTATGTTTATTTTGGAACATTTACAAATTTCGATGTGGAAAGAACGCAATTATTTTGTCAGCATTATAAACTGTGGATAGAACGCAATTAATTTGTCAGCATTGTCACCTGTGGATAGAACGCAATTATTTTGTCAGCATTGTTACCTGTGGATAGAACGCAATTATGTTGTCAGCATTGTCACCTCGAAAGTCATCAATTTAAGACTTTGTCTGAGCGTAAAATAACATTTGTAAAGTAATATTATCACTGTTATAAATAATGTGAGTGAAATCGCGTTAACGTTCCTTGTACATAAAGCGTAAGAAAGTGGCCATAGGACCCAACCCCCCGCGCGGAGAACACTTCTTATTTATTTATTTATTTATTTATTTATTTATTTATTTATTTATTTATTTATTTATTTATTTATTTTCAAGATGAATACAAGAAATACTTATTATAATACAGAGATCTAATTATTGTTATGTAAACATATTGATATGAATGATGATTCAAGAAAAATATTTTAATTAAAATTTTATTTTTGTTGTTCGCCTGTTAAAAGAAACAACACGCTCCAAGCGGACATAACGAGAAGCGCTAAGGTGAGGTCGTTGTCAAGATTTGCGGTGCGCTAGGAATGTTACACATCTTCATTTACCACGTTCTAGCCGTTTATGTATTGATTTTTGTGGTTTAACTTATATGACAATATTTAGTTGGCATATCAATTGTTGTTGAAAAGATGGTTTCAAAATAATATACGTAAAAATTAACTTGTTATGACAATTCACGCATCGTAGATGGACAGCTTTAGAAAATTGTTTTGTTTTCTCAGACTCAATTGGCAAAAAATCTAATGATCGGATGTGTTCGAGAGTTCTCCAAACATGCGTAGCAGCCTTTGTAGACAATATCAAAATAATTTTTCTAGATAGAATGTGCACTGAACGCAAATTCGTAGCATGCACTAAAATGCAAGGTGCAAATTTTCACGGCCCAACCGCACGCCGAGACTACATATCCAAGGTTATATTTGTAAAACACATCGTTATTTATGGATGTTAATCGTATATGAATGGCTCACGGGTCTTCTACATTGGTGCAGGCTTTCATATACATATATATCGACAGTACTGGCTGCTTGGATTTTAATATAATTAATAAAAACTGTTGTTACGCGTAATATAGAAGTTATCTTAAGTTGCCTAAACCGACCTCATCGTAGCTGCCATCACTCACCCCTCGCGGCGACAGTAACGCTATCTCTTGACAATTTTATAGGCGTAAAGGTTATAATTGTAATGAACGCTGGAATGCAGTTCATCATTAAAATTATTGTCATTGATTTCCATCAATATTGGTTGATGAGCATAATCATTCAACAGGTGAATACCAACTATGTCTAGTGTCCATTGATTGGCAATCATAGGTAACACAACATTAATCAATTAACTACAACAGTATCGATTAATGTAGATGATTATTGGAGTCAATGTAAGCTGTAATGGAGCATTCATGCATTACAGTTAAACTAATCATCTCTAAAACATGACGTTCAAAGCGCATTCCTTCATCCAGCCAGGATGTTACGTCACAGTGTAATAACACACCATGCTGACACAGCACTAGACGTCTTCACGGCTACAGCTTGGAGTTGCCGGCACTCGGCTGGAATCAGCCAACAGCTGATTGATCAGCTCGAGTGCACAATATTTAAATTAGCCAATCGATAAAAGCCATAGTAGACACATGGCACAACTTAACCTAAAACACTATAGTCACCTAAGGAGGGGAAATGTTAACTAATTTCCCCTACAGCCATTTCCCACAGGAAATGTGCTCTCTCTTATCTCAGCTATCTTAGACTTAGGACGTGTTTTCTAGGTTAGGGAATGTTTTGTTTAATCAAACCCCTTGTTTTATGTAAGTAGTGAAAAGTCAAAAATTCAATTCAATTCAATTCAATTCAATTCAATTTAATTCAATTCGATTCAATTCAATTCAATTCAATTCAATTCAATTTAATTCAATTTAATTCAATTTTATTTTATTCGTATACTGTTATTGTTTTGTTTACAATTTTTCTCATTATCTAATATTTACGTATTCAGAGTAATTAATGAGAAGTTTATAGGTTTAAATAAAAGTAATGTACATGGAAAGAAACTTTATGAAGCCCACAAAATCCTGACAGAAAGAGCTACCGTGTGTGCGTGTGCGTGTGCGTGTGCGTGTGCGTGTGCGTGTGCGTGTGCGTGTGCGTGTGCGTGAGCGTGTGCGTGTGCGTGTGCGTGTGCAGATTGTGTTTAACATTCTGTATTGTGTAGTAGTCGATAATGCAAGGCTATTCATTGATTAGTACGTGACTGTGGAAATGTCTTGAATATCAATGAATACATTATTTCGTTCCCAAGTGTATTGAAAGTATTGAAAGGTGTTTTGCATTCGATTGAGACAGAGGTAAGTAAAACATAAGTGAAATATTTATTTGTATAATACAATACATATATGCATGGTAGACTTATATAGATATAACACAATATGGCGAGGTTCAATCAGCCTGTGTTTATTCTTCCACCTAACCGTGGTAATACTCAAAACCTAGATAATACAAAATAAAATATACAGTGATGAAAAACTAATGATAGATAGGTGGTAGATTATAAGTAGCATTAAATACATTTTGCTGAAGTAGATACACATACATGGTTTTTTCCCTTAAAAAAACACCGTTTTCAGAAAAAACCTTTTTTTCTGTTACATACAAAAGATGGTATTTGCATTAAAATATATTATGCCGATACACAAGAGTGGTTCTGGACAATATATTCACATATAAAAAATATATATATACATACATGATAATACGTGTTCTGGGGTAAAATAGACGTCACAATATATATATATATATATATATTATGAATTCATTAATTAAAAACCAACCCCGACTTGGAATCGAATGACCGAACCCAGGTCACCCTGGATTTCTCAATAAATTCATCTACAATAGGGCTTCTTGAAAAATTATCCGTTTAAAGATTTAAAAGTATATAATAATATATACATAGAACAGAACTATTAACAAAATAATAATTACATCAAGAAAAATAAGCTTACACAATTGTACACACACAAAAATACACCAGAAAGATTTACAAACGTACAAGTATGTAACAAGTGATTAAACAGCTATTCTACAGCGATAAGAGTTTAATAGCTAGTGGAGCAAATGACGGCAGCCATCGAACCCAGGTCTCCCTGGATTATTCAATAAATTCACCCACAATAGAGTTTCTTGAAAAGATATCCATTTATATATTTATAAGTTAACAATATGATATAGGTACATTGAACTATTAACAAAATAATAATATAAACATAGTAAGCTATACACAATTGTACACACACACAAACACATAATAAGGCTTAAATAGATGGTTATGTACAGTATAGATTGTGATTTTAGACTTTAAGCTCAAATGAATAGTCAAGTGAAAAACTAAAAAACTACCATTTGTATATGTCCACCCTCAAATATGGGAAACGTGACTAAAAGATACCATACTTTTAAAGCAGGTGGTTAAAAAATTCAGGAAAACGCGTTTCTTTTGCGTTGGCTACCAAGTAGCAACGAGCAACTATTCTCATGGTTATTCCCATATAAACAAAATGTTGCCTCGAGATAGTAAAACCACTGATAAAATAGGGCACTTCTCAACAAGGTCTCAATATGCATCATTTCGCTACCGATAATACGCTTCTTAGTACCAACGTGCACTTCTACAAAATGCCTTGCAATTAATATTTGTTTTTTACTTATTGTGTAGAAAAATTGCAACCTGTTTTGAGCAGCGCTGTCCACTGTCGCCGAGTGTTTATCGGAGTGGTGGCTGGATCCGTATAACAGATCAGAACCGATACAGCTGTACTACGCTTCAGAAGAAAAATGAAGCAGAACTGTATAGTGAATCTAGTAAAGTAGCTAAACGTTCAATATTTTCTTCTTACATTAAAGCAACCTATATTAGTTTTATTTTACAAATAACTGATTTTCATGTACTTATGACCAGTGGCGTGCCGTGACTTTTTTAATGGGAGAAGCAACTACTTTTTTTAAGTAATCCTTTGGCAATGGCACTTGTGAGACCCCTCCACCTAATACATGCATGGGGGGTCTGGGGGGAAAGCCCCCCAGTCAATGCGGGTCCGGGGCGCATAGCCCCGGATTTTTTTGGATCATCGTGATGGCCGTAAGAGCCTTTTAACGAGTTTTAGGGCCGATATTTCAATGTCCAGTTAAAGTGTCAAGTAAATTAACTGTCAGGTAAGCCAAGTTTGGTGTATTTCTATTGGTCGTTGTCATGGTAAAAACAATTTAAATGATAAGTAGATTTTAACCGGACATTGAAATACCGGACATTAGGCAATTTATTATTAGAAATTTACGAACAAAAATTTGACCCATTATAAAATATCAGTGCTAAAATGCCGAGTGCATTTTTTAGTTTTTGTATTGTTATTTGGCACCGCCACTCTCAATAATTGTACATTTTTCTTGAAAAGAACGAGTGCTAAATGGGCGCGCAAATAATTCATCGATTACACAACATTCAATCATATTCATGGTTATTGAAAGTTGAAAGTACAAATTCAGAAAGGAGTGCACATTCGCGCTAGACCTAGATCCTACACATCCGCGGTAGACCTAGATCCTTGGCCCACAGCAAGCGATCCGATCGAGCCCGCAGACTCGGAAGCAATCCTTCATATTGCTTATTCGCGCGTAAACGAACAACACACCAAACACTTGTCAGTTGTCACACACTACAATTATACTAATATAATAAACTAATCAATGTAGAATCGCAATCCTTCTCACACTGAATGAATTTAGAACATGAACGAAACAGTTTTACGGTTATAAAGAGGTAAAAACATGAAAAACTTTCAAACCCACGTGTCTCTCGGAATAATGTGGCTTACGGGTGCCGGGTGGAGGCATTGCTTCCACTCGGCTTTTCTTCGTCAACCCTCGGCCACCCTCGTCTCTTGGCCCACAGCAAAGGGCTGGCGCTCGAATTGAAACTCGTAGAATATGGTACAAGGATTTTTCATTGCGCTGTCAGTTATTTCGCATAATTCGGGTAGTTAAGTTTGGTTCATTAATTCTATTTTAGTTTTACTGTTAAGCGATATTGTTAACCAGCATTGAGGGTATACATAGGTTATTTAGTTAAAAATAAAATGGAAGCAATGCTTCCATTGCTTCCATGGACGGCACGCCACTGCTTATGACTCATTGGTGACTTTTTAGTTTTTCACTTGACTATCCCTTTACAAGTTATCTGCCAAACAGGATTTTAAACGATCAGCACAGAATGTGAAGTGAGGTAAGTTTATAAAAATGTATTTACTTGATATAAAGAACAAGTCTTGAGTATAATAAAGGGTTTCTATGAGGAACCGAATACTTCTTGCCTCTCGATGAGCAGGTTCTGGTTTATCAATGTTCATTATATTAGCCAAAAGCTTTATGTTATAATCTTCTTCCCATATAGTTAAAATGTTCCTTAAAATTTTAGCCGATAGCATTATGTTATATTTTTCTTCCCATATAGTTAATATGTTTTTCATTATTTTATAGCCGAGAGCATTATGTTATATTCTTCTTCCCATATAGTTAATATGTTTTTCATTATTTTAGAGGAGAGCATTATGTTATATTCTTCTTCCCATATAGTAAATATGTTTTTCATTATTTTAGCCGAGAGCATTATGTTATATTCTTCTTCCCATAAAGTTAATATGTCTCGAGATAAGTGAGTATGTGTGTGTGATGTAAATGTGTTTTTTCTTCTGTTTTTGAGTGCTTTGCATTATGCTCATGTTGAGTTACGTTATCCTTGTGTTTTCGACAAGTTTTTTTGCACATCTATGTGGGTATTGTTTTAAGTGTACTTTCTTGCGGGTAAATTATAATTGATATATTCTAAAATATTAGCAAGGTTTAAAACTCACGTAACCTTTCGCGGCCCGAGTCAACTAATGATTAGTAATGTTGTTGACATTTTTATAAAGGAAAGTCATGTTTGTGTGCATCCACCTATCACTTAAGGTTGTAAGGTTATGTTCTTTGCACAGTAAAACATAGTTTTGTCCGTGGTTTGTTACTCACTAATTAAATGAAACGTTGTTGAACTCAATTCGCTCTAGGAGAGAGAGAGTCGTTCACTTTCAAAAGTCGCCTTTTGCACAAAAATAAATATGAGCTAGAATCACTTTTAATATCTTGTTGCTAAGAAAAATGAGAAAACAATTAATAATATATTTAAAATAAATCTTTTCCTTTGTTAAAAGAGTAATGAAATTCGTTTTCAGTTTGAAAATTTGCCTTTTCCAAACATTCGTCTTTGTGAAAACTAGCTTTTTCCATCAACAGCCAATCCCGTGGCCGCATAAGCGTCTGCTGATCAACAACTGCACTAACCTTTTCCACTAGATCTAGAACCCCACTCTTAAAAGAGTTTGCTGACAGTTAGGCCTACTTTGATGTTTAAAATATATTTTGATAATAAAAAACAATATAATTAACAATGTGAACTACGAATCGGTTTAAACCATCACCTCGATTGCGTGAATTTATTATTCTTTTCCAAAATTAAAATAATATAAGAGAAAAATGTTATTAATCTAAGCGAACAAAATAAATATTAAAATTAATAATAACAACAATGACTTACATATCCTCATATTTAAAGTTAAGTTTTAAATCTTGCCTATTAAAGTTACTAGTGGCGTAACTAGCATTTACCAAACATATTTAAAATTGAAGGTAATGCTTAATTAAGATTTCAAAGACATGCAACAATACATTTCACAAGACATTTAATAAATAAATAAAATAAAATACATTTTTTCATAGTTTCAAACAAAACATACATTATCAGATTTTATGATGTCATTGTTTATGTAAAGTGGAAAAGGCTTCTTTTGTTACTGAACAACTCATTTTATTCACTTAATTCGCAAAAAGGCGGAGTTTTATCGTTCTTTGTTACAGCCTTTTATGTCCACGCCCTTAGATATGAGGTATTCTATGAGACAAATGTTATCTCTTTTACAAGCATAATCTAAGGCAGAACAACCACTGAAGTCTTTTTTGTTAATAAAGTCAGATAAAGGTTTGCCCTTTAGCATTACAACGAGAGACCTAACGGCAGTCACACTTGCATATCTGTAGTTACACAGGAATTGAAGCGGTGTTTGATCGTTGTTTGTACGAGCCTGTATGTCCCCACCATTAGTTATGAGGAGTTTAATAACATCAGTTTTACCGAATTTACAAGCGTAATGCAAGGCCGACCAACCATCGGAGTCTTGGGTGTTAATGTAGTCCGATAAAGGTTTGTCCTTCAGCCTCACAAAGAGAGACGTAACGGCATTCACACTTGCACAATTGTAGTAACACATAATATAGAGCAGAGTTTGATTGTTCTTTGTACGAGCCTGTATGTCCCCGCCCTTAGATATGAGGAGTTCCATGACCTCAGTGTTACCGTATTTTTTACAAGCATACTGTAAGGCCGACCAACCATTGGAGTCTTGTATCATAATGTAGTCGGATAAAGGTTTGCCTTTCAGTCTTACAATGAGAGCCTTAACGGTATCCAACCTGGCATTGTTATTCATACTCAGTGTATGGAGCGGTGTCTGATCGTTGTTTGTACGAGCCTGTATGTCCCCGCCATTAGTTATGAGGAGTTTAATTACATCAGTGTCACCAACGTAACAAGCATAATGTAAGGCAGAACAACCACTGGAGTCTTGTGTGTTAATGTAGTCAGATAAGGGTTTGCCCTCCAGCATTACAACGAGAGACCTAACGGCAGTCACACCTGCATATCTGTAGTTACACAGGAATTGAAGCGGTGTTTGATCGTTGTTTGTACGAGCCTGTATGTCCCCGCCATTAGTTATGAGGAGTTTAATAACATCAGTTTTACCGAATTTACAAGCGTAATGCAAGGCCGACCAACCATCGGAGTCTTGGGTGTTAATGTAGTCCGATAAAGGTTTGTCCTTCAGCCTCACAAAGAGAGACGTAACGGCATTCACACTTGCACAATTGTAGTAACACATAATATAGAGCAGAGTTTGATTGTTCTTTGTACGAGCCTGTATGTCCGTGCCCTTAGATATGAGGAGTTCCATGACCTCAGTGTTACCGTATTTTTTACAAGCATACTGTAAGGCCGACCAACCATTGGAGTCTTGTATCATAATGTAGTCAGATAAAGGTTTGCCTTTCAGTCTTACAATTAGAGCCTTAACGGTATCCACACTGGCATTGTTAGTCATACTCAGTGTATGGAGCGGTGTCTGATCGTTGTTTGTACGAGCCTGTATGTCCCCGCCATTAGTTATGAGGAGTATTAGTTACATCAGTGTCACCAACGTAACAAGCATAATGTAAGGCAGAATAACTACTGGAGTCTTGTGTATTAATGTAGTCAGAAAAGGGTTTGCCCTCCAGCATTACAACGAGAGCCTTAACGGCATCCACACTTCCACAAATGTGCTCACACAGGATATGAAGCGAAGTTTGATCGTTCTTTGTACGAGCCTGTATGTCCCCGCCATTAGTTATGAGGAGTTTAATGACATCAGTTTTACCGAATTTACAAGCATAATGTAAGGCCGACCAACCATCGGAGTCTTGGGTGTTAATGTAGTCCGATAAAGGTTTGTCCTTCAGCCTCACAAAGAGAGACGTAACGGCATTCACACTTGCACAATTGTAGTAACACATAATATAGAGCAGAGTTTGATTGTTCTTTGTACGAGCCTGTATGTCCGTGCCCTTAGATATGAGGAGTTCCATGACCTCAGTGTTACCGTATTTTTTACAAGCATACTGTAAGGCCGACCAACCATTGGAGTCTTGTATCATAATGTAGTCAGATAAAGGTTTGCCTTTCAGCCTTACAATGAGAGCCTTATCGGTATCCACACTGGCATTGTTTGTCATACTCAGTGTATGGAGCGGTGTTTGATTCTTGTTTGTACGAGCGTGTATGTCTCCACCTTTGGATACGAGAAACGTTATGACTTGTTCGATGTTATTAGTCATCTTAACAGCGAGGTGTAGGGTAGAATAACCATTAGAGTCGCGTGCGTTGATGTATTTAGCAACCGTATTGATAACACGCTCACAAGATGAAACCCCGGGTGGACTAGAAGTCGATACCTCGAACGATGGTGGAGATTGCGAGTTATTCTGAGAATGAGTGCTTCCATATTTTCGATGAGTCATTGAGCGTCTTTATCCGTTCCGCGTCGATATGCATTGTGTAACAAGGTACAATATTTACTACGTTTATCATTTTTTTTGCCAACACGAAACAGAAATTCCATTTCTGATTTCATTTTGTTGATATCTTAGTTGTTACGATCTTTTGCCAAATGCTCGTATAAGACTTCGAAGGCTTGCCAAGACTCACTGTGGCTGGCGTACTCCAGCGCACTCAAGCCCAATACTTTGTCGTCCTGGTAAAATGTCGCCCCGTGCTCCAATAGTACCTGCACCATGCTTGGAATGTCCGTTCGTATCCTAGCGTCCCTGTCTGCCGCTGCCAGATGCAATGCGGTCCGACCGCCCAGGTCTGTGTCATTGACGTCTTCCTTCCCCGCAGACAACAATGACGTCACCGTCTCTAGATCCTGGTTGACCACAGCCGTGAGCAGATCGCGATTCCATGCAAGCATCAGGTCCAAAAGTCGGCGAATCAATTTGAATTCATCACTAAACAAGTTCTTTCGAAGGAAAACTTGGTTTTTTGCGTAATTCTGAAATAACCATAGTGCTGCGAAATATTCCGCGAAGGCTCTGTGTAAGAAGATTGGTTTACCTTTTACAATGTTAGTAATAATACCGGCCCTGTATGCATAGGTGCTAGTGTCGTTTAGTATCTCCACTTGTTGCGCTTTGATTTTTTGACTGTTGTGTAACTCCTCAACGTCGAACAGAAGCATCGTGGAAGCCTGCATATGGAATTTGGCAAAGTGGTTAAAGGCAATTTTTTTTTCACAGTTATTATTATGTAGTTTGCTAAAACCATTTTTTTTAAAATAATATTTAAATTTCTTGAACACAACTTTTTCAAACATTGTGACAATATCGAGTTTGTCAGGTATATCAGCTGTTGTTTTTTGTTCTTTGAAGTAATCCGAGTAGATCTTCGCTACCATCCTTGTCAAAAGTGGGGTTCCCATGAAATCTCTGCCGATGTCATCTAAAGAACGCGCTATTAAATTCATGAGTTTTTTTATAAGTTCTTCCAGTTGATGTTCTCCCAGTTGATAGTTTGTTGTTGAGGTTGATATATCGTTTGTCCAATAATTCTTAAAGAAAATTAATTGATCTTCTGCACTGAATTTTCTTATAGTGAAAGTGAGCGTTTGTAAGCGTGTTTCCAGGCGGTGTTTAAGTGCGTACCGTGATGTTATGTAAATTTTGCATGTTGTTGTTTTGAGCAAGCTAGTGACCAAGGACATAGCCCTTTTTGTGTAATTCGGCGCAACCTCGTCCATCCCGTCGAGAAACACAACGCACTTCTCCTTCCCCATCATGAATCGAAACAAAAAACCCTCCATTCCAGTCTCGTTGATGTTAAAAGCCAAACACAAAAACTTTATAGCGTCATCATCATCACTAAACTTGTCCGGCTTGTCGATGTGATCCTTCAGGTTGACTCGGATGACCCAGTGCAAAGGTTGGGCCTTCTTGGTCTCCCAGGCGAGGTGAGTGACGAATGTACTCTTCCCCATTCCGGCCTCGGCACAGATGATAATCACTCTACCCTTCAGGTCGAGTTCGGTGCCGGGTTTGTACAGGGTCGGATTGTCTTCTATTATGAATTTGTTGATACAATCGAAGCTGCCTTTGGTGGTTAACCACTCGAGATTTCCATCGGAACACATCCTCAGCTCATGAAAGTTCTCTTCATGTTTAACCGCATTCCTGATATCCTCGTTTGTACAATTCGATCCTACCACGAAATGGCGACAAGAAGAGTCCATACTGAAGTCTGTAACAGTAGCAACATTTGCCTCTGCAGGAACTAATTTCTGCAAATCCAGCTTTGTTATGTTACGTACGAGGTACCTATCTGTGTTATTTGCTTTAAGAATGTCTTTGTTTAACCACGTTCGCCTCTCCAGAGTTCGAGGAATGTAGTAGGAAATTGGCTTGTCGACTGGAGGTCCAAGCGACACGGGTTCCTTGGAGAGGCATTTCTTAACTAAATCGTCATTGAAAACATCAGAAACTAAATCAGTTTCATTCTCCAGCAGATCCCTCAATTTAACTAATTTATCTTGGAATTTAACGTCTTTTTTCTTCAACTGTCTTTGACATTTGTTGTCAAGGTGTGATATTGTCATCGTGTCGTGAATCTCCTTACACTTAACAGATTTAGGCATACATTTCTTTAGATTTACTGTGAATGCATCATTTTTAGCAGACACAATTATAATTTTTTGTTTACTGTCTTTCTCGAATTGTTGACTTAAAGTTGTGCACATTGCTTGATGCGGATCACTGGAGTCACTGACGATCACAAGCCTCTTGTGCCTATTTCGTCTCCACGCCGACATACAGTCATCGGGTTCTTTCAATAAAGAATCCAAATCAAGTACGTTTGTTTCATGGTCATTTACTTTCTGAAACGAATGCACGAGTTTTGTGCAACATAGATTTATGCACATTGGTGAGGGACTAATATGCACAAGGGCATACTCATCAATGGTTTTTATATCGTAAAGATGTTCATCCTGAAATTGTATGCTTTTTATATATAATTGTTTTACATCTTGCGTTGCGAGTGAGGACATTCGTAATTCATTTAATATTTGATCCAATAGGTCGCTGTGTTTAGTTAAACTCTCCTTACCCTTATCCCACCATTTACTTATTGAGTCTATGTATCTGTGACATAATTGGTCAATTTCTTGGTTAACCATGGGATAACACATCGACAGTTCCCTTTTGATAAAATCTTTTATTTTCTGCAAGGATGCCTGATTAGTAAACAATATGCAGGCATCCATAAAATCTTTGACCTCATCAACGTTTTCGTGGTCACTCTTAAGATGTTCAAAGATATCTGCGTCGCAATTTTCTTTGTAATTAAAATTAAATTTTAACCCGTGGTTAAGGTTTAACTTGAACAAGGTGTCGATTTTACTACTGTCAAAATGTGTCGGGCGCTCATTAGCTCTTTTGGACAAATCAGCGTACGTTTTCGCGTTTGTGTACAAACAAAATGTACTGTCTTGTATTGTACAGCCTTCCAATAAGGATTGAGTGGAAGCAGTTTTTATTTCCTTCTTTATTTCAACGTACGATTTTAAGTATTTCGTGAGTGAGAAGTCACTTTTACCCTTTAGATGATTAATACCAAGCATGGCAGACTTCTTGTGCTTTATTTGTATAAAGCACGTCTGCCATACCTGGGGATTGTCCTCGGTCTTATACTTAACAAACACGTCGTCCCAGGCCCCAACCTTGTCCACATTTGACGCCAGATGGAACTCGGTGACGATCTTGCAGTTCTTGAGACGCAAGAATAGTAAAGCGAGGAATCTTATTTCAAAGTTTGTGCCTGATTCTGTTGCGTGACCCTGCCTTTTAACGTAGGTGATCGGGGTTGAAGCGGCGACGCTAGAAAATAAACCCATAAATATTATATAGGCAATTTTACGCCCAGCTTAGTGGGCGCTGACATCTTTGACGTCCGCCATTATAACCATTCTTTTTTCTCAATGCACAGCCTTCTCGACGGGTCGATTCGCGAGAGAATCTCAGTTTGAACCGACGTTTAAGAAGGCTGTGCCTCAATGTAACCGGTCATAATTCTAGAAATTACATATTGTATTCCAGAAGGCTTTGTGTTCAAGAATGGTTGCAATGGCGGTCGGAAGTTAAAAGTTGTCGAAAATATAATGCCTTATATTGAGATTATATCTTAGATCAGATGAAAAGCCAAGCAGTAAATAAAAAAATAATCTGTTACCATTTGGCTGTTTTCCAAAAAAAAACTCGTATGATACATTTGGAAATTTTTATTCCCCGTTTTGGTTTGCATATAATAATAGGGAATGTGCATGAATTTTCTACAGCTCTGAAAGTACGTGGAATATATTGTTATTCATCTGAAGACATCAGAAACCTAATTTAAAAGTTTTAAAATTAACTCATTGTACTTCTACAAATGTTCAAAGATTTTCATTATCTGTTTCCCGCACTATTATTTTTAAACGGTATGTGACGTCACAATCCTTCAAAATCACTGCTTATATGAATGACTTTGCATATAACCTCCTTGGAATTTGCCACCGCCTCCTAGACGAAACAATCAAATTTTCAAGGTCATCAAGCTTACCTTGTCAAAATTTGTACTCAAGCCGTTGTCAAGTCTGCTTTATATGAATAACAACACCCATTTTTTGCTGATATTCTATGAAAATAGGTTTGGTATTATTGTTTTTATAGAAATTGGGCTTCAAAATTAATTATTAGGCGTACTAGGCATTAATTCGATTTTATATGATTTTAGATATGATAATTTCCAAATAAGCGTTATTTTATTTATCAGTTTATGATTGGTTGATTGCTGATACAGGGAAAGTGACGTATGCCCCGTTTTTCCCGCCATAAATATGTGTGAAACTTTCAGCTCGTTTTTATGAATGAAACTTTATTCTATGTCATCAAAACAAAATATTTTTGTATTCAGTAAGTTAATCCTAATCTAGTAAAATGCTAAAAAAGATGACGCATATTCCCTATTGCTTCATAAATTTAATTAAGTATTGGCAAAGATATTCATTTAAGATGTTGTTATTCTTCCACTAGACAATGTCATGATTTCTTAAGTAGATATATGCAAATAATAAGACAAAAAATATTGCTTAGAAAGAAGTGTACATCTGGAGATTTAAAATCTGGGTCAGCTCGTGCAGAAAGCGACACGGGCCACAAATCCCACAACTCCGTTCTGTGTGGTGGCCGACATGTTTAATGATCGTTGTTTTGTAGTCGCAATGTGTAATGATCTTTGTTTTGTAGCCGCAATGTGTAATGCTCTTTGTTTTGTAGCCGCCATGTTTAATGATCAGTGTTTTGTGGCCGCCATGTTAGTTGATCTTTGTTTGGTAGCCGCCATGTCTAATGCTTTTTGTTTTGTAGCCACCATGTGTTATGATCGTTGTTTTGTGGCCGCCATGTTTAATGATCGTTGTTTTGTAGCCGCCATGTTTAATGATTGTTGTTTTGTGGCCGCCATGTTAAGTGATCTTTGAACTACAGCCGCTATGTTAAATGATCGTTGTTTTGTGGCCACCATGTTAAGTGATCTTTGTTTTGTGGCCGCCATGTTAAGTGATCTTTGTTTTGTAGCCGCAATGTGTAATGATCTTTGTTTTGTAGCCGCCATGTTAAGTGATCTTTGGATTGTACCCGCTATGTTTAATGATCGTTGCTTTGCAGCTGCAATGTTTAATGATCTTCGTTTTGTGGCCGCCATGTTTAGTGATCTTTGTTTTGTGGCCGCCATGTTAAATGATCGTTGTTTTGTGGCCACCATGTTTAGTGATCTTTGTTTTGTGGCCGCCATGTTTAGTGATCTTTGTTTTGTAGCCGCAATGTGTAATGATCTTTGTTTTGTAGCCGCCATGTGTAATGATCTTTGTTTTGTAGCCGCCATGTTAAGTGATCTTTGTTTTGTAGCCGCTTTGTTTAATGAGCGTTGCTTTGCAGCTGCAATGTTTAATGATCTTCGTTTTGTGGCCGCCATGTTTAATGATCTTTGTTTTCCGGCCGCCATGTTTCATGATCTTTGTTTTCTGGACGCCATGTTAAGGTGATCTTTGTTTTGAAGCCGCAATGTGTAATGATCTTTGTTTTGTAGCCGCCATGTTAAGTGATCTTTGTTTTGCGGCCGCCATGTTAAGTGATCTTTGTTTTCTGGACGCCATGTTTAGTGATCTTTGTTTTGTAGCCGCAATGTGTAATGATCTTTGTTTTGTAGCCGCCAGGTGTAATGATCTTTGTTTTGTAGCCGCCATGTTAAGTGATCTTTGTTTTGTAGCCGCTATCCTTAATGATCGTTGCTTTGCAGCTGCAATGTTTAATGATCTTCGTTTTGTGGCCGCCATGTTAAGTGATCTTTGTTTTGTGGCCGCCATGTTTAATGATCGTTGTTTTGTGGCCACCATGTTAAGTGATCTTTGTTTTGTGGCCGCCATGTTTTGTGATCTTTGTTTTGTAGCCGCAATGTGGAATGATCTTTGTTTTGTAGCCGCCATGTTAAGTGATCTTTGTTTTGTAGCCGCTATGTTTAATGAGCGTTGCTTTGCAGCTGCAATGTTTAATGATCTTCGTTTTGTGGCCGCCATGTTTAATGATCTTTGTTTTGTTGCCGCCATGTTAAATAATCGTTGTATTGTAGCCTACATGTTTAATGATCGTTGTTTAGTAGCCGCCATGTTAAGTGATCTTTGTTTTCTGGCCGTCATGTTAAATAATCGTTGTTTTGTGGCAGCCATGTTTTATGATCTTTGTTTTGTAGCCGCAAAGTTTAATGATCGTTGTTTTGTGGCCGCAATGTTAAATAATCGTTGTTTTGTGGCCACAATGTTTAATGATCGTTGTTTTGTGGCCGCCATGTATAAGGATCGTTGTTTTGTGGCCGCCATGTCTACTCACCCATGTGTTGTGGCCACCATGTTTGATGCCAAGAGGGGTGAACAACAACAACCACTACTCACCCCTGTGTTGTGGCCGCCATGTTTGATGCCGGGAGGGGCGAACAACAACAACCACTACTCACCCATGTGTGTGGCCGCCATGTTTGATGCCAAGAGGGGTGAACAACAACAACCACTACTCACCCCTGTGTTGTGGCCGCCATGTTTGATGCCGGGAGGGGCGAACAACAACAACCACTACTCACCCCTGTGTTGTGGCCGCCATGTTTAATGACCCATGTGTTGTGGCCGCCATGTTTGATGCCAAGAGGGGTGAACAACAACAACTACTACTCACCCATGTGTTGTGGCCGCCACGTTTGATGCCAAGAGGGGCGAATAACAACAACCACTTCTCACCTATGTGTTGTGGCCGCCATGTTCAATGACCCATGTGTTGTGGCCGCAATGAGTTATGCCGGGAGAGGCGAACAACAACAACCTTTATTCACCCATGTGTTGTGGCCGCCATGTTTGATGCCAAGAGGGGTGAACAACAACAACCACAACTCACACATGTGTTGTGGCCGCCATGTTTAATGCCAAGAGGGGCGAACAACAACAACCACTACTCACCCATGTGTTGTGGCCGCCATGTTCAATGACCCATGTGTTTGGCCGCCATGTTTTATGCCGGGAGAGGCGAACAACTCTCGCCTTTCGATCTTCCGTCCATTCCTGCGGCTGCTTTCTGTAACCAGGGTGCATTGCGGTTAGTCAGTGCTACTCACCATTGCTCTAATATGTTATACTACAGCACATGCTCAGCTGGGCATGTTGTAGGTTATGTACCATACCTCAGATGTAAAACTTACATACCCAATTTGTTTTATAACTTTTTTTAGTCCATCTTACTTTTTCCAATAAATGGCATTGCCATCAAATTGGTTATTATGTTCCATGTCGTGTAACTTTCTTTGTTAATTTGCATTGTCATTGGTATAAATGCACTTTTCAAAACGCATTTTCTGAAGAACAACCCTAATATGCACTGATAATTTAGATAGCAGACAGGCATAATAATAATATAGGTAGGTTTGACACAGGATGACTACCATTAATGACTACCAGCAATTGAATTGAATTGAATTTATTGTGGTTTTCTCGCCCGGAGGCGAGAAGGCCGATAAAGGCCCACAACACGGCCCTCTGCAGCCTAATACACAAATACAAAGACAGATACAGAGACTAATAAAACAAGGGCAGAGCCGAAACAGATACAGGACAAATTCAAAGACAAATGCTAACAAAAAAAATACACACAGAGCAAACACAAAGACAACGTCTAAATGGAAATTAAGGGATAAACGCAAAGACAAGTCAAATCACGCAAAACAAACACAAACACAAGTCCAGATGGGAATTCAGTTGGATGCACAAACACATGTCCAGAGATGTCACAAGAGCAGACACAAACACAAGGAAACACAAAATTTAAAAAAACAAAAAAAACAAACACAAACACTTGTCCAGATGGACATGTCACAGGCGAGCGCACAACACACGAACACACGAACAGTCAGCACAGCACTCCGCGTCCTCTGGCTCGACGCCCTGGAGGCCCCCGCGGTCGAGGTCACCGCGGCCCGGCAACCCCGGTCAAGTAGTCAGCATGTTGAGGGTACTAGAACCGCAGCCGACGATGGCCGTCGCCGGGGGCGTATAGCTGGTCCAGGAGGGCATCGCGGCCACGGGCTCGGAGGCGGGCGACGTAAGCGATGGTGAGGGCAGTGAGGAGGTCGGACAAGGGCGGGACCTTGGTGAGCGCGTACACGTCCTCGTTGCGCGTCCAGGGGCGCAGCCGGGCAATTAGACGAAGGATGCGGCGCTCCAGGGAGAGGTACTGCAGACAGTGCCGACCAAGTACGGGCGAGAGGGCAGCAGCGGCGTGCTCAAAGAGCGGGCGGAGGAACACCTGGGTGGTATGCCGGAGTGTACGGAAACTGCAGCCACGAAAGCGCCCACGAATCAGCACGAGCAGATTCATCCGCTGCCTCGCACGCAGACACACATTCCGCGTGTGCGCCCCCCAGTCCAGAGTGGGGGAGAAGGTCACACCAAGGTACTTGGCTGTGGCGGAGACTAAGACGGGCACACTCCATAGCGAGATAGAGCGACGAAAGGGCCTCTGGGACAGCTTTTGGGCCTTGTGTCGGTGCCGAAACAGTAAAAGTTGTGTTTTGGAGGCATTGGGCAGCACCCGCCAGCGAGACATCCAGCGTTGGAGGGCCGCGAGCAGGCGCTGTAGGGCACGGAACGCCCCGGCCGCGGAACGGTGGGAGCACCAGTACGCCGTGTCGTCAGAGTACAGGCCAACGGAGCCACCCCGGGAGAGAGGTACTGGTATATAAATGCAGTAAAGGAGGTACAGCAACGGAGAAAGGCAGGAACCTTGAGGGACGCCGGCGCGAATAGGGAACGGAGCCGAGAGATGGCCATCGACTCGAACCCGCGCCGTGCGGCTGGTGAGAAAGGAACGAATTAGGCGGACCATGATGAGGGGAACCCCGACCTGAAGGAGTTTGTAGACAAGGCCGTCGTGCCAGACCTTATCAAAAGCCCGAGAAATGTCGAGGAAGGCAGTCAGTACACAGTGACCTTTGTTAAGTGCGGTAGTAGCATCCGAGACAAGTCGAGCAACGGGATCAGTCACGCCGCGACCGGGGCGGAAGCCCGCCTGTTACTCCGGGAGGATGCCAGCATGCTCAGCAAAGGCTGCCAGTCGAGTCTGAATTATTTTCTCCAGGGTCTTGCCAACGACGCTAAGAAGACTGATCGGGCGGAAACTAGCCGGATCGGTGGCAGGCTGGCGTGGCTTGGGGATCATAACCACCACAGCCGAACGGAAACCTTCGGGAAAGTAGCCAAGACGGAGGCAACCGGTAAATAGGGACGCAAGGTGAACGAGGAAGGCAGAAGGTGCATTCAGCAGCATGAGCCGAGTGACGCCATCCCCTCCCGCCGCCGAATTCCGCCCCGACGACAGCGCACGTACTGCATTGTAACCCGTGATCGGACTGACCAAGTCAGGAAAGGGAACGTCGTCGGACGGTAGGACAGAGTGGTTCGAAAGTGACGGCTCATACCTAGAGAGGCTTGTTTCAACGGAGTCGCGGAATGCAACATCGAAAAGCGGGTCTGTTGGGAAACGGTGTACGTCCTCCAACGAAGCCGCGAAGACGGCGGCCTTCTCGTCGCCGGTGGCGTAACGTCGTCGTTTACGACCAGCGGAGAGACGACTCGGGTTTGCTGGCCGGTGAGGCACTTGAACCGATGCCAGAACTTGGAACCCTGGCGGTAGTCAAGGGCCCCACAGGCAGCGATCCACGACTCCTCGCGGTGGGATGATATCCGACGCCGGATGAGGGTGTTGAGGCGGTTCCACTCCGTCTTCAACGCAGGGTTGCGGGAGAACGTAAACTGGCGATAGACCCGACGTTTCTGTCGAATGAGGACCACGATGTCAGGAGAAAGGCGCCGGCGAGAGGTGTCTACGTTTTTGAGAGGCACCGCCACAGCCACCGCCCTTTTTAACACAGCTACCAGCATGTTCATGTCCGATCGAATAGCAGCGCATGTAGAGGCATCGACACGCTCTGGCAGAAGACGAAGGACGGTGTGCCGGAAGGAGTTCCAGTCTGCAGACGAATAGTCCCTGACGGCCTTGTAGCGGGGCTGGGGTGGAGGGGGGTTAACAGCGTCCGTGGAACACACGAGAGGGAGGTGGTCGCTGCCCACAGACGGGCCTATGGTGACGTCACTAAAATGGCCAGCAAGATTCTCACTAACTAGGATGTGGTCCGGGATAGAAGCAACGTTGTAACCGATGAAGGTGGGGTTATCGTTGAACAGGCGGAAAAGGGGAAGGTCCACGAGCATGTCAGTAAACGCCATTAGCATTGGACCCCGTGTCCCCGAAGGACGCGTGACGTGCGTTGAAGTCTCCCATGAGGATGAACCGGGGAAAGGCAGCCACATACTCAATGAACGCAGCGAGGGAAGCCAGAGAATCGGAAGGCGGGACATAGACAACGGCCACTAAGATCGGGCCGAGTGGGGAATGCACAGAACACATAACGGCTTCATGATGCTGGAAACGGAGAGGGAGAGGAACAGGCACATACGGAACCTGGGGGTCAAGAAAAAGAGCGACCCCCCCGCGCGGTGGGATGCCAGGCGCAGGTAAAGAAGACATTAGTCACATTTGTTAAAACACATTGAACAATATCCAAGAAAATGTAACATAATTTTTAAAGTTTACGACGAGTGTATCAATCGGCCATTGATTGAAATGGTGATAATAAGGTAAACAAACAAAATTTGGAAGTACTCTCTGTACATTGAAACTAAAATAAGTGGCTTCTAGATTACTGGCTATTTGCGATCGCAAAACTTCGATACGCCCCTACCGGTCAAAATTGTCCCTGAGCTAACGGGTCTAGCGCTCTGTCAACGAATTCTCGCACACCACACGGTACTTATTTTGTTCCAGCTGTTATACTATTCGTTTCAGTGGTGCAGTGGTGCGTATACGGGCGTATACGCCGTATACACACTGCTCCGGCCAAAAAACTTTCGTATACACACTGCTTTTGGTTATGATACGAGTGATACGCAATGATACGGTCGTAACATCGTAACATGCCTCGAATGACGGACACATTATTCACGATTGTCAGCTTTTCTCCATTAGTAAAATTGTGCTCTCTCTCTGGCACTAGCAATTAATTGGCACAAGGCCTCAAATCCTCTAAGACCAACCCTAGGTCAGGGAGTCCCGATATTCAATTTTAAGTCCCGTTTCCCGCCAATACACTAAGTAGGAAACTATTGTCTCACTTGGTAAAAATATTGTGATGTGTCAAATATCAACAGCCAAGTATCAATAGGTATACATACGGGCCACGGGCGGCGTGTGTGTCGCCAAACCACTTCCCAAGCCCCAAAACGCATTCCTGAACAATTCTCGTCAGTGTTCCAAATTTTTGGCGATTTTCTGGTGTTGCACTACAAAAACTGCAGTATTTCGGATTGCATTCAGTCCGGTATTGGTTTCTAAAACGCTCAAAACACACTCTAAAACGCCTGTTTTTTTAAATTGCCTACGGCGCTATTGTTGGGGGCTCTGTCCCCCAAACCCCCCATGTTTTTTTGTCTAGAAAGATGTGTCCCTCCAGCTCCCCACTAAAGCGTATACGTACTGGTAAATTTGGCACTACACCACTGATTCGTTTTGAAGAAAAAACTTAGAGGAAAGCGTATTTAGTCTATATGCCAATTGTCATCATAAAGGTTATTTCAAAATTATAGACCCAGTAGTTTACTTGGTATACCAATTCACGCAAAGAATCGGAGAATGAGCAAAATTCTTATCGTTCAGTCAACCTCAATTGTCGAAACACTAATGATCGGAATTTGACGCGATTTCCTTAACAATATGAACCAATAATGTGAGATAATAAAGAAATAAACTTTCTAGATAGAAAGTTCCCCGAACGAAAATTCATAGCATGCACAAACATGCAGGGTGCATAGTTTCACGGCCCCAACCGTTGCTATTAAGGTCCAACCGCTGCACCCGGCATATTAGTGCATGCCATGAATTTTGGATTGGGCAGTTTCTATCTAGAAAGTTTTTTGTTTATAATTCCACATTATTGAAACATATTTTTAATAGACTCTCGTCCAAGTCCGATCATTAGTTTTTCGACAATTGAAGTTGAGAACAATAAGGAATATTTCCATTTTCCGATGCTATGCGTGAATTGTCATAACAAGTAAACTACTGGGTCTATAATTTTGAACTAACCTTTATGATACCTATTGGCATATACACTAAATACGCTTTCCGTTAAGTGTTCCTTCCGAATGAATAGTATAAAAGCTAGAACGAGATAACTGATCAACGTTCCAGTGATACAACCAATTTCACGCTTATAAGTTAACCCGGCACGGCCGCCACATTAAGAAGTGATGTCACTCTCTAACGCCCTTGAGAGTGTGAATAAAGTTATTGACAAAGCTACGACCAGTATTACCAAGCAAGAAGCAATTGCTGATAATAACATCATGATTGACTGTCCAATGAGTGCAAACAGATTATAAACAATGGATAATCATGCTTTCCTTATATACCAGACAAGTCTGGTTGATATCATATACTTATCACTTATATTAAACATAAATCATCGTCTGGATGCGCTAACATTTCGAATTTCTTCCTTAATATTTATAGTGATTTGTTCATTGAGCCACCACCTCACGTATTAATGCACCTTTACATTTGACGTTATTTTTATTTTATTTATTTTATTGCAATTAAGGCCAGTGTAGGGCACAATGCCCTCTTTAGCCTGATGAGTGATGATTGATGAATGATAATGAGGAAGGGAGGAGGGGAAGCCTGGTACCGGCATGTAGCCTACTCCTGTCGAAAAGTACCAAGGGGACCATCAGCTTTACGTCCCATCCGAAAGGACGGTGTAACTTTGACCAGTCATATAGGTTCCTCCACTAACCTGGACTGCCGAGCAGTTGACGAGAAGAACGAAGCTGTTACACAAGCTTTCGAACCCTCCAATCTGCTCTAACCAACGGTAACTAGTGTTTCAGAGGTGAGTGGTCACCCATCCACCTCCTGACCTAGCCCGAGGTTGCTTAACTTCGGTGTTCGTATGGGAACCGGCTAAGCGACCGCGGCTAAACCGTTGGCTATTTGACGTTAGATTATTCCCAGAACAATTGAATAAGTAAATACATCTATATATTAGTCATTCTGTCTGTGAAATGTATTCTTTTGTAGGCTATTTGTTATTATTGTTTTGGTAATCCTTGTTTAAGATACTTTTTTAGTCACGCCAACATCGCAATATCAGATACAATTACACACGAGTTGCTGTGTCTTAGTAATGGAGTTCCCGTCGAGGCTCCATCGTGATAATTATCCTAACAAAATATCTCAGTAGAATTAGAGATATTGGGATAAGTAGTTTACATTACAATATTTGAGAACGGGGCAAACATTTAGTACCAAATAGGTAACTGATTTATAACCACCATTTATTGTCTTAATAACTCGAGAAACTTATTAACTTCTGTACCGATTTTACCACAAAACTAATGGCGTTCAATCCACATCGATACTTGTGGATGGTTCAAATTTCAATTTGATTAGACTCGACATTCGACCGCTATCGTGAGACCGAAAAAGAAAAAAAAAGAAAAACAGTACTAGTGCAATAATAGTAGAATGGAGACGCTCGCTATGCTCGCTTAACATGTTTAAGACAATATGTCGTGATAAGTGGCATAACATAGTAAGCAACAAACCGAGGGGCACAAAAGACTGTCACTCATGGTTGTCCTTGAAGCTCTTGTGTCGTCACGATAGTTGTTGGAACTCGCATCCGAATCGGCCACATATTTTACTAGAAACTATCTGTTAAAAGATGGCCCCAGCCAGTGTTAGACTTTAAGGTAATGTAATGTTGATTGTCAAACACGTAACTTAGGACTGTTCAAGTTATTTAGCCTAACGAGTACAATACGAGTTAACATTCAGATTCCGCAAAATATAACTAGATCAACCGAAAAAGCAATCGATAACGTTCTAAAGTTTCCTCATGCAGTTAACCAGATAAAAAGGATTTAAATAAGAAGATAACTACATTCTCCTAACAAAGATAAGCACTGATAACCTTAATGTTTTGTGCATTTAAAAATCAATCAACGAATTTGAAGGATTTAAGGCCAATTTTACCGTCAGATATCGGGAGTTCTTTATAGTAGGTCGAAATACAGAGGTAAGTGGTTAGTCAACACAATTGTACCATTAATCATTAATAACTCTTTGTTTATTTTGGTTCAGGTTTTGATGCGTTTTGGCCAATGCTTCAGCTTATACTATGTTCCTTTGAACATCTACTGGAAGAGTGTTTATTTAATTGGTGTGAATAAAACGCATTTCGAATATTAGTAACAGCTATTGAAACTAGTTTTTATACTTATAGGTGGGTGAAAGGGAGGAATTAATTTCCCGAGTCGTTAAAGGAGAAAAGTACCTTTTTTTAATTGTGCTTAACTACAAAACCTACAGTTCATATCTGTAATAAAACCATTGACTTGTCACTTGTTTGAAGTAAATCTTATGCTGAGTTAAGTGTTTGCTGGATTCTGGCATCCTGCTTCACTCCGTCTGAATTGCTTCCCAACTATTTAACTCACCGTCCGCCAATGCACGCGTCGTCTTAACGGTCTATCCTTGGCGAGAACAGGGGTTAGAAGACTCTTGAAAACAGTCAGCCAGAATCACTAGGCGTACTACTACGATAAGAAAGATAGATTATTAGCAAATTATTATCGTTTGTAAAATTAAAGTAGGTAATCTCTATTGCAACATGAAGCAATGTACAAGTGGGGAACCAGTAGATAGCTGAACTTGACTTCTTGGTATAGCAAAATTGATTGCTTTTAAATCTTAAAATGGTGACGTTTCGAGTAAATTACACTACTCATCTATGAGATGCATTGTCAAACGCCAGGATAAGTACAGGATTTGTTTTATTTCATGTTAGTTTCAATAAGAAGAACAAACTCCATAGCAACCACAAACAAATCCTATACTCTACTCGACTGTGCAAAAACCTTTCTCGATCTATCTCCAGGTCGCGACTGTGACCCGCCCTATCATTTTGTGCGTATTCTCCATTCGTGGTTCACCCCACGGCCGCTCTACAGGTTCGATCCCGGTGGCGCTAGTGTTTGTATCGCATGATGTTATCTCTGAGATGCTTGTTGTGGTTTCCGCACGTTGTTGATGCGATGTGTAGTATAGGTCTCTTACTCGCCTGAGTTTATTAGGGTGTTTGGGCATTTCAGTAGCTTCACGGACAAACGGGACCGATGATGCTGGAAAATGATTTACAGATAAAGACAGATACCCGTGCATAAAGGTTTGGCAGCGAAAAAATAATTATTGCTGATATTACGATTTAAAAATAATTTAAAATACTTTTAAGTATAATATAAAAGAAAAATTATCGAAAGTGTTGTGTATATTTTAGCTAAAAACCTAAAAATTTTACGATCTATTTAATGAATTCGTGAGAGCATACAACTCATAAGTAAACGCAAATGTGTCGTGTGAAGCCAACTGCCAGCATTCAAGTTAAGCAACCATTACATTACATTAGACGTAAGAATTGATAGTAAGATTCTCCTCCACAAAAACTTATCAACGCTTTTTAACGTTGGTTAGTAAAGCTAACTTCATGAAAAAAAATTTCGTTTTAAATATATATTTGAAACTCAAGTTTTACCTTTTCCATGCAGGGTATGGAAACCCAATGTATTTAAGAAAAAAACATTTCAAATTTATTAAATAAAAAACATTTTTGATACACTTAAATGTATTATACCATTGTACAGCCATTGCTGGAGGTTTGTATTTAATCATCTAGCATTTAAGTTATACGAGAGGGAGGTTATGCTATTTTAAATCCGTTTCATATACATGTGATCACTATAGCTCTGGGAAACATTTATAGCAATACTGCGAACAATCACATATAAATGGCTCAAAGTAAGTATTCTGATGTTTACGACACAGCCGAGTCCAAGCCTAATCCCTAACATAAACAGGTCCACTGTGGATAATTTAAAACTTTTCGTTGGTTACCTGTAACGGTTTGTGTGGACAAACCGCCTGTGGACTTGACTAAGCTGAACCATGAATTTACGAATGTGTGAAAGAACGCCAGGTATCTGCTGATTTTCTTTCAATTGACGCGGTTGAAAGGGACAGTAGACAATGACCTGAGATCGGCATGCGAATACTTACATTGGGGGCTATAGTTGTGTTTCGTGTTGCATTCCTCACAATGCCAGAAAGACCCAACACCTAAAAAGTAAAACATTATTATTTACAGCTATAGAGAGAAAAATCAACCTTTATTAATAAAAAGGCTGTCAATGTACATTAAATGAACTCAAGGGTCTAGCGTCCTGATTAATACAATATATATACGATTTTGCAAAACCAATTTTAACTATTAAAATTAATATTACACATTCATAAGACAAAATGACAGCTTACAACTAAAATGCTTGAGTGTCTTGGGTGGGGGGGGGGGGGGGGGGGGGCGTTCGACTTCGGTTCCATCTCAGTGGCCGATGTCCAGATGCGACCACATTAATATCAGTTACACATGAGAGTCGTGATGTCAAAGGAATCTGAACCGTGCTGCTATCTAGCGTCGAATTCACCGAAGTGTTAGTTTGTCTGACACTCAAACAAGGAGATTATTTTATCGAATATCGGACGGAAACTGGAGCACAGAGCTAACAGAGTGAAACCAACTTACAGGTGTATTGCATCTTAGCGCAACACTGGATAATTATGAGGTTTTATTGGCAGACATCTTAGTAAGGTGGGTTTTGATGGTGGGGGGGGGGGGGGGGGGGTGGGAGGGGGGGGGTGATGAACCTATTTTCTTACAGCAAAAACACCGTATCTACGTTTTCATAACCACCGATATTGCAAAGTATGAGAACACATACTTTAATTTGTATCATACATTAATACAATAAACCGGCTTTCTATGTATCTCATCATACACCCTTCCCGATATGAATGCTCTGAATCAGCTAAGAAGCCACCGTATTTTACCTCTTAAATAGTTCCATTATCATTTAGATACTCTTGACAATGTTCCTTCCTTATTCATTTGATAGGCTTTTGTCAGGGACGGCTTAATATGACCTTTTAGTACTTACCTATAGCGTTTGAATAGAAACACTGCGGTGATGGCACATTCTTGGTAGGTGGCGAACCTAGCGGTGAAGCTCTAGCCGGTGTCGGTTGATCCTGGAAGAGATGAAAAATAAGTATGTGTTATAATGGGTAACATCTTTATCGACTCAAACTTGATCCAGTCCGCGGGGCAGCGCAACTGTTTTCTTGTCGCCGCCTTTATAAGAGTAAATTCTGCGTGTTTCCTGTCTTCACACTAGACGCCAAAGACATTGGAATAGTAGGATACCTTTGCTGAGTTATGGTTGGTAGTTCAACGATCCCTCTCCAGGGAATATTTGTGAAATTGATCTCTGAAAACACATCAATTTGTCTTTATTCGGAATCAATCCACATTTTTGTAAAATATCGGTTTACACACATTCATAAGAGTTAAGATTTAAGATTTCATTTTCATGGCGTTGTTTTACTTGGGGTCTCCCCCATAGTAGGTAAAGTCGTCGTACAACAACCTCGGTAATGCTTTCGTCACGGGTGGTTGAGCGGCAGCCAACCAGCGGTCGTGGCTAATTCAGATACCTGCTTGGATTGGCCGAGACCGTAAACACATCACTGGCAGATGTAGAACGCATTACCGAAGTTGTTGTACGACGACTCTCCTCCGTATAGTAATTATTTTCTTGCCACCAGAATGCGTCTATTCTATTTTTAGTGGCCCATAGGACACATTTGACTACATTTATGTCGTATAATGTATAGCTCGAGGGAAGCCGGGGTCACATTGAACATGGGGTAATCGGGCCCTTGGTAAGTATCTAGTAATAACACATTATTATATATGTATCGTACGGAAGCAACAGCTGGACATTCTCACATTGAATAGGCACTTGTTAACAATTTGTGTTTAATTTATGAGCTACATTTGAAATTGGAATACATTTAATAAGTGAGTTAAGCACGGTCAAGTTGTAATCATCATGAGTAAGCCTGTCTTTTATTCTGTAGGGCGAAACACGTGTTGTAGAGGAGCCTAGTCTACAGTTCGTCTCCATTCAAAATACACGCCGGCAAAATGCGAACTAAAAGAAACTGTTTTTTATCGTTGGAGACTAATGCTGCCAATCATCTCCTTTATTTGACAAACTACTAACATTTTTATATAGTAAAACAGCCCAAACATCATGGACCATCGACTTCGACCATGAATATTCAGGATTAGCCAGTATCATAACGGGTTTTTAAGAACAGTAGTAAAATAGCGGTTTCATTTAGTGATGGTCAATTTTCTTGAGAAAAAGATAAATATTAAAAAATATGGGCGACTCTTTGAAAAAGGACCGAAACCAGAGCACCCGTTTTCGCTATTGCCTAACGAGTGGTTTTTGTTATTTGAATAGAAATCATTGACGGTCACTTGTTTTTTAAACTGTGCATCCTTCCTGGTGACAAGTTTGACGTTTACTACCTTGCACAGTAAGCAAGAGTTAAGCTTCCCTTTGAGGAGTCCTCTTTACTGACTGGTTTTGGATAGAGACGAACTTGTGGGTATTCACTGGGCAATCTGAATGAATGATGTTGTTTTGTACATTACATAAAACCTTAAAGATATAAATTCACATTAAGAGTCTGTCCACTCAGTAACGTAACTGATTTGCAGTGGGGGACTTTAATTTAAAGCTACGTTACCAAACCCGTAGGCTCCAAACACCATCGACGAGTGAGCGATAACCAATCAAAGATCGATATTTCAAATACGAAACATATGAATGAGTGATAAGACAGTGTGAACATCTGCGGACAAATGTCAGAATCAACAAGGCCTATTCAGAACAACTTTGAATCTATTGAGTGCTTCGTTGCTAGGACGGCTCCAAAGTCACCGTTAACTGATTTCTAAGACAAGAAGTAATGGAACTGAATCCTTAATAGAAGTTAACCTACTTCTGCTTGAACCGGGATTTGAAACCGGGACCTTCTGCATTGGAAGCAGGGATGCTAACCACTGGACCAACGAGCCACCTAAACCTATAACATGTTTAATGCTTTATGTCTGAAACTCTGCATCCAATATGAGGCGTAAAAACTACGCTGTAAATTGTCATTGTTAATTATTTATGCGGTGTACATTTGTGAAATTTTGATTCGTTGTAAATTATTATTATTTTATTTATTCCGGGTGACATCTAAGAATCTGAGCCTGGTATTAATATGTATGATAGATACATATCGCCTTCATACAATCTTGACAATTATTAAACCGACAATTGTGAGAGAATACTCTCTAAGGAAACCAATGTAAGCAAGGTATCTACTTTTTTCTTAACAAACCATCCAATTGTTGTGTATGTGGCAAAGAAGTGGGAGAAAGATGGGGTGTCTGAAATTTTTTTCTTCGCGATATGAGGAAATTCAATAGTACCGCAAAGAAATTATTTTCCGTTCGCAACATAAGCAAAGGTTCTCACAAGAACATCTTCATCTTCCACCATTTTGTTTCGGACTTCATCGAACACTTGCACGAAAAACGTTGGGATAGTGTAAATGCTCCAATATTAACCGGTTAATCTTCGGATGTTGAGTTTGTGAAAGTAATTGATAAAAATATTCTATCTACAGCATTTAGAATTGTACAAATAGAATCATAGATTGTGGCCCATACATCCTGTCCCGTTTATTTGCATTAGGCCCATCAAAAAACAAACACAACAAGTGTCAGAAATTTGGTATATTGGTTTTCTTGTATCAGTTTTAGTTCGGGCTAGGCGCTGTTTGCAAAAAGATAACGTGCAATATGACTACCAGTGGCTGGTTTGTGTAAAATTGAAATGAAACATTTAAACTGTATTAACACTTACATGAGAAAACAAAATAAATAATAAAAATGTTCCCGGTAACATCCTGTTTTATATTTCATAACCTCATCTGTAATAAATACTCTTTTTGTAATTATGTGTTATATAAAAGCATTGTCATCTCTCCTAAACTAATCGTTTATGAAACACTAATTTTCTTTCTATCAAGTTAAAAAAAGATTGTGGCAAGCAGATTTATTTATCTGGAGTTGGATGTATATTGACTACCACCCTACCATTACAGAACATAGAATAGATACATAGAAACATACAATATACACATTTATAAATACGTCTTTAAGCGTTCCCAACAATTTAGTGAAATACACAAATATTTAAATGTTTATATTACTTAATATAACAATGTTAAAATAAAACGTAAATAAAATTTAACCAATTTGTTTATTTATAAACACGTTGAGCTGGGAAAAACAAGTTAACACACACATCATTCACAATAAAAAGCTTGGTTGATGAATTTGCATTCTTCAGTTTAATTTGCCAATTCCCGAACTGTTTCTTGAATTACATTAATAAATATTAAAATTTATTAACTTGAATTAGTATCTTTATTGATTTATAGTAGACAGTATAATACATCACCAAAAGCTAAATACAAATTCATTGGCCAACTTTGTTTTATTGTAATTTAATTGTTTTTTGTTTTTCTCACCTCGAAGTGTTTCAATAAATTAATTTAATTTTGTAAATGTCATTTATATATTTTTCAATTATATTAAGTAATATAACTATTGAAATATTTGTTTATTCCTTTAATTACTAAACTAATGGCCAAAAAAGGGCTTGGCCACGATTTAAATTAAAAACCCCCACTGCAAATCAGTTTAATTACTGAGTGGGTAGACTCTTAATGTGAATTTTTTTTAATTTTATTTTTCCCTTAAAAGTTGAGCCTCTTTTGATATGAATGTTTTTGGTAGTGTGTCCTTTTTTAAATTGTTATTAAAGTTGATTATGTACGTTTTGGAATTTGTATTTTTTTGGGCAATGGTTTACATTTTTGTTTGGTATATACTACTTCCAACGTAGCTAGTCTCACATCGACTTTAGATCCTTCTCTCTCTACCATGTCTTCACGCACGCTGTTTAAACGAAAATCATGTAGATTCCTGGCGTTATTTTGCACCCTCGTAAATTCGGGAAAACGTGTACGTAGACGCGCTCTCTTATCAACGCGTCACACAGAGACGTAGACGCACTCTCCTACCAACGCGTCACACAGAGACGTAGACGCGCTCTCTTATCAACGCGTCACACAGAGACGTAGACGCGCTCTCTTATCAACGCGTCACACAGAGACGTAGACGCGCTCTCTTATCAACGCGTCACACAGAGACGTAGACGCGCTCTCTTATCAACGCGTCACACAGAGACGTAGACGCACTCTCCTACCAACGCGTCACACAGAGACGTAGACGCGCTCTCTTATCAACGCGTCACACAGAGACGTAGACGCGCTCTCCTACCAACGCGTCACACAGAGACGTAGACGCACTCTCCTACCAACGCGTCACACAGAGACGTAGACGCACTCTCCTACCAACGCGTCACACAGAGACGTAGACGCGCTCTCTTATCAACGCGTCACACAGAGACGTAGACGCGCTCTCCTACCAACGCGTCACACAGAGACGTAGACGCACTCTCCTACCAACGCGTCACACAGAGACGTAGACGCACTCTCCTACCAACGCGTCACACAGAGACGTAGACGCGCTCTCTTATCAACGCGTCACACAGAGACGTAGACGCGCTCTCTTATCAACGCGTCACACAGAGACGAAGACGCGCTCTCTTATCAACGCGTCACACAGAGCGTTTTCCTAGTGCTTAAACTATTTCACTTCTTTGGACACATTGCCTTCTCTAGGGTGTTGTGGTGACTTCTAGCAGGCAGTGTCTAGATGCCGGAACGCTCGCAGCGCTGCAAGCGGCAAGCTGCCTTCTTATCCACTCACTCACCACAGGTAATAGATTGTCTCTGTCAATACCTTACATTACAGTACACACCCTAAGTAAATAATATGAGGTATCAGGCTCTTTTTATATGTATTGCGTCATTCATGCTATATTTGTCGAAGCAATCTGTGAACACAAGTATTATTTGTGGTGCCGCAGTATTTTTTCAACCCATGAAATGAACTATGCGAACTGTGTTAGCAAGTAATCACAATATCACTCTTTGTGGTTTTATGAGGTCACATAACTTATCTTGAGTGGGGGACTTTAATCTGGTGTACTGTTTGACCATTTTAAAGCACTTTTTACAGATATTAATCAAGATTTCTAATGGCAGGTCGACCACAGTCTTAACCCACTCAATTTCGTTCGTTATTTCATTCCGCCATCCGATCCATCAGGTTCTAATTGGGAGCAATATGAGGTCCCACGTCGGGCCTAGCGGGTGAAGGGATGTATTATACAGATGGAGTTCGATCACAAAATGAGAGAAATTTATAAAACAAAATGGCGGATACTGAATCGGTTTGCATTCGTGTAAAGAATGTCAGTAGATTGTGACCAAGTACATGTTAGCTTGAGAGGTAGATCGACGTTAGATAATTTGGTGTAAGCAGATAGAAATTATTCGAACAGAAAGATGAAAGGTTTTTACTAAATACGAATAACCGTTGCTGTTACCAATGCAAAGAAACTGGGTTTGAGTTCGGGTGCGGCTTTTGGCTATGTGACTTTCCAACTTTACTTAAATCTATATTATATTTGTGAAGAAGTAAACGGTGAGTTTGGACGGAGGTGTCATTCAAAGGAAACGCATAATAACTTACTCAATACAAATTAGATATTATTTTGTAATTTAGTCTATAGACAATGAATACTAAATTATCAAGTGCAAGTAGCGAACGTTAGTATGAAACGAACGATCTGATATTCAGTGGTTATGTAGGTATTTAATATCTTACACTATGTTATGTTTCGGCAACAATACATAAACTGTACTAAGCAGGGCCCAGATTCACAAAGGTTAGTTTAGGCAAATATTAGTGATATAAATGACACATATGTCGTTATGAAGTGACATGAAAATAAAATATAGTAAAATATCAACAATTGAGCTAATGACATCCGATTTGTGAATGCGTAGTAATACCCAGAGATAATTTATCTTGATTTATCTAGCTTGAACATGCCTAACTTAGGATAATTTAAAGTTAGTCAACTTTGTGAATCCTGGCCCTGATGTTGGGGATTTTAATGAACTTTAAAATGATCTGAATGTTAACCTGAATATTAGGTATACAATATACACTCATGCATAACTTCACTGTGCATTGAATCTAGGGATGTACGTCAGGATGAGTTATAAAAAGTATACAAAATTCCATTGAGGAATAAGCTCAGATCAATAAAGGAAAAGTTTAATATATGTTATGCAAGTCAAGTATACTTGTTTTTATATCTCTTTATGTTTACCATGGTCAAATTATTTTCTTGAACGTTTCCTCATTAAAGATGCCCGGTGATAAAAAATGTATTGAAAATGTTTGATGGAAGAAATTAATTAATAATAATTTTGTATGTGAATAAGTAAGACAACGTTTACAGCATTCGTGGAGGACCCGCAAGTGAATTTTAGAGTCGTAAGCACAATAACACGATTTGTTGCTATGGAATTGTTTTATAACATGCTATTTTTCATGAGAGAAACAAACTCCATAACAACCATAAAAAGTCACATACTTAACCCGACTCTGCAAGACTCATCCGTTCACTAGACCAACTTCTTTTCTACCACACCTACTACTACGATAATAAACTGGCATACAAAGAAATCGAAAAGAAGAATTTGTAAAACTGAATGTAAAATAAGCGCTGTACGTCCACCTGGCCTGTACGTCCACCCAGGCTGTACGTCCACCTGGCCTGTACGTCCACCCAGGCTGTACGTCCACCCAGGCTGTACGTCCACCTGGCCTGTATGTCCACCCAGGCTGTACGTCCACCCAGGCTGTACGTCCACCCAGGCTGTACGTCCACCTGGCCTGTACGTCCACCTGGCCTGTACGTCCACCTGGCCTGTACGTCCACCTAGGCTGTACGTCCACCTGGCCTGTACGTCCACCTGGCCTGTACGTCCACCTGGCCTGTACGTCCACCCAGGCTGTACGTCCACCCAGGCTGTACGTCCACCTGGCCTGTACGTCCACCTAGGCTGTACGTCCACCCAAGCTGTACGTCCACCCAGGCTGTACGTCCTACTAGCCTGTACGTCCACCTGGCCTGTACGTCCACCTGGCCTGTACGTCCACCCAGGCTGTACGTCCACCCAGGCTGTACGTCCACCTGGCCTGTACGTCCACCTGGCCTGTACGTCCACCTGGCCTGTACGTCCACCTGGCCTGTACGTCCACCTGGCCTGTACGTCCACCTGGCCTGTACGTCCACCCAGGCTGTACGTCCACCCAGGCTGTACGTCCACCCAGGCTGTACGTCCACCTGGCCTGTACGTCCACCTGGCCTGTACGTCCACCCAGGCTGTATGTCCACCCAGGCTGTACGTCCACCTGGCCTGTACGTCCACCTGGCCTGTACGTCCACCTGGCCTGTACGTCCACCCAGGCTGTACGTCCACCCAGGCTGTACGTCCACCTGGCCTGTACGTCCACCTGGCCTGTACGTCCACCTGGCCTGTACGTCCACCTGGCCTGTACGTCCACCTGGCCTGTACGTCCACCTGGCCTGTACGTCCACCTGGCCTGTACGTCCACCTGGCCTGTACGTCCACCCAGGCTGTACGTCCACCCAGGCTGTACGTCCACCTGGCCTGTACGTCCACCTGGCCTGTACGTCCACCTGGCCTGTACGTCCACCTGGCCTGTACGTCCACCTGGCCTGTACGTCCACCCAGGCTGTACGTCCACCCAGGCTGTACGTCCACCCAGGCTGTACGTCCACCTGGCCTGTACGTCCACCTGGCCTGTACGTCCACCTGGCCTGTACGTCCACCCAGGCTGTACGTCCACCCAGCCTGTACGTCCACCTGGCCTGTACGTCCACCCAGGCTGTACGTCCACCCAGCCTGTACGTCCACCTGGCCTGTACGTCCACCCAGGATGTACGTCCACCTGGCCTGTACGTCCACCTGGCCTGTACGTCCAACCAGGCTGTACGTCCACCCAGGCTGTACGTCGAACCAGGCTGTACGTCCATCCAGGCTGTACGTCCACCTAGGCTGTACGTCCACCCAGGCTGTACGTCCACCTGGCCTGTACGTCCACCCAGGCTGTACGTCCACCTGGCCTGTACGTCCACCCAGGCTGTACGTCCACCTGGCTTGTACGTCCACCTAGCCTGTACGTCCACCCAGGCTGTACGTCCACCCAGGCTGTACGTCCACCCAGGCTGTACGTCCACCTGGCCTGTACGTCCACCCAGGCTGTACGTCCACCCAGCCTGTACGTCCACCTGGCCTGTACGTCCACCTGGCCTGTACGTCCACCCAGGCTGTACGTCCACCTGGCCTGTACGTCCACCCAGGCTGTACGTCCACCTGGCCTGTACGTCCACCTGGCCTGTATGTCCATCCAGCCTGTACGTCCACCTGGCCTGTACGTCCGCCCAGCCTGTACGTCCACCCAGGCTGTACGTCCACCCAGGCTGTACGTCGAACCAGGCTGTACGTCCATCCAGGCTGTACGTCCACCTAGGCTGTACGTCCACCCAGGCTGTACGTCCACCTGGCCTGTACGTCCACCCAGGCTGTACGTCCACCTGGCCTGTACGTCCACCCAGGCTGTACGTCCACCTGGCTTGTACGTCCACCTAGCCTGTACGTCCACCCAGGCTGTACGTCCACCCAGGCTGTACGTCCACCCAGGCTGTACGTCCACCTGGCCTGTACGTCCACCCAGGCTGTACGTCCACCCAGCCTGTACGTCCACCTGGCCTGTACGTCCACCTGGCCTGTACGTCCACCCAGGCTGTACGTCCACCTGGCCTGTACGTCCACCCAGGCTGTACGTCCACCTGGCCTGTACGTCCACCTGGCCTGTACGTCCATCCAGCCTGTACGTCCACCTGGCCTGTACGTCCGCCCAGCCTGTACGTCCACCTGGCCTGTACGTCCACCTGGCCTGTACGTCCACCTGGCCTGTACGTCCACCTGGCCTGTACGTCCACCTGGCCTGTACGTCCACCTGGCCTGTACGTCCACCTGGCCTGTACGTCCACCTGGCCTGTACGTCCACCTGGCCTGTACGTCCACCTGGCCTGTACGTCCACCTGGCCTGTACGTCCACCTGGCCTGTACGTCCACCTGGCCTGTACGTCCACCTGGCCTGTACGTCCACCCAGGCTGTACGTCCACCTGGCCTGTACGTCCACCTGGCCTGTACGTCCACCTGGCCTGTACGTCCACCTGGCCTGTACGTCCACCTGGCCTGTACGTCCACCCAGGCTGTACGTCCACCTGGCCTGTACGTCCACCCAGGCTGTACGTCCACCTGGCCTGTACGTCCACCTGGCCTGTACGTCCACCTGGCCTGTACGTCCACCTGGCCTGTACGTCCACCTGGCCTGTACGTCCACCTGGCCTGTACGTCCACCTGGCCTGTACGTCCACCTGGCCTGTACGTCCACCTGGCCTGTACGTCCACCTGGCCTGTACGTCCACCTGGCCTGTACGTCCACCCAGGCTGTACGTCCACCTGGCCTGTACGTCCACCTTGCCTGTACGTCCACCTGGCCTGTACGTCCACCTGGCCTGTACGTCCACCTGGCCTGTACGTCCACCTGGCCTGTCCGTCCACCTGGCCTGTACGTCCACCTGGCCTGTACGTCCACCTGGCCTGTACGTCCACCCAGGCTGTACGTCCACCTGGCCTGTACGTCCACCTGGCCTGTACGTCCACCTGGCCTGTACGTCCACCTGGCCTGTACGTCCACCTGGCCTGTACGTCCACCTGGCCTGTACGTCCACCTGGCCTGTACGTCCACCTGGCCTGTACGTCCACCTGGCCTGTACGTCCACCTGGCCTGTACGTCCACCCAGGCTGTACGTCCACCTGGCCTGTACGTCCACCTGGCCTGTACGTCCACCCAGGCTGTACGTCCACCTGGCCTGTACGTCCACCTGGCCTGTACGTCCACCTGGCCTGTACGTCCACCTGGCCTGTACGTCCACCTGGCCTGTACGTCCACCTGGCCTGTACGTCCGCCTGGCCTGCGGAACTCCCGAATTTGATCTGGTAAAATTGCTTTAAAATGTGTTTAAATTGTCCCAAATGTTAATCAAAATTATATGTTATCCTGTAGAGAATTTTGTGATCTTTCTTATAAATGTGTGTTTGTTACAATGAATAATTTCTTATTCAAATGTCCTTAATTTGCGTTTGTAATTTGCTGCTGCAGGACATCTTTCATACCAAATTAATAACATCTGCAAAATGAAAATATTTTTCGGAATAAAAAATCATTTATAAGAAAGAACATTAAATTACCTAAAGTGAGACCTAATTAAATTTTCTTTAGGGACTTTTTTAATCCATTTTAAACCAACTAAACATACCGAAATCGTGTTTCGCAAAGCAGGTAAACATACAGTCTCCAGGATGTCTGCCCACCCTTGTTTCAGTCAGCTAGATTATTCATGAAATTGAAACGTTTAACTTTAAAATTGAAACACTGATTCCTCAAATGAATAAAATAGGTGATTGTTTTAATTTTTCCACGGTTGGTACTGTCACTATTTCTATAGATATCCGTTTTAGGTTTTGCAAAGATACGTGCTGGTCATTAAAACGTTTTCATTGCGGGTAAAGAACCAATTTTGGTCTAGGATATGCAGTTTTTCCAATGTATTATACTTTATATTTATTTTGTTAACGATTGGTACGGAGAGCGCATTTGTAGCAGCATATTAAAATATTCATTCACAAAATACCATTAATAACAATGCACTGAAAAGTTTTCATCCTCAAGAACAAAGTATGTCGTTTTACCGCAACGAAACATTGTTCATGACCAGTACGTATTTCTTGCAAACCGTTGCAAAACCGTAGCATATCAAAGTAGCAATATTGACAGTACCATCCGTTTAAAAATTAAAACAATCATGTTTTTGTTAATTTCAGAAGTCCAAGTTTGAAATTCTTATTTAAACATTTGTATGTCATGAACATTTTATAAAATTGAAAACGGTGGACAGACTGATCTAAAATAGATCTTAAATCTTAAAGGAAAATGTTTGCACGTGATTTAATAATTTAGCAAAAATGTTTTGTATTTCAAATGAATAGATATGTAACATTCTTACCCATACAACTGTTGAAGGTATAGTTATGTTATTAAATAAATTTTATCACAAAAACGAATGCGTGTTACACTGTCACTGTTCAGATGTACATTTTTACAGCTAGTAATTAATTTTCCGTAACGTGAATGTAATACGTAATATTGTGGGCGTGAATTAAAGAAAATATGTTTATATTTAATTTTTTAACATTTGATTAAAGTAAAAGAGTATTAGAAGTTTACACCTCACCCGTATAGTTTTATTAACATCGTTAAATTCGAACAATGCGGTTTGACTAGTGTGTGTTAACCACTTCAGTTAGTACAGCATTTAACATGTATATTAACTCTGCGTGCAATTCTTTTAAATTCGGCTTGATAATAATGACACAGTTGTGAAATTTGTAAGTCTATACCAAACAAAGATTTCAATTAGTCAAAGTGGTTGAATGACCCTCCAAAGAAGTTAACAAGCACACTTTTAAAGTATTTTAAGCAATGAAAGAATGTGAAGCATACATAATTAACACAAACCCTTGTACGGAATAAGGTCTCTCGGGCAAGTTCAAAAGTTTTGTCAGAACGCGTGACTGTAAACACAGCCTTACGCTGACGTAGAAAGTTTTACTCGGAGCCGAAGAATTATTTATAATGAAATAGCGGCTGGTTTTTATTTCGTTCTAATTTACTCGGCACCTCCACCAAATTGATTCTAACTAGGAAAACGCTCTGTTTGACGCGTTGATAAGCGAGCGCGTCCATATTATCTACAAACGTTCTGTCGGAAAGATCTCAAAGCTAATAAAAACAACAATTAACAACAATTCAAGAATGCGCATTGCAAACATTTTTCTAACTTACTTCCCGATATTGTTAAATGCAGTGCAATGTGCGTTTCTAAGAATTTTTGTTCATTCTGTCTAGGGTTTTCGCCGCGGTCCGCCACGTTTGTGTAACTTTGCTAATATTTATCAGATCGCCAAAAAATGACCTTATTTGTGTTGGGAAAAAGCTTTAAAAAAATTTGGCTTTCTCACATTTTGCCGCCATTTTGTTTCAGAAAAATATTTTGCATTAACTATGGTGTAACTTTGTAACTTTTCAAACGATTTTGCCTCAAAACTATACACCTTCAATCAACATCGAGGCTTGTGGGTGGTCCAAACTTCAAGTTGACCGGACTTTCCGCTTAATTAGTATAATAATTATTATTATTATTATTTTTTTTATTATTTTTATAATTTTTATAATTATTTTTATTTCTATTATTATTATTATTATTATTATTATTATTATTATTACTATTATTATTATTATTATTATTATTAATATTATTATTTTATTGAATGTATCACAATCATACAATCTCGGTCAAAACCGGCGTTAACATGTTATACGGACGTAATGTCAAGTATTTCCATGTGTCTACCTTATTTAACTTCACTAATCACGTGTCACTAGTTTAAACAGTCATCAATCTCGGTCAAAGCCGGTGTTTACATGTATATTATTATTATTATTATTATAATTATTATTATTATTATAATTATTATTATTATTATTAATAATATTATTTTTATTATTATTATTGTTATTATTATTACTACTATCATGCAGATCGATTACATGTAAGTTGCGTATTTTGCCTGCTGGCTTTATAACAGGTTTCTAACTGACGGGATGGTAACATCAACAAGACTCTAATGGCTTGTAAGTTCGTTTCTTGTGACAATATAGGGTTAGTTAGGAGGTACTTTCCGCTTCGATCAGTAATTATATGTTAATTCCACAATGTGGTTACAGTATTGTTCAGGACTATCCGCTATGTGTGAATATCATGAAACAGCGGCAACTATGTGATGTAGATTTTTTTTTTTGTTTTTTGTTAGACAAGGCATCTATGCATTATTTGTTTAAAATCAATTTAATCAATATCAATATCAAAATTACTCGAATCTGTTAACTTTCACATCCCCTCAAGATGCACGAGAAATTCGCCAACGTTTAGCATTCCACGCTGTCGCATCGATCTCTGCAAGTTCTCTTCTATAAACCGACTTCAATCAACTTTCAATAGTTTAGTTGCAAAATGTGCCGATTTGGATATTTTACAAATGAAGCTGGATGCGTTCAAATCCGCTCTATCTACACAAATCTAATAACTAGACTGTTCCTTTCTCCTTCTATTTTATCTTTCACTCATATTTATGTTTAACTGTTGCTGACATACACTGCTATGCCTGTGTGAATATTATGTAGTGTACGTCTAGCTGTATTTCTTTTCGTTAATTCTCCAGTACTTATATTTGTATTTGTTTGTAATTGCACTTGTCCTTGTATAACTCTATTATATTGCACTTGTGGGTCTTGTGACCTGTTGTCAATAAATAATAAATAATAATAATGATAAAATAAAATTATTATATTTGTTAATTTTATATGTTAGTATCAGTAACAATGCATATATTATAGGGAGTGTTTGATGATGTCACAATGGCTATAATGTAGGGGGAAAACTGTGTTGACATTTGAGTTGTCAATAGAAGACGATGCTCACAAGAAATGTGTGATTATTAACAGGTATGTATTCTCAATTGCGAAGTTTTGTCGAGATTTGTTTGCTATTGGTAAATAATATAATAATAACTAATAATATAATATATTTATAATATAATTATATAATAATATAATAATAAGATAATAATATAATAATGTGCTCTGCACTAAAATGTGATGGACCCTGGAATTATCAAGTGACTACCTAGACACATAAAAAATATTTTAATAACAAACTTTTAAAAATATGTTAGAGGCAAAAAAATATGTTTTTGAACATCAATTAGAGGCCTTAAATTATAAATAATAATAAATAGTTAAAATAAATGTAAATAGATGCATATTTAATTGATAGTTGTAACACGTTATAAGTGTATGAAACGACAATAATAGCTGGTGAAGCTAAATAAATACAATCTTATCTTATCGAACTATTAAATATTTAACAAGTCTCTTGCTGGGAATTCAGAGTAAAGTGGAAATTTTATAAAATATTTTAATAAAACTAGTCTTTAAAAACAAACAGTATTCTAAATACATTAATACAAATAATTTACGTTTGTAAAGTAATGATATAAATGTACCTTTTAAAACATGACGGTATTAAATATATCAGTTTTAGGCCAAAATCAATAGAGTGTGTTTGGATTACAGTACCTAAATAAAACTAGAATCACTTGATACAATTAGAGAAGAACCACGTTGAAATGAAAGACAGTATTTAGCCAGTTAAGGATATCTTTCCTCCTACGTGGCTTTATTTAGTAAAGTGATGGTTTAATAGAACGCTTAATTCGGTGTTATCTTATTTTCTGTTTCCACCTTGCTTTCATCTCCTGACAATATCATTGATGATAATGTTTTTTTTTATTTCAAGGTATAACGGGAAAATACTAAATCACTGTTAAACTTTAATATAATATGTCATAACTTTGTTCAAGAGTTTTGTAAGTTCTTTTAATTGATCAATAATCGTCAACTGTCTTTACTTGACATGTACGAGTGAGCGACCTAAAGCCTCGTAAAGCGTTGTATTTGAGTTGTCATATCCTAAAATTTACACTCAATATCAATATTTTGATGCTAGATATTAATTGATTCTACAATTATTTATTCCCGAAAAACAGGATTCGAAAAGTGGATTAAATAGAGTGGCGCCAAGAATAGTGGGGCCAATAGACGCATCGTCTGATTTGATTCCCCTACTAGAAAACTCACCTCACGCCAATAGACGCATCGTCTGATTTGGTTTCCCAACTAGAAAACTCACTCACGCCAATAGATGCATCGTCTGATTAGGTTCCCAACTAGAAAACTCACTCACGCCAATAGATGCATCGTCTGATTAGGTTCCCAACTAGAAAACTCACTCACGCCAATAGATGCATCGTCTGATTTGGTTTCCCAACTAGAAAACTCACTCACGCCAATAGATGCATCGTCTGATTAGGTTCCCAACTAGAAAACTCACTCACGCCAATAGATGCATCGTCTGATTTGGTTTCCCAACTAGAAAACTCACTCACGCCAATAGATGCATCGTCTGATTAGGTTCCTAACTAGAAAACTCACTCACGCCAATAGATGCATCGTCTGATTAGGTTCCCAACTAGAAAACTCACTCACGCCAATAGATGCATCGTCTGATTTGGTTTCCCAACTAGAAAACTCACTCACGCCAATAGATGCATCGTCTGATTAGGTTCCCAACTAGAAAACTCACTCACGCCAATAGATGCATCGTCTGATTTGGTTTCCCCACTAGAAAACTCACCTCACGCCAATGGACCCATCGTCCGCTTCGTCCGAATTGCTCGATTGCTGCTTGATCACTGCCACGACGGCAGGAAATGAGATCATATTATCCAAGTTGTTATCTATTATAAAATGTATTCGCGTAGCAACCAACAAGGTGTGGAGTGTTTAACTAATCTCCTTCTACTACCTTCTTCGAGTGTAAATGTCGCTTCCATGTTGATAAGACTCGGCTACGTCAATGCTGACTAAAGGTTGATCATTTCAACATTTGCAGTATTCTAAGATATGCTTATAACATAAAAAAGTATTACATTGAAATCGAAATATTGACCTGTGAAAGTACCAACATAAATTATATTATTTCAATTCACTTTACATCGAACAAACGTTTGCAAAATAAACGTAATAGTGATCAACAATTTATAAAGCGTTTCAAGAACATTGATCCACAGTTTAAAGTGTATTTAGTTTCATTAGTTGTATTGGTGTTTTGTTTATCATTGTTTAATCTACCGGTATGCCGAGTGTATTTGTACCGGTTATTAAAAAAATTATAAAAAAAACACCGTAAGAGATAACGCGCTTCATTAAGAGTGTAAAAAAATTATGTTCTTGAACCGCTATAAAAATCGTTGGTCATTATTATTTGTCTTTACAAAACTTAGTTCGACGTGAGGAAGCTTCAAGTAGCTATATTGCCGGTACCGGCGGCTTTATAATGAAGAATAAAGTAATGTTGGCTCTTTCAGAAGTCGATGTGTCAATTTCAAAATTAATTTTTTTTGGTATGCATATTTTATTAATCTGAAAACGGTGGTATGATCAGTCAACCACGATATTCTCATTCGGTTCCTAGACTTCTTTGAAGATAGTTTGTAGTCTTGGTTACTTAATAAAAATGTGAAAATAGTAGGTGCGTGATTTTAACATTGATGTTGATCAGTCGACTACATATTCAAATAGGCTCATTAGTATACTACAATACTGTGGTCTGAGCAAATAGTAAATGACAAAACGAGAGCAATATAGTACAGTAACAAAAACATTTATCTTCCCTAAAAAAAATACAAGCTCAGTAGATAGTGGTATAACATTGAAGTTACTGAAGAAGATGTTTAATATATGTGTCTATCCATTGCTCAATGTAATAAATTTGTCACTGACGACAGGGAAATTTACTAAGAATGGAAAACTTTTTGTGTCATACCTATAAAACAAGTGTCAAGAACAAACGATGCTACTGAGTACAGGCCAATAAATATGTTGCCTATTTATGAAAATTTTTTAGAGCTAGTAGTTCATGCCCAAATACTTAAATTTTTTAGTTGTAATAATTTGCTTTATAAACTGCAGTCCGGGTTCCGTCCAGGGCATTCGTGTGAAACATCTCTTCAATTGTTACTTAGCAACTAAAAATATGACTTAGATAAGGTAAATGTATTGCGGCTGTTTTTATTGATATAAAAAGGGCCCATGAAACTATTTATCGTCAGTTGTTATTAAAAAAACTGAAAACTTGTGGCCTGGATGGGAACGTATATAACTTATTCAGGAGTTACCTTTGTAGTCTTAAAAAATGTACCATTTTTAAAAATGAAAAATCTACTGATGGTGTTAATGACTATGTTTTTCCGCAAGGGTCAGTGTTAGGACCTTCGCTGTTTTTAATTTTTATCAATGATGCTCATGTAAATATAAATGTTAATGGTGTAGTGCTGAATCTCTTTGCTGATGACAGTTTGATCTCTGTTAGTGGGTACAGCATTAAGGAAGTTTGTGAGGAACTGAATGACGCTTTGGATAAAATAAATGATTGCATGGTTTAACAATAATAAGCTTAAATTGAATGTTGAAAAGACGAAAAGTTTATTAGTAACGTCATCACCTGAGAGATAGGTAAATTGTTGAGTGAAAGTGAGTTCTCTCTCAGTACTAATGGCGAAGACATTGAGGTTAGATGTTTAGATAATTTTTATTGAAACTGCTTTGAACAATACAAATTGTAATTCGGTGGCAGAGTATAGAACACAAAGTTTATAAGTTATATACATAAAATACTTATATTAATACATTCTTAAGTCTACTTCTAAATATACTAACTGCTGGCATTTAGGTAAATACATTTAGGTATTTAGACAAATAAAATATTTAGGTTTTTTGATTAATGAACATTTACATTTTAGTAACCACGTGAGGGCAATGACAAATAAGATAAATAAAAGAGTGGGTTTATTGTATCGCGTTGGAAGATTCCTCTCACCGTGGATAGGAAGACTTTTACAAAATGCAATCGTAATGCCTGAAATAGAGTATTGTGGGACAATTTTATTTAATATTGATTACAAAGAAATGCAAATCCTTCAACGTACTCAAAATAAAGCTATGAGAGCTGTACTAAGATGCGAAACGTACCCATATTAATGATATGTTACGAGTTCTTAACATTGTAAGTGTTAGACAAAAATATGCTTTAAAGGTTTTAAAAATGATTAACTACATTTTAAATAAAATGGGTCAAACATATTTATAGAATTGATAAAACAAGGAAATGAAGTTGGGAATTGCAGGAACGCTGCCAATTGTTCTTGTGTTATCGGTGCAAATAAAAGATCCCTGCTGTGTTTTTTAATAAACGTTGTGTGACCGGCTGTAGTCCAAAATTAAATCCATGCGATAAATATTATCGGGTTTTAAATAAGCGCAGCGAGCGTTTATATTCCACTTTTATGGTACTCGGTTTTTGTTAAAATTATTGTTTGTCGTGGTTTGTGTGTCTCGCGATAGAGGTCGGACGGAGATTCCGATTATGTTTAAATTTGGAACATTCACAAATTTCGATGTGGATAGGACGCAATTGTTTTGTCAGCATTGTCACCTCGAAAGTCATCAATTTAAAACTTTGTCTTGCGTAAAATAACATTTGTAAAGTAAAATTATCACTTTGTTATAAATAATATCTAGACTGAAATCAGGTCAACATTCGTAGTCCATAAGGCGTAACAGAGTGTCGTGAAGGCCCCCCCGCCCCCGCGATGACAACTTTATATATATGGGTTAAAATAAAACTACACGGTATAGTTTACTTTTGGGATCGGACTAATTATTGTTACGAATACATATTGTAGTGTGAAAATGGAAGTTTATTCCTTTTAACACTGGATTCCTTCACTGTCGTGTTTTATTCTACTTGATTGTGACATGGGTAAACAACACTCTGTTTTAATCACAATCAGGTAGGTGCTGAGCTGGCTACTGTGTAATCATCAATCTAGGGACACAATACTAACATTAGAATACTGACACAGCATAATGGTCATACAAGTAATTTGGTAACTTTGCTGTGTCAGGGGTTTTGGGAGGCCCAAGTTGGATTGTTGTTAGGGTTTTGGACTGAGCCCCACTCTAGCATTTAAGCTTGAGTGGGGGGTCGAATCATTAAGGTTGAGTGGTGATTAGAGACATGAGCAGCTAGCACAAGCCAGAGAGGGGGTTAACGGGGGGAAGGTGACGTGACACGGTCGAGGTGGATTTAAAGTGGTAAGTCTCGGAGTCTCGGAGTGGAACGGTCGGAGGGGCCGTTGAGGATGGACGCACATGTGGGCGCATGAAGATGGAACGGACCGGGAGCGACCGGCGATGCCATGGGGCACAAAGACTGTCCCCGAGGAACGAACCAAGGAGTCACGAGGGACGTACGGACGGGGCGAAAGCCAACCAAGGTAGTGTGACTCCTTAGTAGTAGATTAAAATGCCAGATAAATCCTGATCGGTGCCACGTCTTTGCCATGAAATGGATGAATGTCGATTGTCTAAAATAATAAATGTACGGTTCCTCAATGTTTGTATCCAGGACTGTTGATTTAAGTACCTAGTCTCCCGGTCTTCCTCAGACATAGCAACGATCCCAAATGTACGTGTTCACGTATGTCAAGAGAGGGTTATGTCCCCAGTAAAACCTTGTGACAGCCGATCTGAACAAGGGTGCAAGTCCCGTACCAAGGTGGTAGGGACAAGGGTGGGTCGGCGCGTGAATTCGGCACATAACAATATAATATGTATCATGATTCAATAAAAATATTTCGATTACAGTTTTATTTTTGTTGTTGATTTAATAGGTCATAATATATATTTGAGGTGAAATTTGCAGTATCGTCCCCGTTTTACTTCGGGTGTTTGTAACTTATCAGTAGCTGCCTCCGAAGTATTTACTAGCGAACACAAGAGAGGGATGTCAAGAGAGATTTATTTGTATTTGAAGCCTCTTTTCGTCTCTTCTATTCAATTCTATTCTTTTCTATTCAATGTAGTTCAGTTCAATTCAATTCAATTCAATTCAATTCGATTCAACTCAATTCAATTCAATTCATTTCAATTCAATTCAATTCAATTCAATTCAATTCAATTCAATTCAATTCAATTCAATTCAATTCAATTCAATTCAATTAAATTAAATTCAATTAAATTAAATTAAATTAAATTAAATTAAATTAAATTAAATTAAATTAAATCCAATTCAATTCAATTCAATTCAATTTAACTCAATTCAATTTAATTCAATTCAATTTAATTCAATTCAAACAATTCAATTCAATTCAATTCAATTCAATTCAATTCAATTCAATTCAATTCAACTCAATTCAATTCAATTCAATTCAATTCAAATCAATTCAATTTAATTTAATTTAATTTAAATCAATTCAATTCAATTCAATTCACTTCAATACAATTTTATCTTATTCGTATACAGTTATGGTTTTGTTAACAATGTTTCTTATTATCTAACTTAATATACAATTTACGTACAGAGAGTAATTAATTAGAATATAAAAGGTTTAAATAAATATATAAAAGTAATGTACATGGAAAGAAACAGTTTGAAGCCCAAAAAATCCTAACAGAAAGAGCTACTGTGTGTGTGTGCGTGTGCGTGTGCGTGTGCGTGTGCGTGTGCGTGTGCGTGTGCGTGTGCGTGTGCGTGTGCGTGTGCGTGTGCGTGTGCGTGTGCGTGTGCGTGTGCGTGTGCGTGTGCGTGTGCGTGTGCGTGTGCGTGTGCGTGTGCGTGTGCGTGTGCGTGTGCGTGTGCGTGTGCGTGTGCGTGTGCGTGTGCGTGTGCGTGTGCGTGTGCGTGTGCGTGTGCGTGTGCGTGTGCGTGTGCGTGTGCGTGTGCGTGTGCGTGTGCGTGTGCGTGTGCGTGTGCGTGTGCGTGTGCGTGTGCGTGTGCGTGTGCGTGTGCGTGTGCGTGTGCGTGTGCGTGTGCGTGTGCGTGTGCGTGTGCGTGTGCGTGTGCGTGTGCGTGTGCGTGTGCGTGTGCGTGTGCGTGTGCGTGTGCGTGTGCGTGTGCGTGTGCGTGTGCGTGTGCGTGTACGTGTGCGTGTGCAGATTGTGTTTAACATTGTGTATTGTGTAGTAGTCGATAATGCAAGGCTATTCATTGATTTGTTTGCGACTGTGGAAATGTCTTGATTATCAATGAATACATTATTTCGTTCCCAAGTGTGTTGAAAGGTGTTTTGCAATCGATTGAGACAGAGGTAAGTAACTTAAGTAGTAAATTTATTTGTGTTAATACAAAACAATACATTTATGCATGTGTCTAATAGAATAATATGGATATAACAAAAAATGACGAGGTACAATCAGCCGCTGTTTATTCTTCCACACAACCGTGGTAATACTAAAAACATAGATAATATAAAATAAAATACACAGTGATGAAAAGCTAATGATAGATACGTGGTAGACTATAAGTAGCATTATTTACATTATGCTGAAATAGATACAAATACAAATGGTTTACCTTAAAAAAAAAACACCTTTTTTCAGAAAAAAAAACGTTTTTTTTAATGTTACAAACATAAAATGGTAGAAGCATTAAAATATATTATGCCGATACACAAGAGTGGTTCTTGACAAAATATTCACTTATCAAAATATAAACATATACATGATATACATATAATATAACCAGACATAAAAAACCAACCCCGACTGGCAATCGAACAAAGGTCTCTCTGGATTTCTCAATTAATTCATCCACAAGAGGGTTTCTAAAAAAAATATCCATTAACATATTTATTTTTAAGTATATAATAGGATAAACATAGAAATATTTACCAAATAATAATAACATAAACAAAGTAAGGCTTACACAATTGTACACACCAGAAAGTTTTACAAACGTACTAGTATAAAATAAGTGAATAAACAGTGATTCTACAGCGATAAGCATAGCAAGAGGTGCAAATGACGGCAGCCATCAAACCCAGGTCTTCCTGGATTTCTCAATAAACTCACACACAAGAAAGTTTCTTAAAAAAATATACATTTATATATTTATAAGTATATAATAACCATACATAGAACTATTAACAAAATAATAATAACATAAACATAGTTAGGCTTACACAATTGTAAACACACAAAAAGGACACAACTAGGCTTCAATAAATAGTTATTACAGTATAGATCGTAATGATTGACTGTAGATTTCAAGAGATAGTCAAGTGAAAAACTGAAAAACTACCATTTGTATATGTCCACCAACAAATATGGGTAACATAACTAAAAGATACCATATTTAAAAGCGTGCGGTTCAAAAATAAAAAAAACGTGATTTTTTGGCTTGGAGCTACCAAGTAGCATGAAGCAACTTTTCTCATAGTAATTCCCATATAAACAAAATGTTGCCTCGAGAGGTAAAACGACCGCTAAATAGGGCACTTATCAACAAAGTATCAATGTGCATTGTTTCTCTACCGATAGTATGCTTCTTAGAAAGGACGTGTACTTCTACAAAATGCATTGCAATTAATTTGTTTTTGACATATTGTGTAGACAAATAACAACCTGTCTTAGCGGCACTCTCCACTGTCGCCGAGTGTTTATCGGAGTTGAGGCTGGACTCGTATAACACAATGAGTGCTCTGTCTTTCGGGAAGGCGCTAGCGAGCTCAGAACAGATACAGTTGTACTACGCTTCAGAAGAAAAATGAAGCAGAACGGTATAGTGAATCTAGTAAAGTAGCTAAATGTTCAATATTTTCTTCCTGAACGATGATTTCATGTACTTATGACTCATTGGTGACTTTTTAGTTTTTCACTTGACTATGGATGCCTTATCTTAGTTATCTGCCAAACAGGATTTTATACGATCAGCACAGAATGTGAAGTGAGGTGAGTTTATAAAAATGTATTTACTTGATATAAAGAACAAGTCGAGTGTATAATAAGGGGTATCCATGAGGACCTACCATATTCTTGCCTCTCGATGAGCAGGTTCTGGTTTATCAATATTTTTATTTTAATTGAGAGCATTACCATATATTCTTCTTTTTTCCATATAGATAATATGTTTTACATTATTTTAAACAAGAGCATTGTTATGTTCTTATTCCCATATAGTTAATATATTTTTCGAAATGAGTGAGTTTGTGTGTGTGATATCAATGTTTTCTTCTGTTTTTGTGTGCCGTGCATAATGCTGAATTACGTTATCGAAGTGTCTTCGAAAAGTATTTATGAACATTAATGCGGGTATTGTTCTAAGGATACGGTCTTGCGGGTAAATTATAATTAAAATATTCTAGAATATTAGCAATATTTTAAACTCACGTAGGATTTCGCGGCCCGAGTCAACTAAGGATAAGTGATGTGGTTGACAATTTTATAAAGAAAAGTCATATTTGTGTTTATCCGCCTATTACTTTAGGCTATAAGGTTATGTTCTTAGCCCAGTGAAACATGTTTTTTTCCGTGGTTTATTACTCTCTAATTTAATGAAACGTTGTTGAACTCAACTCGCTCTAGGAGACAGAGGGTCATTCACTTTCAAAAGTTGCCTTTTCCACACAAAAAATCATGAGCTATAATCACTATAAATATCTTGTTGCTGAGAAGAATCAAAATTCAATTTATAATAATATGTTCAAAATAAAAGTTTTTCTATGTTAAAAGGCCAATGAAATTCGTAGTCAGTTTCATAACTTGCCTTTTCCAAACACTAGTCCTTTTCAAAACTAGCTTTTTCCATTATTAGCCTATCCCGTGGCCGCATAAGCGTAACCTGCGCTACAACAGCACGAACGCCCTATTCCAATAGATCTTGAACTGCACTCCTAACAGAGTTTAAATATTTTTTGATAAAAAAATATAATATAATTAACAGCCGAATAGGTTTAAGCCATGAAAACGATTGCGTAAATTTATTTTTCCTTTCCAAAACAATCATTATAATATTAAAAGAACAATGTTTTTAATTGTAGTGAAAAAAATAAATATTAAAATCATTATTATCAACAATTATTGAAATAAGTTATCTTAATTTTTAAAGTTGTAGTATAAAAACTTGCCCATTACAGTCGCTAGTTTCATAAGAAGGTTTTTTCAAACAAATTTAATATTGTAGAAAATGCTTAAATTAATATTTCGAAGACACACAACAATACATTACACAATTTTGTAAGAATGCTCGCAATGATTTCATATTTTCAAACAAAACATACATACTCAGTTTCTAATGATTTGCCGTTATTTCTGTAAAGTGAAAAAGGCCACTTTTGTTACTGAACGACTCATTTTATTCTCGTAATCAAAAAATAAAATAGTGTTATAACGTCGTTTGTACGAGCCTGTATGTCCCCACACTTAGATATCAGGATAATCATGACCTAAATGTTACCGTAGTTACAAGCATTATGTAAGGCAGAACCACCATCGGAGTCTTGGGTGTTAAAGAAGTCAAATAAATTTGCCATCCAACCTTACAGTGAGAGATCTAACGACATCCACATTGGCAAGATTATTCATACTCAGTGATGGAGCGGTGTTTGATCGTTGTTTGTACGAGCCTGTATGTCCCTGCCCTTAGATATGAGAATTAAGGAGCGCTCTGACATCAGTGTTATCGTGTTTATAAGCATAATCTAAGGCAGAACAATCATAGGAGTCTTGTGTGTTAATGTAGTCGGATAAAGATTCGCCCTCCAGCCTTACAATGAGAGATCCAACGGCATTCACACTGACATGTTCACTATTACACAGGATATGAAGCGGTGTTTGATCGTTCTTTGTACGAGCCTATATGTCCCCGCCCATAGATATGAGGAGTTCAATGATCTCAGAGTTACCGTTATCACAAACATAATGTAAGGCCGACCAACCATCGATGTCTTGGGTGTTAATGTAGTCAGATAAAGGTTTGCCCTCAAGCCTTACAATGAGAGAATTAACGGCATTCGCACTTGCATGTTCACTACCGGTACTAGGAAAACGCTCCGCGTTGCCAGATGAGCGATTTTTTTTAAGTAAATCAAACATATCATTTGCATATCATATTACTCTTACAACAACAAAAATACATTTATGATACGCATGATTTTTCAAAAATATGGTGGTTCAAGTTACAACCTTAGAATTTGTGTATAGTATTTGTCGATATGTTTCTAATAACTGCACGAAATATTATTAAAATCCGTCAAGAATTAAAACCTTCAAGTTCATTTCAATGGATTTCCGCATAATTTCATTCGACCGTGGTCTACTCAATAGGCTCTAATTCATAAACTCTTAAACCAATCAGTGCATGGAAAGTTCAATAATGTAGATACAGACTATATCTAAAATATAATATTAATTTATCATACAATAACCCGCTTTTAAATCCTAATAAAAGCTTTTTAATTTGTCAACCAAGTTTTTTGTTAACATTTGCATTTTTGCCGTGAAAGTAATAAAACATAACACGTCATTGTAGCTATACTATGCTAGCTATCAAAATTCCAAATACATAGTGAGAAAGTTCTGACTGCGTAAGCCATTTCGGCAGCATACTATGTGCATCTTACTTCAATGGTCCGCAAATGCGAATCATATCGGTGGAACACTGTAAAAATGAAGACATTAACAGCCGTAAATAAACAATATTTTTTTATAACATGGCGGTTGAAGCTACAAGTTTGAAACAATTGTCAAGTGTTGGTATTATTGATGTGGACCCACGTATAAAAAATAATTTATATCCGTTTGTAAGTTTTAATTAGATTAAATTAATAAAAAAAAAGGTTTATCATTAACTCATTTTTTGTAGGTTGGCATCTTACGTCATTGTAGCCTTTTTGTGACAGCTATCAAGATTCCAAATAAAAATGAGAAAGGTATGATTGCGTACGCTAATTTTGTGTTGACTATGTGCATCTTACTGAAAAGATCCGCTAATGCGACGATATCGGTGGAACACTGTAAAAATGAAAAAATTAGTACCGTAAATAAACAATATTTTTTTATGACATGACGGGTAAACTTACAAAATTGAAACTATTTTCAAGTGTTGAGACTATTAATGTTAACCTACAAGTGAAACATAATTTAAATCCGTGAGTAAGTTTTAATTTAATTAAATAAATAAACAAATTTTTTTTTTCAGATGAAATTTTTTGTAGATTGGCATCCTGACGAATTTTTCTGGTTATGTTAACAGCATCTAGTTTAGTATTCACGGGTGTTGACCGAAATTTTCAGCCAAATCCGTCAAGCCGTTTGACCTGTGCGCGACGAACAAAATTTGGCGAACACACACACACACACATACACACACACAGACAAAGCGCCGATCGAGTTGTATGGAAGATTCACTCCGCTTCGCTACGCTCATCTAATCACACAGGACATGAAGCGGTGTTTCATCGTTCTTTGTACGAGCCTGTATGTCCCCGCCCTTAGATATGAGGAGTTCCATGACCTCAGTGTTACCGTTATCACAAGCATTATGTAAGGCTGACCAACCACCGTCGTCTTGAATGTTAATGTAGTCAGATAAAGGTTTGCCCTCCAGCCTTACAATAAGAGAATTAACGGCATTCAAACTTGCATGTTCACTATAACACAGTGTATGAAGCGGTGTTTGGTCGGTGTTTGTACGAGCCTGTATGTCTCCACCCTCAGATATGAGGAGTTCCATGACCTCAGTGTTACCGTTATCACAAGCACAATGTAAAGCCGACCTACCATCGATGTCTTAGGTGTTAATGTAGTCAGATAAAGGTTTGCCCTCCAGCCTTACAATGAGAGAATTAACGGCAATTACACTTGCATGTTCACTATCACACAGAACATGAAGCGGTGTTTCAACGTTCTTTGTACGAGCCTGTATGTCTCCCTTAGATATCAGGAGTTAAATGATCTCAGTTTTACCGTTATTACAAGCATAACGTTAGGCCGACCACCCATTGGAGTCTTGGATATTAATGTAGTCAGATAAAGGTTTGCCCTCCAGATTTACAATGAGAGAATGAACGGCATTCGCACTTGCATGTTCACTATCACACAGTATTTGGAGCGGTGTATCATCGTTCCTATTACGAGCCTGTATGTCCCCGCCCTTAGGTATGAAGAGGTTTATGATCTCAGTGTTACGGTATTTACAAGCAAAATTTAAGACCGACCAACCATTGGAGTCGTTTGTGTTAATGTGGTCCGATAAAGGTTTGCCCTCCAGCCTAACAATGAGAGAATAAACGGCAATTACACTTGCATGTTCACTATAACACAGTGTATGAAGCGGTGTTTTATCGTTCTTTGAACGAACCTGTATGTCTCCGCCCTTAGATATGAGGAGTTAAATGATCTCAATTTTACCGTTATTACAAGCAGAATGTAAGGCCGACCACCCATAGGAGTCTTGGATGTTAATGTAGGCCCTACTCCAATAAAGATTCGTCCTCCAGCCTTACGATGAGAGCCTTAACAGTATCTACACTGGCATGCTTACTCATACTCAGTATATGAAGCGGTGTTTGATTGCTGATTGTACGAGCCTGTATGTCCCCGCCCTTAGATATGAGGAGTTCCATGACCTCAGTGTTACCGTTATTACAAGCATAATGTAAGGCCGACCAACCATTGAAGTCCTTTGTGTTAATGTATTCAGATAAAGGTTTGCCCTCCAGCCTTACGATGAGAGCCTTAACGGTATCCACACTGGCATGGTTACTCATACTCAGTATATGAAGCGGTGTTTGATTGCTGATTGTACGAGCCTGTATGTCCCCGCCCTTAGATATGAGGAGTTCCATGACCTCAGTGTTACCGTTTTCACAAGAACAATGTAAGGCCGACAAACCATGGGAGTCTTTTGTGTTAATGTAGTCAGATAAAGGTTTGCCCTCCAGCCTTACAATGAGAGACCTAACGGCATTATCACTTGCATATACACTTTTACACAGGATATGAAGCGGTGTTTGATTGTTGTTTGTACGAGCCTGTATGTCTCCACCTTTGGATACGAGTAACGTTATGGCTTGTGTGATGTTTTTAGTCATCTTGGCAGCGAGGTGTAGTGCAGAATCCCCAATTATGTCTCGTGCGTTGATGTATTTAGCAACCGTTTCTCTAACACGCTCAAGAGTTGAAACCGGGGATTGACAAGAAGTCGATACCTCGTGCGATGGTGGAGATTGCGAGTTGATTTCGGAAATGAGTGCTTCCATATTTTTTACTAGATGTTTAGCGTCTTTCACCATGTCATGTTTATAAGCGATGTGCAACCAGGTACCTGATGATGGCATTGTATTATTGTTTCCGAGAACACGCAACAGACGTTTTTTTGTCGATCTCATTTTGTTGATATTATTGTCGTCACGTTCTATTGGCCACTGCGCATGTAAGAGTTCGAAGGCTTGCCAAGACTCACTGTGGCTAGCGTACTCCAGCGCATTCAAGCCCAATACTTTGTCGTCCTGGTAAAATGTCGCCTTGTGCTTCAATAGAACCTGCACCATGCTTGGAATGTCCGTGCGTATCCTAGCGTCCCTGTCTGCCGCTGCCAGATGCAATGCGGTGCGACCGCCCAGGTCTGTGACGTTGACGTCTTCCTTCCCTGCAGACAACAATGACGTCACCGTCTGTAGATCCTGGTTGACCACAGCCGTGAGCAGCTCGGAGTTCCTTGCAAGCATCAGGTCCACAAGTCGGCGAATCAATTTGAATTCATCACTTAACAAGATCTTTCGAAGGAAAACTTTGTTTTTTGCGTAATTCTGAGATAACCATAGTGCTGCGAAATATTCCGCGAAGGCTCTGTGTAAGAAGATTGGTTTACCATTAACAATGTTTGTAATAATACCGGCCCTGTATGCATAGGTGCTTATGTCGTCCAGTATCTCCACTTGTTGCGCTTTGATTTTTAGACTGTTGTGTAACTCCTCAACGTCGAACAGAAGTATGATGGAAGCCCGCATATGGCATTTGGAAAAGTTTTTTAAAGCAATATTTTCTTCATAGGTATTATCATATAGTTTGCTCAAACCTATTTTATCTAAATAAATTTTAAATTTCTTGGACACAACCTGTTCAAACATTGTGACAATATCGAGTTTGTCAGGTACATCAGCTGTTGTTTTTTGTACTTTAAAGTAATCCGAGTAAACCTCCGCCACCATCATTGTCAAAAGTGGTGTTCCCATGAATTCTCTGCCAATGTCATCTAAAGAATACGCTATTAAATTTATTAGTTTTTTTATAGGTTCTTCCAGTTGATAGTTTGTTGTTGAGGTTGTTATATCTTTTTTCCAAAATTTCTTAAAGAATATTATTTGATCTTCTTCACTGAATTTTCTTATAGTGAAAGTGAGCGTTTGTAAGTGTGATTCCAAGCGATGTTTAAGTGCGTGCCGTGATGTTATGTAAATCTTGCATGTTGTAGTTTTGAGCAAGCTAGTGATCAAGGACATAGCCCTTTCTGTGTAATTTGGCGCTACCTCGTCCACACCGTCGAGAAACAACACGCACTTCCCCTTCCCCATCATGAATCGAAATAAACCACCCTCCAATTTAGTCTCTCTGATGTTAACAGCCAAAGACAAAAACTTGACAGCGTCATCACTAAACTGGTTTAGGTTCTCGATGTGATCCTTCAGGTCGACTCGGATGACCCAGTGCAAAGGATGGGCCTTCTTGGTCTCCCTGGCGAGGTGGGTGACGAATGTACTCTTCCCCATTCCGGCCTCGGCACAGATGATAATCACTCTACCTTCCAGGTCGAGTGCGGTGCTGGGATTGTACAGGGTCGGATTTTCTTCTTTTATGAATTCGTTGATAATATCAACGCTGCCTCTAGTGTTCAACCACTCGAGATTTCCTTCGGAACACATCCTAAGCTCATGCAAGTTACCTTTATGTTTAACCGCATTCCTGATATTCTCGTTGGTACATTCCGATCCTACCACGAAGTGGCGACAAGGAGAGTCCCTACTGAAGTCTGTAAAATAAGCAACCTTTGCCTCTGCTGGAACTAATTTCTGCAAATCCTGCGCCGTTATATTACGTACGAAGTACTTATCTGAGTTATTTGCTTTAAGAATGTCTTTGTTTAACCGCGTTCGCCTCTCCAGAGTTCGAGGAATGTAGTAAGAAATTGGCTCCTCGAGTAGAGGTCCAAGCAACACGAATCCTGTGGAGAAGCATTTCTTGACTAAATCATCATTTAAAACATCAGAAACTAAATCAGTACCCTTCTGCAGCAGGTCCCTCATTTTAACTATTTTATCTTGGAATAAAACGTCAGTGTCTTCCAACTGTACTTGACATTCGGTGTCTAGGTGTGATATCGTAATCGTGTCTTGAATCTCACAACACTCAACAGATTTACGCATACGTTTCTTTAGATTTGCTGTAAATGCATCATTCGAAGCAGACACAATGATAATTTTTTTTTTACAGTCGTTCTCGAATTGTTGACTTAAAGTTGTGCACATTGCTTGATGCTCATCACTGGAGTCACTGACGATCACCAGCCTCTTGTTCCTATTTCGTCTCCATTTCGACATCCAGTCATCGGGTTCTTTCAATAAAGAATCCAAATCAAGAACGTTTGTTTCATGGTCATTTACTTTCTGAAACGAATGCACGAGTTTTGTGCAACAAAGTTTTATGCACGATGGCAAGGGACTAATATGCACAAGGCTATACTTATCAATGTTTTTTATATCGAAAAGATGTTCATCCTGAAAATGTATGCTGTTTATATAGAATCGTTTTACATCTTGCGTTGCGAGTGAGGTTATTCGGAAATCATTTAATATTTGATCCAATAGGTCGCTGTCTTTAGTTAAACTCGTCTTACTCTTACGCCACCATTGACTGATTGAGTGTATGTAACTCTGACATAATTGGTCAATATCCGGGTTAACCATGGGATAACACATCGACAGTTCACTTTTGATAAGTTCTGTCATTTGCTCGAAGGAGGCTTGCCTAGTTAACAATATGCAGGCATCCATAAAATCTTTGACATCCTCAACGTCATCGTGCTCACTCGTTAGATGTTCAAAGATATCTTCATCGCAATTTTCTTTGTAATTAAAACTAAATATTAACCCTGTCTGTAGGTTTGACTTGAAAAAGGTGTCTATTTTGCTACTGTCGAAAAGTGTCTTACGCTCCTCAACTCTTTTGGACAAATCATTATGCGTTTTCGCGTTAGTGTACAAACAAAATGTACTGTTTTGTATTGTACAGCCTTCGAATAAGGATTGGCTGGAAGCGTTTTTTATTAGCTCCTTTATTTCAACGTATGATTTTAAGTATTTCCTTAGTGAGAAGTCATGTTTACCCTTTAGTTGATCAATACCAAGCATGGCAGAATCCAAGTGCTTCAACTGAATGTAGCACGTCTGCCACACATGGGGATTGTCCTCGGTCTTAAACTTCACAAACACGTCGTCCCAGGCCCCAACCTTGTCCACATTTGACGCCAGGTGGAACTCGGTGACGATCTTGCTGTTCTTGAGACGCAAGAATAGTAAAGCGAGGAATCTTATTTCAAACTTTGTTCCTGATTCTGTTGCGCGACCCGTTTTGTTATCGTAGGTGTTCGGGGTTACAGCGGCGACGCTAGAAAATAAAACCATAAATATTATACAGGCAATTTTACGGCCAGTTTAGAGGGCGCTGACATCTTTGACGTCCGCCATTACGACCATTCTACTTTCTCAATACACAGCCTTCTCGACGGGATAATCCGCGATAGAATCTCAGTTTGAACCGACGTCTAAGAAGGCTGTGCCTCAATGTAACCCGCATAGACCTATTAGAAGTGGACTGAGTGCGCGCCTACACCTGCCGAGCTAACCTTTGCAGCCAAGCAGCGAGGAGTAGGGGAACATTTCTCGGAACTCGATGGCGGCACTGAGCATGCGCATTGCGTAGTGTACCGCGTGGCCGTAAGACAACTGTACGCGCACAATGTACGACAAGACTCGGAAAAAGATCCAATAAGAACGCTTAGAAAACACATCACACTACTGTTATTTATTTTATGGCATTTTATTTATATATGGCAACTTGTTTTCTCAATTATATAGCACATCAGTATTAAATCTTTAAAAAAGTGTAATTTCCTGAGTGTAGATGATTGGAAATAAAATTTTTGTAGGTTTCTGTAAATGTAAGTTTACGTTTAGGTTTATGAAAACTGTTTTGAACTTCATATTTCTATGGGTTTTGGTGGTCATTATTTCGAATATATTTCATTTTATTTTTTATTTATTAAGTAATATAATTTTTTGATCTCTCAGTTCATTGGAATTACAGAAGTGCAAAATACCAAGGATTATTGTATTATGAATATATGAAACGTTTTCTTCCCGTGTCTTGACGTACAGTTGTGCGCGGAACACGAGCTCAAACCTTACCGCCACACGGTTCGCTACGTAATGCGCATGATCAGTGCCGCCATTGAGTTCCAGGAATTCGGCCGAGGTTGGCTGCACGGAAAAGTCCGACCACTCACTCCACCCCTTACTAACTCTATGGTAACCCGTCAAAATTCTAGAAATCTAGAAAAGCAACAATAACCACAACTCCTTCCTGTGGTGTAGCCGCAATGTTTGATACCGGGAGGGGTGAACAACAACAATCACAACTCAGTACTGTGTTGTGGCCGCCATGTTTGATGCCGGGAGAAGCGAACAACAACAACCTCTTCTTACCCATGTGTTGTAGCCGCCAAGTTTAATGACCGTTGTTTTGTAGCTGCAATGTTTAATGATCTTTGTTTTGTGACTGCAAAGTTTAATGATCGTTGTTTTGTGGCCGCCATGTTTAAGTTTAACGATCTTTGTTTTGTAGCCGCCATGATAAGTGATCTTTGTTTTCTGGCCGCCATGTTAAATAATCATTGTTTTGTGACTGCAAAAATGAATGATCGTTGTTTTGTGGCCGCCATGTTTAATGATCTTTGTTTTGTAGTCGCCATGTTAAATAATCGTTGTTTTGTGGCCGCCATGTTTAATAATCTTAGTTTTGTAGCCGCCATGTTTAATGATCGTTGTTTTGTGGCCGCCATGTTTAATGATCGTTGTTTTGTGACCGCCATGTATAATGATGGTGGTTTTGTCGCCGTCATGTTTAATGCCAAGAGGGGCGAACAACAACAACCACTACTCACCCATGTGTTGTGGCCGCCATGTTTAATGACCCATGTGTTGTGGCCGCCATGTGTTATGCCGGGAGGGGCGAACAACCCTCGCCTCTCGATCTTCCGTCCATCCCTGGTGCAGCTTTCTGTAACGAGGGTTCATTGCGGTTAGTCTGTGCTACTCACCATTGCTCTAATATTTTATAATACCACACTTGCACAGCTGGGCATGGAAAAGTAATTTACCATACCTCAGATGTAAAACTAACATACCTAATTTGTTTTATAACTTTTTTTAGTCCAGCCCACTTTTTCCAATACTTGGCTTTGCCATTAAATTGGTTATCATATGTTTAAGGGTTGGAATTTTTGTCGGGTAGTTTTATTTGTTAATTTTCAAAGTCATTTGTATAAATGCACACTTCAAAACGATTTTCCGAAAAATGTCTTTAATATTCAATGATAATATAGATTGCAGGCACGCATAATAATAATATAGGTATGTATGACTAAGGATTGTCTATCAAGGTTCTGACTCTTGCTATATAAACGTGGGTTATAACCAGCAAGGTAAAGAAGACATAAGTCACATTTGTAAAAATACATTGAACAATAAATCCAAGAAAATGTTACATAACTTTCAAAGTTTACGACAAGTGTATCACTCAGCCATTGATTGAAATGGTGATAATTAGGTTAAAAAAGAAAATTTGGAAGTACTCTCTGAACATTGAAACTTAAATGGATGGCTTGTAGATTACTGGCTATTCGTGATCGCAAAACTTCGATACGCCCCTAGCGGACAAAATTGCCACTGAACTAACGGGTATAATGCTCTGTTTGCGGATTCTCGCACAAGGTACACGGTTCTTATCTCATTCTAGCTGTTATACTATTCATTTTGAAATAAAAGTTATTTCAAAATCACAGCCCCAGTAGTTTACTTGTTGTAACAATTCACCAAAGAATCGGAAAATGATCCAAATTCTGATTGTTCTCTCAACTTCAATTGCCGAAAAACTAATGATCGGATTTTGACGAGATTTTCTTAACAATATGAGCCAATAATGTGAGATAATAAAGAAATATATATTTTTAATAGAAAGTTCCCCGAACGAAAATTAAAAGAATGCACTAACACAGAGTGCATAGTTTCACGGCCCCAACCGTTGCTTTTGAGGTTCAACCGCTGCACCCTGCATATTAGGTCATGTTATGAATTTTTGTTAGGGTAGTTTCTATTTTAACTGTTTGAATTTTTATCATCTCATATACTTGATACATATTCTTAATGAAGTCTTGTCCTAATCTGATCATTATTTTTTCGAAAATTTAAGTTAAGAGAACCTTAAGCAATATGCTCATTTTCCAATGCTTTGCGTGAATTGTTAACAGGTAAACTGCTGGGTCTATTATTTTGAAATAACGTTTATGAAGACTATTGGCATGTACGCTAAATACGCTTTACTATAAGTTTTTCCTTCAAAACGAATAGTATAACAGCTAGAACGAGATAAGTGATCTACGTTTCAGCAATACCGCCAATGTCACGCTAAGAAGTTAACCCGGCACGACCGCCATATTGAAAAGTGACGTCACTCTCAAACGTCCTTGAGAGTGCGAATAAAGTTAGAGACAAAGCTACGACCAGTATTACCAAGCAAGAAGCAATTGCTGATAATAACATCATGATGTGACTCTCCAATTAGTGCAAAGAGATTATGAACAGTGGATCTTGGTGATAATCTTGCTTTATTAATAGATCGAACAAGTCAGGTTGATATTATATACTTATCACTTATATTAAACATCAAATATCGTCTTGTTTGCCAAAAGTTTAAAATTTCTTCTTAAATTGTTATAGTAATTTGTTTACTAAGCCACTATCTTACGTATTTTTGCACGAGCTTCTTTGACGTAAGATTATCCCCAGAATCATTGAATAAGTGAATACATCTATATATTTGGCATTCTGTCCGTATAATGTATTCTTATATAATTGTTATTATTTTTTTGGTGATCCGTGTTTAAGATACTTTGTTATTCACGCCAACATTGCAATATCAGCTACAATTACACACGAGTTGCTGTGTCTTAGTAATGGCGTTCGCGATGGGGCTCCATCGTGATAATTAGCCGTACAAAATATATCTTGTTTAATTATACGTTTTGGGATTGTTAATTTTCCTTGTTATTTGAGAACGGGACAAACATTTAGTACAAAATAGGTAACTGATATTTAGCCGCCATTTATTGTCTTAATAACTCGAGAAACTAATTAACTTCTGTACCAATTTTTCCACAAAACTAATGGCGTTCAATTTACATCGAGGCTTGTGGATGGTCCAATTTCAATTTGATCGGACTCTACATTCGACCGCTATCGTGAAACAGAAAAAGAAAAAAAAAAAAGAACTAGTGCCATAATAGTAGAATGGAGACGCTCGCCATGCTCGCTTGATAAGTTAAAGACAATATGGCGTGATAAGTGGCATAACATAGTAAAGAACAAACCGAGGGGCACAAAATGCTGTAACTCCATGGTTGTCCTTGAAGCTCTTGTGTCGTAACGATATTTGTTGGAACTCGCTTCCGAATCGGCGACACATATTTTACTCAAAACTACTGTTAAAAGATGGCCCCAGACAGTGTTAGACTTTAATGTAATGTGATGTTTATTGTCAAACACGTAACTTAAGACTGTTCAAGGTATTTAGCCTAACGAGTACAATACGAGCTAACATTCAGATTCTGCAAAATCTTACTAGATCAACCGAAGAAGCAATCGATAACATTTTAAAGTTCTCTCATGCAGTTAACCAGTTTAAAAGGATTTTAATAACAAGATAACTACATTCTCCTAACAAAGATAAGCACTGATAACCTTGATGTTTTCTGCGTTTAAACATCAATCAACGAATTTAAAGGATCTAAAGACCAATTTTACCGTCAGGTATCGGGAGTTCTTTATGGTACATAGAAATACAGAGGTAAATGGTCAGTCAACACAATTGTACCATTAATCAATAATAACTCTTTGTTTATTCTTGTTCAAGTTTTGATGCGTTTTGACCAATGCTTCAGCTTATACTATGTTCCTTTGAACATCTACTGGAAAGTGTTTATTTAATTGGTGTGAATAAAACTTATTTCGAATATAAGTAACAGCTATTGAAACTAGTATTTAGACTTTAGGTGGGGGAAAGGGAGGAATTAATTTCCAGAGTCTCTAAAGGAGAATAGTACCTTTTTATATTGTGCTTAACTACAAAACTACCAGTTCATATCTGTAATAAAACCATTGACTAGTCACTTATTAGAAATAAATCTTATGCTGAGTTGAGTGTTTGCTGGATTCTGGCATCCTGCTTCACTCCGTCTGAATTGCTACCCAACTATTTAACTCACCGTCCGCCAATGCCCGCGTCGTCTCAACGGTCTATCCTCGGCGAGAACACAGATAAGAAGACTCTTGAAAACAGTCAGCCAGAATTGCTAGGCGTACTTCTACGATAAGAAAGATAGATTATTAGCAAATTGTTATCGTTTATATAATAAAAGTAGGTTATCTATATTGCAACATGAAGCAATGTACAATTGGTGAACCATGGTAGATAGCTAAACTTGACTTCTTGGTATAGCAGAATGGATTGCTTTTAAATCTTAAAATGGTTACGTTTCGAGTAGGTTACACTACTCATCTATGAGATGCCTAGTCAAACGCCAGGATAAGTACAGGATTTGTTTTATTTCATGTTATTTTCAATAAGAAGAACAAACTCCATAGCAACCACAAACAAATCCTATACTCTACTCGACTGTGCAAATACCTTCTCGATCTATCTCCACGCCGCGACTTTTCATTAATTGCGTATAGTTCGGGAGCCACCCTTGAAAAATGTTGATATTTCGGGGTGTTAGCTGCACCCCTGTTGAGGCAGAAATTGCAATACATCATTAGATAGATAAAAGTAATGTGCATATCAAAACACCGTGTCTTTTTTGCCTCAGTGGTGCAAACGGCAAATAATCGTATCTAAGTGACGGCACTTGCGCGAACTAATGGGCATGCACGGACACGAATGTCGGGTACCATTACCCTTTTATCATTATCAATATTGTGTAAGTTATATATCAAATGAAAGCTATTGAAACACACAATACAACTGTATAACATTTAAGTAGCTACATTACATACCATGTCATAAAATGTAATCAACATCCGGAAATTTATCTTTTTCAATTAGGTAATATCTTATAAGTTTTGTTATAGTACTAAAAAAATCGAATTCTTAACATACAAAGCATTTATCGTAACGACAATTTAGTTATTAAAAAGTTATGTTTCTTGCATTTTGTTTGTATTTATGAAATTACGCCAGTAATTAGTAGTTTTTCACGGCAATCTGAAGCTTATCCGCAAAGATGGATACTTTTTGATCTCTTATAATTTGATCAATATGAGAATTTTCTTTAATAAAAGTTCAGTACGTAATTAATATCAGTTGATTACATAGTTTTCAACAGTGAAATGCTTGTCTTTTATTATAATTCGGGAATTATGAATTTATTTATCGCGATAAAAAGAGTTTTTTTAACGATCTCACATTTCTCAGTGAAATAGTAGAAACAACGATGACTTCATAGAAGTAAAAATCAAACAAGAATGATTTCACATTCACATTTAATACACATCCACAATTGGTTTTATCAATGTGTGTATAACTTACGAGATAAAAATTGGTTTGTGAGATGATGTAGTACAAAATAAATGACATAGTTTCTCGTCTCCAGAAGTTGTGAGGCTCGCTAACTAGCCCCTAAACGCAGTAGGATATCGGCGGGGGGAGACAGGGTGTAAAGTGGCATGCCAAGGTTGAATAGAATGAATGGGACGGTTGTTGTGACGGAGCTGAAGGTGGTCGTAAATGAAAATAAAACGATAAAACGATAAACCTTTGCACTTCCACTTGTAATTGATGGTGAGTTTCGACAATTATTTACAAATCTTTCATATAGAATTATTAAAAATAATCAATGCCACATACGAATAATAATAATAGCAGTATAAATGACAAATAATAATACTACTTATAGCTTATAGTAAAACAATGTAGGCAAAAATGTATGGAAGCGAGCGAAGCGAGCGTTTTCAGTCTATACTTATGACAGTACTTTTGTTTTTGTTTGTTATATTTTTCTCGCGATAGCGGTCGAACGGAGAGAAATTTTGAGCATCACAAGCTTCTATGTGGATCATTATAGTTTTGAGGAAAAATTGTCGAAAAAATAATGCTTACTCGAGTTATTATTTTGTCAAACCAAATAGTTAAACGAAAAATCATCTTGTTTACAAAGTAAAAACCAACATATAGATCTGGTTTGACATTACACTGATAGGTGAAATTACGTGGGTAATTTCTGCGTGTGATTGCTTGAAAGTTACTACCCTACTAGTCACTTGGTACGAAACCTAACTCGGGTATTAGATTTCCAAGTTAGATTTCGTAACAGGGTAGCCACTTTCAAGCGTTCACACACAGAAATTACCCACATAATTTCACCTACCCGTGTAATGTCGGTAATGTAAACCAGTTAGAGTCGTTAGACTCCGCGCTATCCGTTATTGGTTATTGGGAACGCTGTGCATGCGCCGGTTGATTGTGCGCCGGTTGATTGTTGATGTATACACATGCTCTATTGAACAATGCCGGTATAGAGTTGGAAACTTTTCGGCAGAATGTTGGTTTTCATAGGTTTGCATTTCTATTGCTTTCTATAAAATAGGAACTATATGTCAACGAAATAGGTAAGCTATGCACCATCATTATTTTATATTGAACAACGGCAGCAAGTATTTTAAAAGAAAGTTCTACGCTTCATTCATTTTATTTTTATTTCATTTTTTTAAAATTTCAATTCATTCATTTTATTACTTTTGCGTGTCATTTGCGTGTGTTTTTACGATTACTTTTTTAGTATGTTCACTATGAAAACAATACAATTTACTACATATACCTTCAGAAACACAATACAAACGTAGACATAAATTAAAATGTAATATTTTATAAATTATTATATGATGCACAACTCGATAAAGATAACGAAATACTGTGCGGGACGAACAACACAATGTGACAACTCCCGTCAGTGTCTTGTCACACATTGAAAGCACCGACTTGAAAAACTAGCAGAACAAATCTTTTAGCAAATATTATAAAGAGTGAGTTATCTTTCCTTTTAGCAGATGGGGCTATTGGGCCTTTTATGTTTTATTTATACAACCTTGTTATTGGTCCCAGATGGGCTGTCAATACAAGTAAGCTTGCGGCAGTGGGTCACTCGCCACTGAATGGGTACGGGGCTATCCTTACGAGAACTAAAGAGCGATCGAGTCTTCCTTTTTCCGCGCTCAAAACAAAAATCTCGATGCTTGAAAAATAGTAGTAGTGGAAATACGCATCGTCGGATAAGAAGACGAAAAACTTGAAAACCAAAATAGATATTGCAAATTGGTAACTTCAATAGAGCGCACAATTTAATGTTCATTAATTTGATAATAATATTTGTCTACATTTAAGTAATTATATCGAGGTTAGAGCTGGACGAAGTCGCAAAATCTAAAGAAAACGTAAATTCAAAATACTATAATATTCTTTGTTTACTAAACAAAAATACAAAAAACCATAACTGACTGTTCCTAACATACAATTTAGTATAAGGTCCATTTTAAAGTTTTTTTGTACCAAATAAAAATTACTGTGACCTTGCATGGATGAAAACAAACGTTCATGATTTCCGTAAGACGGTCACGTGGTTCACTATTATTGTTCATTGTGGGCGTAATATAATAATAATAATACATAAAAATGACAAGATACAATATCTAAAGCTTACACAAAGATGCATCGTATGAGCTATTAGTTGCAATGTTTTTTTAATTTCTTATATTGTAAAAAAAAACTGATAAAATAAGCTTCCTTCGAAGTAGATTAATTCCGTAATTAATTCGCGATTTGTGTTTAGTAACATCCATCTGATGAACTTCCATAGCATATATTATGAGCAAACGTTTCAAGATCTTTCATTTGATATATTATACGTTGTCGTATCATAGTAAATAGTGATGATACACGACTATATTCAATCATATGCGTGCGATTACAATAGCAAAAATTATGAATTTCAAATCAAATTATTCGGCGTTTGCACCACTAAGGCAAAAAAGGCACGATTACTTGAGATGCACATTTACTTCGTCTAACTCATGGCATATTGCATTCTCTGCCTCAAAAGGGGTGCAGCAGTGCAAAACATATTTCGGGGGTGGCGTCCGGTCTAGTATTCTCCATTCGTGATTCACCCCACGGCCGCTCTACAGGTTCGATCCCGGTGGCGCTAGTGTTTGTATCGCAAGATGTTATCTCTGAGATGCTTGTTGTGGTTTCCGCACGTTGTTGATGCGATGTGTAGTATAGGTCTCTCACTCGCCTGAGTTTATTAAGGTGTTTGGGGATTTCAGTGGCTTCACGGACAAACGGGACCGATGAAGCTGGACAATGACTTACAGATAAAGACACCGATAGCCGTGCATAAAGTTATGACAGGCGAAAAAATAATTATTGCTCATATTACGATTTAAAAATAATTTAAAATATTGTTATGTATAATATAAAAGAAAAATTATCGAAAGTGTTGTGTATATTTAAGCTAAAAATCTAAAAACTTTAAGATCTATGAAATGAATTTGTGAGAACTGAAAACTCATAAATAAACTTTAAATGTGTCGTGTGAAGCCAACTGCCAGCATTCAAGTTAAGCAACCATTACATTACATTAGACGTAACAATTGATAGAAAGGTTCTCCTTCACAAAAACTTATCAACGCTTTTTAACGTTGGTTAGTAAAGCTTACTTTGAGGAAAAAGCTTTTCGTTTTAAATATATATATTAAACTCAAGTTTTACTTTTTGCAAGCAGTGTATGGAAACCCAATGTATTTAAGAAAAAAACAACTTCAAATGTATTGCATAAAAAACATCTTATACACTTAAATGTATAATATCATTGTACAGCCTTTGCTGGAGGTTTTTGTATTTAACCGTTTAGCATAAGTTATACGATAGGGAGGTAATGCTATTTAAAATCTGTTTCATATAGTTGTGATCACTGTAAAAATAAGATGCATTTAAAGCAATACTGCAAACAATCACATATAGTTGGGGGTATAGTTATAGTTGGGTCAAAGTAAGTATTCTGATGCTAACGACACAGCCGAGCCCAAGCTTAATCCCTACCATCTAATCTTAACAGGTCCATTGTGGATAATTTAAAACCTTACGCTGGTTACCTGTAACGGTTGGTGTGGACAAACCGCCTGTGCACTTGACTAAGCTGAACCATGAATTTACGAATGTGTGAAGAACGCCAGGTATCTGTTGCTTTTCTTTCAATTGACGCGGATGAAAGGGGCAGTAGACAATAACCTGAGATCGGTATGCGAATACTTACGTTGGGGCTATAGTTGTGTTTCGTGTTGCATTCCTCACCATGCCAGAGAAGACCCAACACCTACAAAATAAAACTTTTTATTATTTACAGTTATAGAGACAAAAATCTACCTTTTTTAAGAAAAGGCTGGCAATGTACATTAAATGAAGTCAAGGGTCTAGCGTCCTGATTAAAATACAATATATAGGATTTTGCAAAACAAATTTTAACTATTAAAATTAATATTACACATTCATAAGACAAAATGACAGCTTACAACTAAAATGCGTGAGTGTTTTGGGTGGGGGGGATGGGGGGGTCCGACTTTGGTTCCACCTCAGTGGCCGATGTCCTAATGCGTCCACATTAATATCAGTTACACATGAAAGTCGTGATGTCAAAGGAATGTGAACCGTGCTGCTATCTAGCGTTGAATTCACCGAAGTGTTTTTGTCGGACACTCAAACAAGGAGTTTTTTTCATCGAATATCGGACGATAACTGGAGCACAGAGCTAACAGAGTGAAACCAACTTACAGGTGGATTGCATCTTAGCGCAACACTGGATAATTTTTGGGTTTTGGTTTTGTTGGCAGACTTCTCGGAGAGGGGAGTGGGGATGTCGGTGGAGGGAGCAGAACCTTTTTTCTCACTGCAAATACATCGTATCTACGCTTTCATAACCATCGATATTGCAAGTATAAGAACACATACTTAAATGTGTATCATACATTAATACAATAAACCGGCTTTCTATGTATCTCATCATACACCCTTCCCGGTATGAAAGCCCTTTATCAGCTAAGAAGCCACCGTATTTTACCTCTTTATTAGTTCCATTATCAGTGGCGGCCCGACCATATAAATTTGGGGCCATGGCTTCGCGAGCGTTAAGGGGTGGGTGGGTGGGTAGGTAAAGTTGGTCGAAACCATAAATTAAAAAGGGAATCGTAAAACAAAATGAGTTGTAAAGAATGTGATAATGCGTATCTACAGAATACTAATACAGAAACACTTCTTAGTTCTAATACAACAAAATTGGCGTTAAATAGAGTACAAAATCATTTTTCCTTAAAAGCCAAAATGATTTACAAACAAAACATTCTAATTGCGCGCTTAAAAGAAAATAGAGGGGCGTGCCTGTAGCGAGCGTCCTATTACTGTCCACCCCTAATGGACTACCCTAATGATACTATCTTGTGAATCAGACATTAAGATCAGACATCGACGCTGCAATTGATGAGTTCGCTTCCAGGTCTACACTGCTCTCCAAAATTCTGCTGTTAAATAAGTGTCAAAATCACAAATGCTCCTTCTGTTTGGTCAACTTGTATACTTTGCTATATTTATGAAAATATCTGAGTTTTCATGAGTGAACTTTTAACCTGCATTTAACATTACGAAATATAGGCCTGCACCAACATGAAAGAAATATTATCATAAGCGTAGTGCCATTATGTTTATAAAATACCATACACTTTTTTCATAATAAGGTAAAATCAGATTCAAGTTTAGCAATGTTATTTGTAAATATTAAACATATTCATTTTGTTACGCCGATAACTTAAGTTTCGATTTTTAAAGGTGTGTATAAAACGTGAAATAGCCACTTCTGGTGGCCGTGGCATCGCCCCACAACCCTCCTGACTTCGAATCTTCACCACATCCCATTACGCCATTATGAAAACCTAAATGCGTATACTCATAAAATCCAGTTATCTTGTTTTAAATCCCATATTAATTGTCTACAATAAATGAATAGTCAATATTACATACACGCCCGGACTGGCCAGGTCCGCTGGTCCGCCGATCGCGGAGGGCCCCCAGCTCGAGGGTGCTTGGGCCCACATAACGTAAAAAAGTCACGTAAACTAGTTTTTTTCTAAACTTAAAATAGTCAAAAATCGACTTCGGTCGTCTTTAGGCCAAGACGTTATGTCCAGTCTGCTTCTTATTAATGTTGAGAGGGATTTATTTTATGATTTGGACAAAAATAAAATAATAGATCAAGTAGCCTTAACAAGTGAGTTGCTTACAAGGAAACTGTTACTTTAGGGCTAGGGGAGTAAAATGTCGAATCATCTCAGTTAAGTTAAGCCCCTTCTATTTTAGTATAAGAACATTTTAAACTGTTAAATACATTTTTCTAATCCCTAAAATCCGTTTGTCATCATTTTTACTACGCAAATAATTGTGACATAATTCATTAATGCTTTGGTGTGAATAAAATACTGCACTTCATTTTGAACTCCGTTGTAATTATTGGCAGCTCTATAGCATGTGTTTTGTAGTGTTGTGGTATCCTAAAAATACTGTGAATTTCTTATTTTAATAAATAATTAAGTCATCAAAAGTCGAAAATCATAATATTCGTATAAAAACCTAGCTGAATTTCTTCATCTTTATAAGTGCCAAAATAGCGTAAAAACGCGTTTTCATTGTTTTCAAGCACCTATAATTTAAAATTCCGGAGGAGGACCCCCGGACCCTCCGTTTGCTTGGGGGTATTCCATCCCCCCCCCCCCAGACCCCCCGGTAGAGAGCCCCTATAAAGGTTTTAGCAGAGGGCACCAAATGGTCCCAGTCCGGGCCTGATTACATAACACGAATAAAATTAATCATTTAGAATTTAAATATTACCATGTATATTGGTGAAGTCAGTAATCGTATTTAGCGCTTGCTTACTGTCGGCTCATCAACGTTTCAATTATTATTTTGTTTTTAATAACACATTTGTGTAAATTTACAACACATAATTTTATTGGAACAACTTTTCTTTTTATTTCATTCTAAACTAATAACGTGTTATGAACATTTTCCACCCCTCCCTCTTAATCCTATTCAATTTCAAAGAATCCAAAATATGAAATTATTTAAGAGCCATGCATCTATGCATGACACTTACAATGGAAGAAAACCTGAAAAGCAAACACGAGTTACACATTTCCATACTGCCTCTACTCCTCTACAAACGCTTAAATCCACATTAAAAAAACTCTATAAAAAAATTTCGCCTGCGGCGCTGTTGTGGGGGGCGTCCCCCCCACCCCCCCCATTCATTCGCGCCCGAAGTCGATTTCCACGCAGTCGGTGGTGGGTGGTATATGCTACGAATTTGGCCCCGGGCATATCAAAGGGGTCGGGCTGCCACTGTCCATTATCATGTAGATACTCTTAGCAATGCTACTTTCTTTATTTATCTAAAAGGCTTATGTCAGGGACGGTTTTATGACTTAATATGACCTTGAAGTACTAACCTATAGCGGTTGAATAGAAACACTGCGGTGATGGCACATTCCTGGTAGGTGGCGAACCTAGCGGTGAAGCTCTAACTGATGTCGGTTGACCTTGTAATACTAGCCTATAGCGGTTGAATAGAAAGACTGCGGTGCTGGCACATTCTTGGTAGGGGGCGAACCTAGCGGTGAAGCTCTAACTGATGTCGGTTGACCCTGGAAAAGATGAAAAATAGTTGTTTTATAATAGGTAACATCTTTATCGACTCAAACAAGATCCAGCCCGCAGGGCAGCGCAATTATTTTCATGTAGCCGCCTTTATAAGGGTAAATTCTACGTGTTTCCGGTCTTCACACAAGACGCCAAATACATTGGAATAGTAGGACATCTTTGCTGGATTATGGTTGGTAGTTCAGCGATCTCTCTCCAGGGAATATTTGTGAAATTGATCTCTGAAAACCCATCCATTTGTCTTTATTCGGAATCAATTGATATTTTTGTAAAATATTGGTTTACACACATTCCTAAGAGTTAAGTTTAAGATTTCATTTTCATGGCGTTGTTTTACTTAGGATCTCTCCCATAGCAGGTAAAGTCGTCGTACAACAACCTCGGAATTGCTTCCGTCACGGGTGGTTGAGCGGCAGCCAACCAGCGGTCGTGGCTCATTCAGATACCTGCTCGGGTTGGCCGAGACAGTTAACACATCACTGACTTATGAAGAAAGCATTACTGAAGTTGTTGTACGACGACTTTCCCCCTTATAGAAGTTATTTTCTTGCCACCATAATGCGTCTACTTTATTTTGAGTGGCCCTAAGGAAACATTTGACTACATTTGACGCCGTTTAATGTATAGCTCGGGAAAAGCCAAGGTCACTTTGAACATGGGGTAATCGGGCCCTTGGTGAGTATCTAGTAATAACACATTATTATATTGTGAGATAAAAATTAGTACTTGTTCTTTATTTCATTTATACCTAGTTTTATTTAATTGCGTGATTTATGGATACTTTACGGTAACTCTTGTGTTTCCTCACAGTGGTCGTCACCGTAAAGTATGCGCTGTGCTCGGCTATTTCGTCAGTCTTGTTCGATTATAATTTCCTGTTTGTGCAGCAACTTTGCTGACTGCTCGGTTCAGGAGGGGGCTGGTTCGTTGACTTCGTCAGTGAGCCCGGGTCCCACTCTTTCGTGATTGTCACGGGAGGGGGTCGAACCGAGTAGTTTGATTGGTAGTTTATGACATGGGACAGCCGGCGTTATGCAGAGAGGGGGTGACTGGGGTATGACGTAGGAAAGTCTAGGTGCAAGGGAACACGTGTGTTATTCAGGGCATTCGGCATTCGACTGGGGACCGGAACGAACGGAGGACCAACACCAAGGTAGACCGGGGGAAGATTCAACAGTGAGAAAGAGGGGACAAGACCAAGTGGACACGGAGGCCGCCAATCGAGACAACACCCACGCGGCCAGGACGGACACGGAGACTGGGATCGGACACCGGGAAACCAAGGTAGAGGCACTCCGACCGCACTTCTAAATCTAGCTGTACAGGGTAACCCGTAGACAGATTCGCCACTACTCAGCCACGGTTATGATAAATGTTTTACTAAATAAATCACGGTTCCTTTATTGTTTGAATCAAAGACTTATCATTCCTAAGCTGTTTGAACTGGAACGTCCTTATCCCTTAGTAGTGAGAACAATCCCTAGAGTTACGCCCCAGTACATCTACGGGACCTTCGACTTCGGAGTCCGTGGGTTCGAGACCGAGCCGACGGAATTGGGTTGGAGACACGGTAGGTTCTCGCTATCTAACATATGGTGAAAGCGCCGTTGCAAGACTTAGTTTTGTTGTATTTGGACTACCTAGGTCAAGCAGTTTTTTTTTATTCTTCTAAATTCAATTTTCGTTTTACTTATTACATCGTGGCTGTGAGTCTTTGCTATTCTGTCTATGTGGTTCAAGGCTGTTCATTCATCTCTCTAGCACTGTTTGCTGCGTGTGCACTAGTGCGTCGGGTTTCTATCAACGCGCTTATCACCTCGACTGGCGGCCATCATACATTCCTTTCGTATGTATGAGTGACACAGGAGTTTTTTACGAACGTGTATTGGTGAGTGGTGCACTCCATTCATGTGTGAAGTCCCCTCTGACAGGACTTTGCGTTGGCTATCGCGTACCTTGGGTATTCCTAGTTCTGGTGGCAGTCTGTCGGAGGGCGAGAGGTAATTGGAGTGGTGCTATAGGCGACAGTTAGAGGAACAGGCAGTTGAGGGTGCGGATTTGTCGGGCATAGGAGGTGAGCTTCTAGATTCTCCCGAGTCGTTGCGGAGTGGGTAAGGGCGCGCTTGTGTGTCTCTCACAGTTCTGTCGCAGAGGGTGGAAGAGGCGATGGTGGGTATGACGGTGGCTCCTAGCATGTTCCGCCCTGGTGTCGAGGATGCGGAGGAATAGATTGAGCGTTACGAGACAGCGGCAGGAGCCAGTGGGTGGTCGGAGGAACGGATGGTGGTTGGTTTTCCCTGTTTTTTGGAGGGATCTGAATTAAAGTGGTTTCGCACTTTCGATCGACGACGACGAGCAGAGTTAACGGGCGACCCGCCTGAACCTCGGCCACTTGTCTGGGCCTCACTGAAAGATCTTTTTCTAAGGACTTTCGGGGTTGGTATGGGGGCTCCACATTACTGGGCCACGAAGCTCGCTAACCGAGTACAGCAGCCGGGGGAGAGTGTTCGGTCGTATGTCTTTGCCAAAGCTGATATGTGTGACAAGGTGGATGTAGGGATGACTAAGGAGTTTCGGGTTCATTGGGTTAGGGGTGGTTTGCGTCGGGATATGTATGAGTGTGTGATTGGGCGCACATTTCCTGATTTGGACAGTTTGCTGGCTCATTTAGTGGAGTTTGAGATGTGTCGGAGTGGGGAGTTGCCTTGTGGTCAGCCTGGGAGTTCAGGGGTGAATGGGGGTGGTCAACTAGTGGCCTCGGTCTCGTCATCTCAGGACCTGGGTCTTCGGGTGGTTATGGATATGATTCGTGACATGGGCGAACAACTGCAGACGTTACAGGAGCGTGTGGTCAAGGGGGGGTCGTCGGCCTCCCCTTACAGCGCGCAGATGGGGGATTTGGCTGACATGCTGCGAACTCTGTCGACTAAGGTGGAGTCTTCTGCAGGGGGGGTGTTACCTGCCGCTGCGGCGGCGACACAGCTGCTTCTTCGGTGGGGTCTGGGGGGAGGTTTTCTGCTCATAGTCGGTCTCGGTGGCGGCAGAGGTGTCGTAGGCGCTGTTGGGTGTGTGGGAGTGTCAGGCATTTGAAAACGAGTTGTCATCTTAAGGGTGCGCGGGTGCGGCTCGCTCATAGGAATCGCCATTTAGAATTGTTTCCCCAACTGTACGCATCTATTCTCCAGGGTTCTGGGGGGGAAACGCGACCCTCTATGTCCATAGATGGTGTGAATGCTTCTGGTGAGGTGTCCAGGGGTGCGGAGGGGGATGTGGCTGCGGGGCTGAGCGAAGCTGGGTGGCCAGACAGTGTTGAGGTGGTAGTTATTCCCGCCTTTGGTGCGTTGCGAATACCTGTCGAGTTGGAAGGGGTTGTTTTGAGTTCCCTCGTTGATTCGGGGGCCGGGGTGTCCTGTGTTAATACGGATTGGGTGCGACATATGGATCTTAACCCCGTCGAGGGGTTGGTCTTGCGTACGGCGGACAATTCGTCCCTGCGGGTAGTTGGCCGGGTGGAGGACGTTCGACTTTCTATTGGGGGTCGGGCCTTATCTCTGTCATTTATTGTTGTGGATGGATTGGCTGTCGATTGTTTGTTAGAGAATGATTTCTGTCGCGAGTATGCTGTAATAATTGATTCTCAGTCGGAGCGCGTGGTGCTTCACGTGGGTAATGAATGTGTACAGGTACCGTTTGGGGATGGTTCACCCTGTGTTTTGGCCAGGGAGGAGGAAGGGTTGTGTGGTTTCCTGTCACATATTTAGGGTTGCGAGGAGGAAAACGGGCGGGTACTTGTGGCTAAGGAGGTTACTCTTGAGCCGGGTCGGACTGGTATGGTTGAATTTGTTGTTTCGTGGGCCGGGCTGGCGGGCGCTAATGTTTTCGAGCCAGTTAGTTCTCTATTATGTAAACGCGGCTTGATCATGCCTTCTGTGTTGTTATCTGGTATGAGCGCGGGCGTCTTGCCTATCGCGAATGTCACTACACAGCCGGTACGGCTGTTTACTCGGTCAGCGTTGGGCACAGTGGAAGAGGTGGAAGTTCTACGGAGCGAGTCAGGGGTGGACAAAGTGCAGGACATCCCGGTCTGTGGACTGGAGTGACACGACACGCTTAGGGATGTTTCACCTGACATAGCGTCTCACAATGTGAATAAGGATATGCCAGCGGGGGCGCGTCAGCCCTTGCTGGATTTGCTTGCGCGTTATCATGACGTGTTTGCGTGGTCCTCAGACCTGATAGGTGGCTGTAACGTGGGAAAGTGTGATATTGAGCTCAAGGATCCCACTTCTGTTCACATGCAGCCCTATTGGGTCAGCCCGGGGGAGCGCGAAATCATACGAGAGCATATTGATGACATGTTAAAAGCGGGGGTGATTACTCCTTCCCAGTCTGAATGGGCATCCCCTATAGTGTTGGTTAAGAAAAAGAATGGGAAAATAAGGGTAGTGGTTGATTTCAGGCGTCTTAATCTCCAACTGAAGACGTTTAGTTATCCAAGCGCGAATGCGGAGGACCTGTTGGCGTGTTTGACTGGGTGTACGGTGTTTACATCCCTTGATTTGGCTTCGGGGTTTTGGCAGCTTCCGTTAACATCGAAGCAAAGGAGATATGTAGTTTTGCATGTTGCATGGGTTTGTTCAAGTTTGAAGTTTTACCTTTCGGGATATCGACTGCTCCAGCTTTGTTTCAGGCTGCGATGGACAAGGTTCTAGCAGGGTTAAAGTGGTCGGCGTGTGTGTGTTATCTTGATGACGTCCTGTGCATGGGGAGGGATTTTACGGAACATCTGGCGCGATTAGAGTTGATGTTACAACGGTTTCGTGCGGCCCATCTCACTCTTAATCCTGAGAAGTGTTCGTTTGGATATGATAGGGTTAGGATGTTGGGACATGTTGTGAGTGCGGAGGGGGTGGCTCCCAATCCAGAGACGGTGCAGGCGGTGTTGGACTTTCCGGTTCCACGGAAACTCAAGCAGGTGCGGTCGTTTGTTGGGCTGGCCTCGTTCTATCGTAAGTTCATTGAGAACTTTTGTAGATTTTGTGTACCCCTGACTGACTTGACGAAGAAGCAAGTCAAGTTCATTTGGGGTCCAGAGCAAGAGAGCGCTTTCCGTACGTTGCAGGACAAGCTTCTCTCAGCCCCTATTTTGAGGCATTTCTCCGATTCTGCGCCTACGCAGTTGCGTACTGATGCTTCGAAGGAGGGGTTGGAGGCGGTCATTCTACAACAGTTTGACTCCGAGTGGCACCCTATTGGTTATGCGTCGAGAAGGTTAACAAAAGCAGAAGCTAATTATGGGGTGACTGAGCTGGAATGCTTGGCTATCGTATGGGCAGTTAAATATTTCCGTCATTTTTTGTGGGGACGGCCATTTCAGGTCGTTACCGATCACTGCGCGTTGTGTTTCTTACGGAAGAACTGCGAACGAGGTGGTCGGTTGGCGAGGTGGAGTATCTATCTGCTGGATCATCAGATTGAAATCATCTATAAATCGAGGAAAAAACATCTGGATGCGGATTGTATGAGTCGTTTATTACCGGTGGGTGGTTCTGAGCCGGATGATGTGGAAAGTGATATGGAGATAATGACGTTGCCAGTAACAGTAGAGGATATCGCCCAGTCACAGAGAGGGGATGATGCTTTGGCAGAGCTGATGGACGCTATGACTGATACTGAGGGTGCTACTTCGGAAGTTCGTCGGCAAACGAGGAGTTATGTTTTGGAGAATGGGGTGTTGTACAGGAAACATTTTTCTGTTCCCGGCCCTAGTAAGTTGTTGGTTATCCCTGAAAATCTGAAGGTTCAAGTTTTGTATGATGCTCATGATAGTCCGGCGGGTGGTTCGCATTTGGGATACATCAAGACGTTCGGTAAGCTGCGTCAGCGATTTTATTGGGATGGAATGGCTAGGGAGGTGGACGCTTATGTGAGAAGCTGTGGGGATTGTCAGGCTAGGAAAGTGCCCAATTTGTTGCCCGCGGGTTTACTACAGCCTATACCGGTGGGGGAACCATTTGATATGATCGGTATCGATCTCTTGGGTCCTCTTAAGCGTAGTATTGGCGGTCATCGCTTCATTGTAACGGCCACCGACTATGCTACGAAGTGGGCTATAGCTCGCCCTATTCCGTCTGGGGGTGGGACAGATGTGGCTATATTCCTTGTTGATAATTTGATTTGCGTGCATTCTTGTCCCCGAATGATTTTGAGTGACCGGGGGGCTGTGTTTCTCGGGGCTCTCGTGTCGGAGATTTTGAGGGGCTTGGGTGTTCGTTCCCTTTACACCACCGCCTATAAGCCTAGCACTAACGGCCTCTGTGAACGGTTTAACGGCACGCTCGCTACCATGTTGTCTTTCTATGTTAACTCTAAGCATGACAATTGGTGTGAGTATGTGTCGTTGTGTACATTCTCTTACAATGTGTCTATTCAAGCTACGACCAAGTACACGCCGTTTTATTTGGTATACGGGCGTGAGCCTACGTTGCCGTTGGATGCTGGCTTGGACCTGGATTTGCAGATGGGGGTTGATAGCGCTGAGAGGGTGGAGGCTCTACGGGAAGCGAAGCGGCTAGTGTTAGATGTTATTAAGGCTGAACAAGCTGTTCAGAAGGATAGATATGACAAAGGGCGTCGTCATGTGTCGTATGACGTGGGACAGTATGTGAAAGTGTTTTTTTCCTTACGGAAAGTGGGCCAAGTCGAAAAGTTTATGCATCGTTGGTTAGGTCCTTTCAAAATTGTGTCAAAATTGTCTGATTTGAATTATGTAGTTAAATTAAAATTAAATAATAAATGGGTTGATGACACTGTCCACGTTTCGCGCTTGAAGCCCTGGTACGATCCCGACGAATGGCGGTTGCCCTGGCCTGCTTGATGGATAGTGTTTTGTGTTGTATGTGCTCTATATGGCGGCTTTGTATGTGACTCTGGTCTTGTTTTTACAACGCTTATATTAACTTGCCTTGTTTGTCTGGACGGAATCTTTGAATCGATATTCCACCTACTTCTAGATGTCCGATCAAGCTGAATTTTTTACACAGACGTATTTCTGATGACAATACATACACCAACTGTCATATTTACTAAATTATTGTCAATTAATTCATCATTATTAATTAATTAATGTTTTACATGGAAATCGATAAATCTTTGAATCGATATTCCACCTACTTTTAAATGTCCGATCAAGCTTAAATGTTTTACACAGACGTATTTCTAATGACAATACATGAATCAACTGTCATATTTACTAAATTGTCAATTAATTCATCGTTATTAATTAATTAATGTTTTGTATGGAAATCGATGTTTAAACCACTTTACAACGTCAAATCAAGTTTAAAGTTTTTACACAGACGTATTCTAATGACAATACACGAATCAATTGTCATATTTACTAAATTATCAATTAATTCATCATAATTAATTAATTAATGTTTTATATGGAAATCGATGTTTAATCCACTTCCCAACGTCAAATCGAGTTGAAAGTTTTCACACAGACGTATTTTTAATGAAAATACACGACTCAATTGTCATATTAACTAAATAATCAATAAATTCATCATAATTAATTAATTGATGTTTTGTATGGAAATGGATATTTCACCCACTTTCTAACGTTGAATTGAGCTGAAAGTTTTCACACAGACGTATTTTTAATGACAATACACTAATCAATTGTCATATTTGCTAAATATTCAATTAAATCGTCATAATTAATTAATGTTTTATATGGGAATCGATGTTTCACCCACTTTCGAACGTCAAATTGAGCTGAAAGTTTTCACACAGACGTATATTTTAATGACAATACACGTATCAATTGTCATATTTACTAAAAATAGTCAATTAATTCATCATAATTAATTAATGTTTTATATGGGAATCGATGTTTCACCCACTTCCCAACGTCGAATCGAGTGTAAAGTTTTCACACAGACGTATTCTTAATGACAATACATGAATCAATTGTCATATTTACTAATTACTCAAAAAAGCCATCATAATTAATTAATTGATGTTTTATATGGGGATCGATAAAACACTCACTTTCAAACGTCGAATTGAGCTGAAAGTTTGCACACAGACGTATTCTGAATGACAACACATAAATCAATTGTCATATTTACTAAATAATCAATATAGTTATTATAATTAATTAATCGATATTCGATATATATTCGATTGCAAGATTCTTTAAGACTAAAAAGTATAAAATAATATTACATGAAAAAAATATATTTTTTTGAAAACAACGCTTATATCCAAATGCACTAAAAAGCAAAAAATAAATTTTCGCCCAACAAATTTTTGCCTCACTCGGAAAATAAAAGCGTTGGGCGCTTTCCCTACATAAACAGCAGAATACTGCAATCTATGTCAATACCGAAAGCGGCAAACGCTTTTCTTTTCCGAGTGAGGCAAAAATTTATTGGGCGAAAATTTATTTTTTGCTTTTAAGTGCATTTAAATATAAGCGTTGTTTTTAAAAAAATATATTTTTTTCATGTAATATTTTTTACTGTGTAGCTGCAATCTTGGTTGTCCGTGTTGCATCTCGCCTTTGTAGGTGCGACTCTCGACTGTGTCGGACCTTAGCGGCCCCTGGGGGGGGGGGGGGGGGGCTGGTTTGTGTGTGGGAGCAATCAGTTGACGGGGGCAGGGGATTGAACCCGGGACTGTGAGATTGAAGAGAGTTGGCTATATGGATGGTGTGAGTGCTTTTGCATCCATATTCCATGTCACACGCGTTGGCCTGGTATGCGGGTGATCGCCGCTATCTGTGCTGATGAGTGGCTCGTGTCAGCATTTCCGCTCGCGTTGGTGAGCTTCTAGCTCGCTATAAGTCCTCTTTCTTTATATCATTGGGCCTGGTTTATTACTTTGTCAGCGCAGCAGTTTTGTCTTCGCTCGTCGGTAGTCGAGGTGCAACGAGGATAATCGTGATGTGCGGTTGCGCGTTAGTATGCTTGTTTAGTGTGATTGTTTAGTGTGATTGTTTAGTGTGATTGTTTAGTGTGATTGTTTAGTGTGATTGTTTAGTGTGATTGTTTACTATGATTGTTTAGTATGATTGTTTGGTATGGTTGTTTCGTTTGTTTGGGTGATGTGTAGCTATTGGGGGCGTGTCTGTGACGGGACTTAGCACGGGCGATGGACAGTCCGTGTGTACAGTCCCGTCCGGTGGCATGACTGAATGGATGGATGGACAGTCCAATGGGGGTGTCATGGAGCGTGACAGCACGGACGATGGACAGTCCGTGTGTCTGGTCACGTCCATTGACTATGGGGCGGACGATGGACAGTCCGGTGGCATGACTGAATGGACGATGGACAGTCCAATGGGGGGTGTCATGGAGCGTGACAGCACGGACGAAGGACAGTCCGTGTGTCTGGTCACGTCCATTGACTATGGTGCGGACGATGGACAGTCCGGTGATGCGTGTCTGTGACGGGACTTAGCACGGGCGATGGACAGTCCGTGTGTGCAGTCCCGTCCGGTGGCATGACTGAATGGACGATGGACAGTCCAATGGGGGGTGTCATGGAGCGTGACAGCACGGACGATGGACAGTCCGTGTGTCTGGTCACGTTCATTGACTATGGTGCGGACGATGGACAGTCCGGTGATGCGTGTCTGTGACGGGACTTAGCACGGGCGATCAGCAGTCCGTGTGTGCAGTCCCGTCCGGTGGCATGACTGAATGGACGATGGACAGTCCAATGGGGGGTGTCATGGAGCGTGACAGCACGGACGATGGACAGTCCGTGTGTCTGGTCACGTTCATTGACTATGGTGCGGACGATGGACAGTCCGGTGATGCGTGTCTGTGACGGGACTTAGCACGGACGATGGACAGTCCGTGTGTACAGTCCCGTCCGGTGGCACGGATTCGGGTTTCGACGTTGGACAGTCCAAAGGGGGCGTGTCGTGTAGGCGCCGTCACGCCGTCGTGTAGGTGTCGTGTTGACTAATTGACTTTGGATCGTAACACGGCTAGGGGAGCGGCGAGTCCGATGGTTGATCGGGTGCCTGGTTCCTTGGTGTATGTACAGGGGTGGTTTACTCTGGTGGGGATGTTCATAGAAGTGTTAGGTTTAAGACTCGTTCGTTATGGCGTGGCTTTGTCACATTTTAGATTATTTGTCTCTTCTCTTCTCTCTTCTGTGCGCATGCACTAGTGCAGTTGTGAGGAAGTGGGAGGAAAATTAGTTTTATTTGATTACTTTTAATGTTTTTTATTAGGTTTAGTGTTTTTTTGGACATTCCCGGTGTTTTTCTTTGCTTTGCGGCCGCTTGGCATTGGGTTTCGTAGGTAACAGCTTTGTGTGCATCGAGTGTACTGGACTCTTGGTCGAAATCGCGGATTTGTCGCTTTCTATGATCATACTCATTTTCTTCTGTGGCAGTTCCTGTAATGATTGATTACTTCCCATTGCGATCACAGGAGCTTATTGGATCGTTGTTTTGTCGACTGTGTCGATTTGTGTCTTTCAGGTTTCACGTGTTGCGTGGTGCATTCATCTGTTTATTCATGCGTGTCGTGGCAGGTCACGTGTGTTTGGTTTTCTTCGCCATGTGTTGTTGGCTCTCTGCGGAGAGTAGGAGGGAGTAAGAGGGAGGCGTAGTTTTACTATTGTGCTGACGACTGTCGTCATGACTCACTACTATCTGGAGTGCTTCTTGGAGTAGTCTTGTCTCTCCCATATTTGTTGATGTTTGCATCGACTTGAACAAGTCAAGGTCGCTCCGTTGTAAGCTGTCAGCTGTTCTATCTGACGGGAGCCGTATGCTGGTAGCTACCCACTCTCTGGGACAGTGTCTCTTGGGAAAATGGTTGCTGTCAGTCTTGTGCACAATAGTGTGGTGGTTTTCATGATAGTAGTTGTAGTTTTATTAGTATCGTTAAATTCAGTAGGTATACATGATGTACATAGAGTATTACGGACGGGAATGCGGTTGTGGGGATGCAATACTGCTGGTTATTTTTGTGTGTTGCAGTATGTGGCATCTCGAGGCTGTGTTCAAACCGACGATAATAATAATAATTTTTGTAGGAATACCCGTTCTAGGGTGCACACCAGCTTTACCTGATGTGCCCCTCTTCAGGTGACTAACTAGGTTATTAGGGTGTTTGGATAGTTGGGAAGGAATGTCCGAGGGCTGATAGTATGACTCAATCCCAGCATTCGCTTTTACGACTGAGGAAAACCTCGGAAAAAACCTTCAGTCAGGACTGCCGGTGGCCGGAATCGAACCGGCGACCTCCCGAATTAGAGTCTCGCGTCTTACCGCTGTACCACTGACTTGAGTGGATTGGCTGCTGTCAGTGGGTAGGGGACGGAAAGAAGACTCCAGGCCGAGGAATTGTTCGACTCCGGGGTCCAATGTAATCAAGAGGAACCGTGATACAAAAATTGTTGTTTTGTTACTATTGTTGTGTTTTGTTATGTATTTACAATCGTTTATTTTTTTTAAATTTCTCGGTTTTTGCGGAGCATGATCTCTAGGCCTTGTTGTTGTCATTCGGTTTTTGGGGTAGGCACAAGGGTGCTGAGGAGATCATGACTCTAAGTAGCTTCTTTGAGAATGAATATGGCTGAGAGGTGAGGAATTTGGCTATAGGTCCCGGGAGATTTTGTTAATTATTATAGGGGGGTTGGTTTTTCAATTTGGGGAATTGTGCTTACGTCATACATTCAACACCAAGTTTGGTTGTAACTTTGTTCTCTGGCTTTCCATAAATCACGGGTCGAGTCAGAGCGGACTCTCATCTAAGGGGGGGCATGTGAGATAAAAATAAGTACTTGTTCTTTATTTCATTTTTACCTAGTTTTATTTAATTGCGTGATTTATGGATACTTTACGGTGACTCTTGTGTTTCCTCACAGCGGTCGTCACCGTAAAGTATGCGCTGTGCTCGGATATTTTGTCAGTCTTGTTCGATTATAATTTCCTGTTTGTGCAGCAACTTTGCTGACTGCTCAGTTCAGGAGGGGGCTGGTTCGTTGACTTCGTCAGTGAGCCCGGGTCCCACTCTTTCGTGATTGTCACGGGAGGGGGTCGAACCGAGTAGTTTGATTGGTAGTTTATGACTGGGGACAGCCGGCGTTATGCAGAGAGGGGGTGACTGGGGTATGACGTACGAAAGTCTAGGTGCAAGGGAACACATGTGTTATTCGAGGCATTCGGCTTTCGACTGGGGACTGGGACGATCGGGGGACCAACACCAAGGTAGACCGGGGGAAGATCCAACAGTGAGAAAGAGGAAAGACCAAGTGGACACGAAGGCCGCCAAGGAGACAACACCCACGCGGCCAGGACGGACACGGAGACTGGAATCGGACACCGGGAAACCAAGGTAGAGGCACTACGACGGCACTACTAAATCTAGCTGTACAGGGAAACCCGTAGACAGATTCGCCACTACTCAGCCACGGTTAGGATAAATGTTTTACTAAATAAATCACGGTTCCTTTATTGTTTGAATCAAAGACTTATCATTCCTAAGCTGTTTGAACTGGAACGTCCTGATCCCTTAGTAGTGAGAACCATCCCTAGAGTTACGCCCCAGTACATCTACGGGACCGTCGACTTCGGAGTCCGTGGGTTCGAGGCCGAGCCGACGGAATTGGGTTGGAGACACGGTAGGTTCTCGCTATCTAACAATATATTTATCGCACGGAACCAACAGCTGACCATTCTCACAACACAAATGCACTTGTTTACAATTTGTGGTAAAATTATTAGTTATATTTGAAATTGGAAAACATTTCAGTTTGATTAACTTAGATGATTATGTAGTTAAGAGTCGGACAAGGTGAGTTAAGCACGTTTAAGTTGTAATCATCATGAGTAAGCCTGTCTCTTAGTCTGTAGAGCGACACAAGTGTGGTAGAGCCTAGTCTACAGTTCGTCTCCATTCAAATTACACGCCGGCAAAATGCGAACTAAAATAAACTGTGTCTTATTGTTGGAGACTAATGCTGTCAATCATCCCCTTTATTTGACAAACCACTTATACCTTCTTATAGTAAAACAGCCCAAACAACATGAACCTTCGACTTCGACCATGAATAATCAGGATTAGCCAGGCTCATAACGGGTTTGTAAGAACAGTAGTAAATTAGTGGTTTCATTTAGTGATGGTCAATTTTCTTGAGAAAGAGATAAATATGGGCGACCCTTTTAAAAAGGACCGAATCTAGAGCTCCCGTTTTCGCTATTGCCTAGCGAGTGAATTTTGTTATTTGAATAGAAATCGTTGATGGTCACTTGTTTTTAAACTGTGCATACTTCCTGATGACAAGCTTGACGTTTACTACGTTGCACAGTAAGCGAGAGATAAGCTTCCTTTTGAGGAGTCCTCTTTACCGACGTGTTTTGGATAGAGACGAACTTGTGTGTATTCACTAGGCAATCTGAATGAATGATGTTGTCATTGAAAAGTTCATAATAAACAAAATTAATAAATTTCCATTTTGGGTCTACCCACTCAGTAACGAAACTGATTTGCAGTGGATGACTTTAATTTAAAGCGACTAAACCAAACCTGTAGCCTCCAAACACCATCGACGAGTGAGCGATAACCCATCAAAGATCGATATTTCAAATACGAAACATATGAATCAGTGATTGGACAGTGTGAACACTTGCGGACAAATGTCAGAATCAACAAGGCTGATTCAGAACAACTTTGAATTTATTGAGTGCTTCGTTGCTAGGAGGCTCCAAAGTCACCGTTTACTTATTCCTAAAGGATGGTCCACACAGATTTTTTAAGCATAAGATTTAAGGTTTAACGCGTAGTCGTAAAGTTGGATCATAGGAAACACGTACTGGCGTTCACACAAAGATTTAGTTTTAAGACATTGTTTTCATTATTGTTCTTAAAACAACGTCTTAAAACCTTAAATCTTATGCTTAAAAAATCTGTGTGGACCAGCCTTTAGACAAGAAGTAATGGAACTGAATCCTTAATAGAAGTTAATAAACTTCTGTCTGAACCGGGATTTGAAACCGGGACCTTCTGCATTGGAAGCATAGGTGCTAACCACTGGACCAACGAGCCACCTAAACATATAACATGTTTAATGCTTTATGTCTGAAACTCTGCATCCAATATGACGGGTAAAAACCACTCTGTAAATTGTCATTGTTAATTATTTATGCGGTGTGCATATGTGAAATTTTGATTCGTTGTAAATTATTGTTTTTTTTATTTATTCCGGCTACTATCCAAGAATCTGAGCCTGGTATTAATATGTATTAGATACGTATCGCATACATACAATGTTGACAATTAATAAACCGACAATTGCGAGAGAATACTCTCTTAGAGAAGGAAATCAATGTAAGCAAGGTCTCTTCTTTTTTCTGAACAAACCATCCAATAGTTGTGTAGGTTGTGAAGAAGTGGGAGAAAGATGGGGTGTCTGAAATTCTTTTCTTCGCGATATGAGGAATTTCATTCTACCGCAAAGAAACAATTTTCCGCTTCGCAACATAAGCAAAGCTTCTCACAAGAACATCTTCATCTTCCGCCATTTTGATTCGGACTCCATCGAACACTTGCTCGAGAAACGTAAGGATAGTGTGAATGTTTCAATATTAACCAGTAAATCTTAGGATGTTGGGTTTGTGAAAGTAATTGATAAAAATATTAAATCTACAGCATTTAGAATTGTACAAATAGAATCATAGATTGTGGCCAATACATCCTGTCCCGTTTATTTGCATTAGGCATATCAAAAAACTTACACAAGGTGTGTAAGAGATTTGGTCTATTGGTTTTCTTGTATCAGTTTTAGTTCGGGCTAGGCGCTGTTTGGAAAAAGATAACGTGCAATATGACTACCAGTGAATGGTTTGTGTGAAATTAAAATTCAGAATTGACAACTGTATTAACACTACATGAGAAAACAAAATATAGTTATAAAAATGTTCGCTAACATCATGTTTTATATTTCATAACCTCATCTGTAATATATACTCTTTTTGTAATTATGTTATATTTAAGCATTGTTATGTCTCCTAAAGTAATCGTTAATGAAACACTAATTTTGTTAATATACAAGTAAAAAAAGTATGTGGCAAGTAGATTTATTTATCTGGGGTTGGATGTATATTTAATACCACCCTACCATGACAAAACATTAGAAACAAACAACCAGCAATTTATTGAAATAAACACATTTATAATGTTTATAATTTTTAATATAATTGAAAAATAAATATATTAATTAAAATAACAAATTTAAATTATTTAACCGAAACACTTCGAGTTGAGAAAAACAAAATAAACCTACATTATTTATTATAAAAAAAGTAACCGATGAACTTTAAACTTTAGTTTTAGTTGCCAAGTCCCGAACTGTTTCACGAATTACAACAATCAATATTAAAATGTATTAACTAGAATTATTATCTTTTTTGATTCATAGTTGACAGTATAAAACATGACCAAAAGCCTATTACAAATTCATTGGCCATCTTTGTTTAATTATAATTGATGTGTGTTTTTTGTTTTTCTCACCTCGAAGTGTTTCATTAAATTTATTTAATTTTGTAAATGTCATTAATATATTCTTCAGTTATAATAAGTAATATAACTATTAAAATATTGTTTATTCCCTTAATTACTATACTAATGGCCAAAAAAAGGCTTGGCCACAATTTTAAACATCATCCCTTAAAAGATGAGCATCTTTTGATATGAATTTTTTTGAAAGTGTGCCCTTTTTTGAATTGTTATTAAAGTTGATTATGTACGTTTTGGGCCTTGTCTTTTCTTGCAATGTTAATCATTTTAGTTTGGTATATGCTAATCCCAACGTAGCTAGTTTCACATCGATTTTAGATCCTTCTCTCTCAACCATGTCTTCAGGCAAGATGTTTAAACGAAAATCATGAAGATTCCTGGCGTTATTTTGCACCTTCGTAAATTCGGGAAAACGTGGACGTAGACGCGCTCTCTCAAGGCTGGTCCACACAGATTTTGAAGACATCATGCATAAGGTTTTAAGACGTTGTTAAAAAACAACAATGAAAACAACGTCTTAAAACTTAAACTTTAAATGAACGCCAGTACGTGTTTCCTATGATCCAACTTTACGACTACGCGTTAAACCTTAAATCGTATGTCTTAAAAATCTGTGTGGACCAGCCTTTATCAACGCGTCACACAGAGCGTTTTCCTAGTGGATAAACTATTTCACTTCTGTGGACACACGGCCTCCTCGAGGGTATTGTGGTGACTTCTAGCAGGCAGTGTTTAGATGCCGGAACGCTCGCAGCGCTGCAAGCGGCAAGCTGCCTATTTATCCACTCACTCACCACAGGTAACAGATTAGCTTCGTTCGCCTGTCCTGTACTTTCTGTACGAATCGGAACTTTTGCACTTTTCACCGTTCGTCTGTCATCGTGCAGTATCGTCATTTCGTTCGCCTGTAAAAGTGCAAGAAACCAGTGCACAAAAGTTCACGTTTTTCTGCACGGTCTCTGGAGGCGGTGCAATAGTACAGTGCAGAAATATTTGGCGGCAGAAATGAATAAGACTTCATATGGAAACTATTTAATGAGTATGATTATATATTCTAGTGTGAAGGTAAATGCATTTATGAATAGCGGCTTTATAAGAGTACGATTATTTGATTTACGTTTCGAGGAAAACCATATATTGCTCAAGTTTTAGCCGAGAAGACCTACCATAACCTATAAATGACCCGCGACTGGGCGACGTGGATAAAAAAAAATGGCGTCTTTCTGCACTGCACTGCACGGTAGGCCTACTGAACTGAACTGAACTGACCGTGCAGTACAGTGCAAAAGTGCAGTACAGGCGAACGAAGCTAGTGTCTGTGTCAATACCGTACATAACAGTACACACCCTAAGTAAATAATATGAGGTATAAGGCTTTCTTTCTATGTATTGCGTAATTCACGCTATATTTATCGAAGCAATCTGTGAACACAAGTATTATTTGTGGTGACGCAGTATTTTCTCATCCTATGAAATGAACTGCTCGAACTGAGCTAGCAAGTAATCATAATATCACTTTTTGTTGTTTTATAAGGCAATCCGATTACCCCCAGCGCTATGAGTAGGCCTACCATGACCTTAAGGCTGTATGCCCACCTACGTAATGAGTAGGCCTACCATGACTTTAAGGCTGTATGTCCACCTACGTTATGAGTAGGCCTACCATGACCTTTAGGCTGTATGCCCACCTACGTTATGAGTAGGCCTACCATGACCTTTAGGCTGTATGCCCACCTACGTTATGAGTAGGCCTACCATGACCTTAAGGCTGTATGCCCACCTACGCTATGAGTAGGCCTACCATGACCTTTAGGCTGTATGCTTACCTACGTTATGAGTAGGCTTACCATGACCTTAAGGCTGTATGCCCACCTACGCTATGAGTAGGCCTACCATGACCTTTGAATGTCCATCTACGTTATGAGTAGGCCTACCATGACCTAGAGGCTGTATGCCCACCTACATTATGAGTAGGCCTACCATGACCTTTAGGCTGTATGCCCATCTACGCTATGAGTAGGCCTACCATGACCTTTAGGCTGTATGCCCACCTACGTTATGAGTAGGCCTACCATGACCTTTAGGCTGTATGCCCACCTACGTTATGAGTAGGCCTACCATGACCTTAAGGCTGTATGCCCACCTACGCTATGAGTAGGCCTACCATGACCTTTAGGCTGTATGCCCACCTACGTTATGAGTAGGCCTACCATGACCTTTAGGCTGTATGCCCACCTACGTTATGAGTAGGCCTACCATGACCTTAAGGTTGTATGCCCACCTACGTTATGAGTAGGCCTACCATGACCTTAAGGCTGTATGCCCACCTACGTTATGAGTAGGCCTACCATGACCTTAAGGCTGTATGCCCACCTACGTTATGAGTAGGCCTACCATGACCTTTAGGCTGTATGCCCACCTACGTTATGAGTAGGCCTACCATGACCTTAAGGCTGTATGCCCACCTACGTTATGAGTAGGCCTACCATGACCTTAAGGCTGTAAGCCCACCTACGTTATGAGTAGGCCTACTATGACCTTAAGGCTGTATGCCCACCTACGCTTTGAGTAGGAATACCATGACCTTAAGGCTGTATGTCCACCTACGTTATGAGAAGGCCTACCATGACCTTAAGGCTGTATGCCCACCTACGTTATGAGAAGGCCTACTATGACCTTAAGGCTGTATGCCCACCTACGCTATGAGTAGGAATACCATGACCTTAAGGCTGTATGCCCACCTACGTTATGAGTAGGCCTACTATGACCTTAAGGCTGTATGCTTACCTACGCTATGAGTAGGCCTACCATGACCTTAAGGCTGTATGCCCACCTACGTTATGAGTAGGCCTACTATGACCTTAAGGCTGTATGCCCACCTACGCTATGAGTAGGAATACCATGACCTTAAGGCTGTATGTCCACCTACGTTATGAGAAGGCCTACCATGACCTTAAGGCTGTATGCCCACCTACGTTATGAGTAGGCCTACTATGACCTTAAGGCTGTATGTCCACCTACGTTATGAGTAGGCCTACCATGACCTTAAGGCTGTATGCCCACCTACGTTATGAGTAGGCCTACCATGACCTTAAGGCTGTATGCCCACCTACGTTATGGACTCAAAATTTTTATCGGTTGAAATTGATTTACAATTCTCTAAAATTCCCCAAAAGTATCCAAAATATCATCGCCTGGGTTAGGGCCTACATAAATACATTTTCTTTAATATAAATGTTTTTATATTCCATCACTATTTTAGTTTTACCAATTAACATATTTGATTGCAAAAGGTGCGTTGAAATAGCACGTTACAAGAATTAAATAACTTACTTTGAATAACAAAGATATCAATTTAACAAGGCAACATTCTTGAAATAAAATTAGCTTAATACTTATTTAGGGTCTTCCCACTCAGTCACATAACTCATGTTCAGTGGGGACCTTAAATTTTGGTTTGCTGTTTGACAATTTTATAGCACTTTTAACAGATAATAATCAAGGTTTTCGAATGGTAGGTCCACCTACAATCTCAATTGCGTTCGTTATTTTATTCCACCATCCGATCCATCAGGTTCTAATAAGGAGCAGTTTGAGGTCACACGTCGGGCCTAGCGGGTACACAGATGTGTTATTCAGATGGAGTTTGGTCACAAAATGAGAGGGATACATAAAACAAAATGGCGGATACTGAATCGGTTTGCATTCGTGTAAAGAATGTCAGTAGATTGTGACCCAGTACATGTTAGCTTGAGAGATAGATCGACGTGAGATAATTTGGTGTAAGCAGATAGAAATTATTCTGACAGAGAGATGGAAGGTGTATATTAAATACGAATAACCGTTGATGTTACCAATGCAAATGAACAGGGTATGAGTCTTGGTGCGGCCTTTGGTTATATGACTTTCTAACTTTACTTTAAATTATATTATATTTGTAATGAAGTAAACGGTGAGTTTGGACGGAGGTGTCATTGAAACGAAACGCATAATAAATTACTTCATACAAATTAGTTAATGTAACTGTGTATAAAGACAATGAATACTAAATAACTAAGCGAGTGTAGGAAGCGTCTCCATTCTACCAAATACCTTAGTAACCAGCTGCAGCTAGTTAGTAAGGTATTTAATTCTACTCTTACGGCACTTTCTCTGGGCTTTTGTTTTTGTTTCTGTCTAGCGATAGCGGTCGAACGGAAAGTCCGGTCAAGTTGAAATTTGTCAATTCACAAGCCTTGATGTGGATTAAGTTCGGTCAACTCACTTATTTAGATTTCATTTTTCTAACTGTTTTACTTAGGATCGCTACCATTGCCCGGATTTAAAACGTCGCGTCTCATTAGCTGGGCTAAGAAATGTTGGTACAAGAGCTAACCTTGCTATGATTTCCTTTACTCTTTAATCTTAAAAAAATGTGTGTAAACGCCATAATAGTTTTGGCATGATTTGATTTTATCAATCATTAAATCTTAAACAAGTGTGTAAACCAACCTTTAAACGCCATTTGTTTTGTAAAAAAATTCGGCCAGTATACGAACTTACATTAAAGCTAATAAAAAGTTTTTTTTTTTTACAAAATGATGGCATAATGTTGGATACAATTTTTGTGGCACATTTTCGTTCAGTCACAAATATGTTAATTTTATCTCGACCCGATGTACACGTTACATTTATACTGATCGCAATAAGTCAAAGTAACCATGGCAACGAGAACAAAGCTCTTTGGGAATAGTCCCGCACAATAGGTTCTTGGTAGGCTGTGCACTAGTCGATGCACATTCTTGAAATATGGCGGTAGTTGTGAAACTTTTGGACAGAGTAGACGTGGACGTACGCGCGCGTTTATCAACGCGTCACACAGAGCATTTTACTAGTTGATTTATTTAAAGTAAATATCTGGACCGTTGCCGCTATGGTGGGTAGCTGTGCTAGCATGCGATACTAATTCGGGAGATTGTCGGTTTGATATTTGCTCATTTTCAGGTTAGATGTCTCTTCAATCTAAGGCCCTACCATGCTATTACTGTACCGTTCAGTGAACTATTGGCTAGGCTTTAGCTAAATAGAACATCCGCACACTTATATTCTATGACTATATTGAGCCGACCTTCTCTAGTAATATGCCATTAATGTACAGTTCAGTGAACTATTGGCTAGGCTTTAGCTAAATAGAACATTCGCGCACTTATATTCTATAACTATATTGAGCCGACCTACTCTAGTAATATGCCATTTATGTACAGTTCAGTGAACTATTGGCTAGGCTTTAGCTAAATAGAACATCCGCACACTTATATTTAATAACTATATTGAGCCGACCTACTCTAGTAATATGCCATTAATGTACAGTTCAGTGAACTATTGGCTAGGCTTTAGCTAAATAGAACATTCGCGCACTTATATTCTATAACTTTATTGAGCCGACCTACTCTAGTAATATGCCATTAATGTACAGTTAAGTGAACTTTTGGCTAGGCTTTAGCTAAATAGAACATCCGCACACTTATATTCTATATTGAGCCGACCTACTCTAGTAATATGCCATTAATGTACAGCTCAGTGAACTATTGGCTAGGCTTTAGCTAAATAGAACATTCGCGCACTTATATTCTATAACTATATTGAGCCGACCTACTATAGTAATATGCCATTAATGTACAGTTCAGTGAACTATTGGCTACGCTTTAGCTAAAAACACATTCGCGCATTTATATTGTATGACTGTATTGAGCCGACCTACTATATAGTAATATGCCATCCATCCCAAACTCCACACTGATTTTTAAGTTATTGAAATGAGGCCAGTATATGGCACAGTACTTTCTTTAGCCTGATTTGATGAATAATAACGAAGAAGGGATTAGGGGAAGTCTATTGCTGACGGACACGTAGCCTTCGCCTTCCGAAAAGTAACAAGGGGACCTTCGGCTTTACGTCCCATCCGAACGGACAATGTAATTTTGAGCAGTCATATAGGTTCCTCCACTAACCTGGACTGCCGAACAGTTGACGTGAAGAACAAATCTGTTACCCAAGCTATCGAACATTCCAATCTGCTCTAACCAACGGTAACTAATGTTTTAGGGTCAGAGTGGTCACCCATCTACCTTCTGACGTAGCCCGAGGTGGCTCAGTTTCGGTGTACGTATGGGAACTAAGTAGGCGACCGCGGCTAAACCGTTGGCTTTAGCCGCACTGATAATGTTAGCTTAAGCCACACTGCTCAGGGTGTACATAGGCGAACATCAACTACTTTGGCAATACTGCTGTCTTTGTTATATGCTTTGGAGAACATGATATTGTGTGAGACGTTACATTGCCCTACAAATAACAAGATTCAAGTCCGTATAGATCAGTTGCAACAGATCGTGTGTACGAACCACGCGTGACGTCACGGGACTAGTTGCAACAGATCGTGTGTACGAACCACGCGTGAAGTCACGGGACCAGTTGCAACAGATCGTGTGTACGAACCACGCGTGAAGTCACGGGACCAGTTGCAACAGATCGTGTGTACGAACCACGCGTGACGTCACGGGACCAGTGGCAACAGATCGTGTGTACGAACCACGCGTGACGTCACGGGACCAGTTGCAACAGATCGTGTGTACGAACCACGCGTGACGTCATGGGACCAGTTGCAACAGATCGTGTGTACGAACCACGCGTGACGTCACGGGACCAGTTGCAACAGATCGTGTGTACGAACCACGCGTGACGTCACGGGACCAGTTGCAACAGATCGTGTGTACGAACCACGCGTGAAGTCACGGGACCAGTTGCAACAGATCGTGTGTACGAACCACGCGTGAAGTCACGGGACCAGTTGCAACAGATCGTGTGTACGAACCACGCGTGACGTCACGGGACCAGTTGCAACAGATCGTGTGTACGAACCACGCGTGAAGTCACGGGACCAGTTGCAACAGATCGTGTGTACGAACCACGCGTGAAGTCACGGGACCAGTTGCAACAGATCGTGTGTACGAACCACGCGTGACGTCACGAGATAAGTTGCAACAGATCGTGTGTACGAACCACGCGTGACGTCACGAGACCAGTTGCAACAGATCGTGTGTACGAACCACGCGTGAAGTCACGGGACCAGTTGCAACAGATCGTGTGTACGAACCACGCGTGAAGTCACGGGACCAGTTGCAACAGATCGTGTGTACGAACCACGCGTGACGTCACGGGACCAGTTGCAACAGATCGTGTGTACGAACCACGCGTGAAGTCACGGGACCAGTTGCAACAGATCGTGTGTACGAACCACGCGTGAAGTCACGGGACCAGTTGCAACAGATCGTGTGTACGAACCACGCGTGACGTCACGAGATAAGTTGCAACAGATCGTGTGTACGAACCACGCGTGACGTCACGAGACCAGTTGCAACAGATCGTGTGTACGAACCACGCGTGAAGTCACGGGACCAGTTGCAACAGATCGTGTGTACGAACCACGCGTGACGTCACGGGACCAGTTGCAACAGATCGTGTGTACGAACCACGCGTGACGTCACGGGAGGACCCGAATGCCAGGTCGGAAATTAGTCTCGTAATTCGTCCTGGAGCTAATGAGGGAGAACGGTTCATCCAGTCATTGTCCAGCTTAACCGTGTCCTGGAATTAGATTCTGTTTTGCTGCAGCGGATTCGATTACTTTACGTCTACACTGATGTGATTAGAGACGAGGACAAATAAGATACTTGCGTGGATATTGTTACCGGATTAAGGGTTCGATATACTTAAACGTGAAATACTGTTTTAGGTTCGAATTCACCAAACTTCTTAATCAATCGATTAACTAATCTCGGATTGGTTACCATGTTTTCAAGAAACATAACATATAAAATGCATGGTGGGTTCTACCAGGCACCATTTTTTTTCTCCGATTAAAAGATTAAAATATTAGAAAAAATTAAAAGATGAAAATTTGGTGAAAGTTGACCTTTATAGCATTCCTTTGACATGTTGTATAGGTTTCGTTGCAATTTAATTTTGATGACATTTTTAAATCTATGAAGATGACAGTTTGTTTACATTTGAGCTGTCAATTGAAGACGAACATGTTTAACCACAAAACATGAGGATTGTAGCATCTATATCCCCCGACAAAGCATACAACAAGTAATATAATATGCCATTTTAAACGATTACACTTTTAATCCTTTACAAAGGCATACACTAATCATTTTCTTATACTTTTAATGGGACATCCGTGTTAAAACTCCCATGTTTCCCGTAAACGTATTCTACTTCTGTTGACAGATAAAATGTCAACATACATTCCCAAAGATGTTGAAACTTGAAATAATACATGCCTATCAAAATGGCCGCTGTACGTTACGTGAATACTCCCTTTAAAATTTAGATAATGATGAAAATGTAAAAAGTATTCCTCGTATTTATAAGACCCGCTTTTAACCCCATTTTTTTATTTTATCAAAATAATATATATTTCCTTCAGGCGATAGTGTATAAACAATAATAATTAATTGAAACAAAAATTGTCTTGGTTTATATAATTTACAACCAGTATGAAACGAACGATCTGATATTCAGTGGTTATGAACGTATTTAATATCTTACACTATGCTATGTTTCGGCAACAATACACACACTGTACTAAGCAGGGCCCAGATTCACAAAGGTTAGTTTAGGCTAATATTAGTGATATAAATCACACATATGTCGCTATGAAGTGACATGAAAATAAAATATAGTAATATATCAACAATTTAGCTAATGATATTTTATTTGTGAATGCGTAGTAATACCCAGAGATGATCTGTCTTGATTTATCAAGCTAGATCATGCCTAACTTAGGACAATTTAGAGCTAGGCATCTTTGTGAATCCAGGGACTGATGTTTGTGATTTTAATGAACTTTAAAATGATCTGCATGTTAACCTGAATATAAGGTATACAATACATACACTCATGCATAACTTCACTGTGCATTGTGTCTAGGGATGTATGTAAGGAATGAGTCACTAAAAACTAAACAAAATTCCCTTGTGGAATAAGCTCAGATCAAAAAAGGAAAAGTTTAATATATGTTATATAAGTTCAAGTATACTTGTGTGCATATCTCTTTATGTTTACCATGGTCGCATTATTTTCTTGGACGTTTCCTCATTGAAGATGCCCGTTGATGCGAAGTGTATTGAAAATATTCGATGAGAGAAATTAATTCATGTCAATATTTATTTGAATATGCTAAACAACGTATACAGTATTCAAGGAGGACCCGTAAGTGAAATTAAGTGTCGTGTGCTCAGTCTAATGTCAAGTTAAGTAAACAATTTGTTTCTATGGAATTGTTATATTACATGCTATTTACCATAAGAAAAACAAACTCCGTAGCAACCGTAAACAAATCACATACTTAACTCGACTCTGCTTTCCGCCCTTTAATACTCACCAGTTCACTAGACCAACTGCTTTTATCTACGCCTTAAACGGAAGATAATCAACTGGCATACAAATAAATCCTTAAGAAGAATTTGTTTAACTGAATGTAGGCCTAAGGTATAAGAACTCATTGTCCACCTGGCCTACGGACCTCTCGATTTCGGTTTTATAAAATTGTTTTAAAATGTGTTTAAATTGTCCCAAATGTAAACAAAAATATAATGTAATCCTGTAGAGAATTTGGTGATATTTCTTATAAATGTTTATTCGTTACAATTAATTCCTTTTTAAATGTCCTTAATTTGCGTTTGTAATGTGCTGCTGCAAGACACCTTTCATACATAACTAGGAAAACGCTCTGTTTGACGCGTTGATAAGCGAGCGCGTCAATATCTACGAACTTTCTGGCGAAAAGATTTCAATGCTTATACAAACAACAATTAACAACAATTCAAGAATGCGCATTGCAAAAATGTTTCTAATTTCCATAGCTATTATACTTCCCAACATTGTTGGATGCAGTGCAATGTGCGTTGCTAAGAATTTTCGCTGTCATGTTTTCGCCGCGGTCCGCCACCGTTACTAACAGTTATTGACAGCAAAAGAAATGTAATTTCTGCCTCTTATACGTATCGGATCGCGTTGACGTTAGTATATTCGTAACCGGACAAAAATTTACTAAAACATAGCCACCTCACATTTTGCCGTAACTGTGTTTCAAAAATATATTTTCGAGTAACTTTTGTGTAACTTTGCCAATATATATCAGATCGCCATTACATTAACATATTCGTAACCGAAAAAATCTGTAAAAAAATCTGGCTATCTCACAATTTGCCGCCATTTTGTTTCAGAAAAATATTTTGCAGTAACTATGGTGTAACTTTGTAACTTTTCGAACGATTTTGCCTCAAAACTATACACCTTCAATCCACATCGAGGCTTGTAGATGGTTCAAATTTTAAGTTGATCAGACTTGCCGTTCGACCGCTATCGACGGACATAAAAAAAAACAAACAAAAAAAAAACAAACAAAAAAACAGAACGAAGTGCCATAAGAGTCAAGTGGAAACGCTCGCTTCGCTCGCTTAAAAATAACATCTGCAAAATGGAAATATTTTCGGAATAAAAAATCATTTGTAAGAAAGAACATTAAATTACCTAAAGGGAAACCTTATTTTCTTTTCTTTAGGGACTTTTTAAATCGATTTCAAACCCACAAACCATACCAATATCGTGTGTTTTACAAAGTAGGTAAACATACAGTCTCCAGGATGTCTACCTTACCTTGTTTCAGTCAGCTAGAATATTCATGCCATACAAACGTGTAACTTTAAAATTGAAACACTTACTTCTCAAAGTAATAAAAATTGATTGTTTTAATTTTTAAACGGTTGGTATTGCCACTGTTGCTCTAGAAATCCTCTTTAGGTTTTGCAAGAAATACGTGCTGCTGGTAATGAACACTTTTTTATTGCGGTTAAAGAACAAATTTGTCTACTATATGCAGCATTTCCAGTGTTTTAACCTTCATCCGTATTTTGTTTAAGATTGTTTTAATCTAATGGTACGGAGAGCGAATTTGTAGCAGCATATTAAAATATTCATTAACAAAATATCATTAATGACAATGCACTGAAAAGTCTTCATCTCCAAGACCAAAGTGTGTTTTTGGGTGCTGGAAGTTGTAGACAGGTTCTTCCCCTGGTGCTGGGGGTTTTTGCCACTTTTCTCGATATTGTACCGAAGGAAGTATGGAAGGTCTGTACGTGGTAGTTATAACTAAAAAAGAGCTTGACTCTTGATCTTCAAACGATTTTTTTTAAATTTATATTTTTATATGAATCAGTCATAATTTTGTAAAAAAAAGTGCCAATTTTAGAGTTAAAATTTTTTTTTTTAATTTGCTTATTTTGAAGCTAGAACATTTTCACTCTGTACTGATAATAATTATCATAAAAAAATAGGCTTCTTCTACTACTACTACTACTACTACAACCACTAGAAGCCATTCGCACTATTCACGCAAACATCTGCAAATTTTGACGCCAACAGACAATAAAAGCGGCTGCCTATGCCATCTAACGGTAAACAACAGTACTAATGTTCTCGCAAAATCCGAGCGGCGTAGAAAAACGTTGGCAGTCACTAGAACGTTTGATGTATGCCCGACGTAATACTACGCCGCCCGCCAACCTGGCACGACATCGCGCGGAGTAATAGTACGCCGGCCGCGCGCTAAGTGTTAACCGCAACGAAACATTGTTTATGACCAGCACCAGTATTTCTTGCAAATCGTTGCAAAACCGTAGCGTATTAAAGTAGCAATATTGACAGTACGATCCGTTTAAAAATTATAAAAAAATGTTTTTGTTACTTCAAGAAGTCAAAGTTTTAATTTCAAATTTATACATTTGTATGACATGAATACCTATTTTAGAAAATTGATAACGGTGGACACACATATCTTATATCTTTAAAGCTAAATATTTATATTTGTATCGTATTAACAACGTCAGTTACATACAATTCCTTAATTAACTTCGGTAAAACCTTGAACCGATGACGGTTCACTGAGTAGGAAAACAAAGCTAATTTAGGTCGGCGCCTCACTTGCGGATCGACCACTGATAACGTAAAGCATGTATTCTTATGGGCCCTGCCACACTTGGCGGTTCGTCCGCTTTCAACCGCGAGCGACCGCGACATGCAGCGTTCGGTCCGCGCGGATCGTCCGCCCCCGAGGAACGTGGAGCATTGTCTCTTATGAGGGGTGACACACTGGCGGTTCTCCCGCACAGGGTTTCTGTGAATTTTGTTCACTTTATTTCAAGACACAGGGTTCCAAGTGAATTTTGGTCACTTCACTTCATGACGGCAAGGGGAGATTCAGAGAAATTTATTTGCGAGATTGAGGTAAGGGAGTGTTTATGGAAATTGTCTTCGAAAAGCTATAGCGATCGGGACATAAAAATAACAGCATGGCAAGTCATTTCTTGTGAGATGTATCCGGACTGGGAGAGTTACTCTTCAACTGATAAAAATAAGATTGGTATAAGTAATAAAAATAGTCTTAATTATAGGGAGTATTCACGTGACGTCACATCGGCCATATTGGAGGCCACTTATACTACTAATTCAAGTTTTATTTAGCTGTCAATAGAAAACGAATAATATTGTTTACAGGGAAGAATGACAAGTTTGAAGACGTATATTTCCCGATAAGTTGTACGAAAATGATTACTGTATGCCTTTGTAAACGATTAAAAGAGTAATCGAGACAAAAGTGTTCGTATATGTTGATTTTAAGTAATAATAGCAAACCAAAGTTAGAGAACAGTTAAATTTGCATCAAACGCCAGCTGAAACATAGTAACAATGAACTACCAATCATATGCCATTGTGGCCTCCAATGTGGGCACCATGCGCAATACGTGAATACACCCCACCCTATTGGCTTCAAGATTCAAATATGTTTTCCTTTAACTATATGTCTGTTGTGTATTTCCCTCGTAAATATTGCCAAAGTATAAGACAATGGCAATTATAATAAACAGGTACAATAAGAGAGAAACTAAGAGCGGAGAGAGAGAGATAGAGAGACAGAGATTGATTGAGTGATTGTTGCTTTATTTCAACTGGCAAGAAGACCATAGAATATTTTCTCACATTAACCAGCGTTATACCATTGGGTTTGAGTTCAAACCCAATGGTTATACATACTTTTTAGTCACCTTGCTGCTGCCGCGCGGTTGATCCGCTAGTCTGTCACCTCGAGACTGTCCGCGGATAGTCTTAGTCTTGACTCGGTACTCGTCCGTGCAACAGATTGTTCAGCACTTAACACATCCTCAGAAGAAGTTTAGCTGTAAAGCAAGAAGAGTAAAACAAAATATAAGCAAAAGCTTTTATTGAAACCATTATATATTTAGAGTTATAGGACGGAAGAAACCCACGTACATGTTTACGTTAGATTAAACGATTTAGCATCAATATTTTGTATTTCAAATACATTTATTCTTACACACCCAACAGTCTGTTGAAGTAATAGTTTTCTTTTAAAATAAATTTTATCACAATAACGAATGCGTGTTAGACTTACTGTTCACACGTACATTTGTACAGCTAGCAAGTAGTTTTCCGGAACGTTAAAGTAAAATGTAATATTGTGTGCGTGGATTAAACAAAAAATATGTATTTTTTATTTTTTTTATTTTTAAACATTTGATAAAAGTAAAGGAATATTAAAAGCTTTCACCTGACCCGTCTCGTTTTATTAACATAGTTAAATACGAACAATGCGGTTTGACTAGTGTGTTAATAACTTCAGTTAGTAGAGCATTTAACATGTATTTTAACTATGCGTGCAATTCTTTTGAATTCGGCTTGATAAGAATGACACAGTTGTGTAACTTGTAAGTCCATACCAAACAAAGATTTCAATTAGTCAAAGTGGTTGAATGACCCTCCAAAGAAGTTAACAAACACACTTGTAAAGTCTTTTAAAAGAATATGAATCATACATAACTTACACAACCTCTTGTACGGAATAAGGTCCCCCGGGTAAGTTCAAAAGTTTCGTCAGAACGCGTGACTGTAAACACAGCTTTATAATGACAAAGAAAGTTTTTCTCAGAGCCGGGGAATTATTTATAATGAAATCGCGGCTGGATTTTATTTCGTTCTAATTTACTCGGCACCTCCACCAAATTGAACCTAACAATTTTATTACTATCATTATTATTATTATTATGATTATTATGATGATTATTATTATTATTATTAATATTATTATTATTATTATTATTATTATTATTATTATTATTATTATTATTATTATTATTATTATTATTATTATTATTATTATTATTATTATAGTTGTATTATTATTATTATTAATTTTATTTTATCATTATTATTATTATTATTATTATTATTATTATTATTATTCATTCGGTTACGAGCAGTCGTACAGAGCGGACGTGTTTGCCTCGCTCTCCTCGCTCGCTGTGTGCGCTGCGTTACTCAGCGATGTCGTGTGGAAAGTGCAACGGTGACTTACCTACTGACGGAGATTATGTGTCGTGTTTGGGGTGTTCGAATAATTACCATTTTAAAGATTGCTCGGGGTTAAAAAAAGGAACGTATAATGCTAAATCGCAAGACAGTAAATCACAGTGGCGTTGTGTAAAGTGTCGCGAAGAAAGGAAGGCTGGCGAGACGGATGAGACGGTTACCCTACAAACTGTTTTAAAAGTAGTTTGTGAACTGCGTAGTGAAATTCAAGACATCAAGAACGAACTTTTTTCCTTGAGGGACTTAAAAGAAAAACTGATTGAAAACGATCGAGCTATTCAAAGCTTAGTGGAAGAAGTGGCTCTCAAGGACAAAGTAATAGCTGACCTTGCAGGGCAGGTAAATGATCTTGATCAGTACGGCAGAAACAGAAATATTGAGATTTCCAACGTGATTGAGTGTGACAACGAAAACATTGAAAACGTTGTTAGATCTATTGTGAATAAACTGGATGTAGAACTAGACGACTTCGATATAGACGCGGTTCATCGGGTGCCGGCAAGAAACAAGAATTATCCCTCCAAGGTCGTAGTACAATTCACTTCGCGCAAGAAACGTGACGAGATCTTAGCTGCTCGGCGCCGAACCGTCAAAAACAGTGACTTTATTCGGGGAGTTCCGAAAGATAAAGATTTAAATATCTTCATCAACGAGCATCTTTCTCCCTATTTTCGTAATTTGTTTTGGCAGGTCAAGCAAAGGGCAAAGGTTGTTGGTTACAAATTTGTCTGGTTTCGGCGAGGGGTGATTTGTGCTCGCAAAGACGAGCAAGCAACGGTTGTGTTAAAGATAAAAAGAGCTGGGGACATTGAGCAACTGAAGTAGATAGGCCTGGGTGACACAAATGGACGTATGGTCTCATGACAGTCTTGAAGATACAAATTGGTCTTGTGAAAGTACGGACAATTTGGACGATTGGTGTGCAAAAAATTGCAAAGGTATCACGGTTTTTCATTTAAATATTAGGTCTGTAAAGAAAAACTGGGACGAATTACTTATAATTTTGCAAAACCAGGTAAATAAATTCCATGTTTTAGTTTTAAGTGAAGTGAACATATTAGAAGAAACTTCAGTGTTTCAAGTAGAAGGATATAATCGTTATTGCAAACTAAGACAATTGAAGAGAGGTGGTGGATTAATTCTATTTGTTAGCAAGAACTTGAGGTTTGACAGAGAAGAAGTATTATTTAAAAGTTTCGAAGGTATTTCTGGAAATCTTATTACAGGAGAGGGAACGGCTATATCACTGTTATGTGTGTATAGACCTCCTGATTACAATACTAAATTAGAGTTCATTAATGAAATAGAAAATTACTGGAGCAAAAATAAACACAAATATTGCATATACCTTGGGGACTCAAATATTGATGTTCTTGATCACAAGGACGACCGAGTCCGGTTGTATCAGGCGGGCCTGGCTACTTGCGGTTTTGTACAATGTGTCACTGTAGCGACGCGAGAGGAAATAGTAAATAATCGACTCAGCAGTACGTGTATAGACCATGTTTACATTCGAGGCCTCGACTTAAATATCAAAACGGCGGTATATACAACTAAGATTAGCGATCACTATCTGATAGTTGCATCAACAGGCGTTGACCTTACTCATATTAATAATAAAGATGAACCTGTCTTTTATAAATGTTTTAGTGAAGCTAAAGTATTGGAAGTGTTGAAAAGTATGCAATGGGGGAATTTATTATCAGCTAAAAAGTGTAATCCCTTATACGAAGCAATCCAGAACAATTTTAAAATAGCTTATGATAGGGCAACAAATTTTAAAGAGACAAAAATTAAAAAAAGAGTGAATAAAAAGTGGATGACGAAAGAATTATTAGACCTAGTAAAGACAAGAGATTGCGCTTTTCAAAGATGGAAAACATGTCCACAGTTCAGTGTTCATAAAAAAGACTATCGGAGAAATTATAATATGTTAAGAAATAGAATTAACAAAAAAATAGTTAGCGGCAAACGTCATTACTTTGTAAATCTAATAGAACGGGGTAAAGAATGCATTAAAACAACTTGGCAAAATATAAATGAATTAGTGGGTAGGAAGCGGAAGGATACAGTTGAGGAAGTTATGAATAAATACCTTGGTAAACATGATACTATTTCAAATGTTGCGAACAAATTTGCAAACACCTTTGTAGATGAAATTGAAAATACTATTCACCATTGCGACATCACTTGTACAGGTAATATTATGAGAGATGACGCACACGAACAACAATTACAGTCGATATACGTGCCTCCCGTCACTGCGACGGTAGTGAAAGATATAATACTAAGCATGAATAAAAATAAACAGGCAGGAATTGACGGAATTAGAGTTAAGGATTTGCAAAATATAGTTAATGAAATCAGTCCAGTAATTGCTCTCTTCATAAACTTATCTTTGAAAGAGGGAATCATACCAGACACTTTAAAAACTTCTGTTGTTAGACCTATCTTCAAAAAAGGTGATCATTTAGAGTATGTTAATTACAGACCAATTGCCATCATGTCTAGCATTGAGAAAATATTAGAAAGATATGTGGCGGATTGCTTAATAAATTACGTGACGAAATTTAAAATAATCAATAAAAACCAATATGGATTTCAAAAGGGCAAAAGTACGGTAGATCTATTAGCATCCTTTTCTGATTTAATTAATACTAAACTTGACGAAAATTGTAACATTTTATGCATGTTTATTGATTTTAAAAAAGCTTTCGACACTCTAGATTATAATAAACTATTAGAGGCATTGGAATTAATAGGGGTTAGAGGTACTTTACTGGACTGGTTTAAAAATTATTTATCGAACAGAAAACTAATTGTTAGAATAGGGGAAGTGTACAGTGAAAGTAAGTCATGTAGCAGTGGCGTACCGCAAGGATCTATTTTAGGGCCTCAATTATATTTAATATATGTAAACGTTATGGTTCGGTACATTGTTAAATGTTTTGCTTTCTGTTATGCAGATGACACAGCTTTAGTAGCTATACATAAAAACTTAAAAATTGCAGAAAAATACTTACAAGATGATTTTCTTAATTTACTTAGGTGGAACCATGACGTAAGGCTCATTATAAATTTTGAAAAAACAAAGATTGTTCACGTTTCCATGCCGTTAAACTCAGATCGCAATAATAATGTACAAGTTGTCGCACACACTTTTGATTGCTTACATCATAATGCTGGTAAAATGGATTTGGATTGTTCGTGTGATGCATTAATATCGACTGTAAACAGTCATCCATATTTAGGTCTAGAGATAGATAATAAGTTTTGCTGGGATAAACAAATAGAAAAAATAACTAAACGCCTAAGATCATGCGCTTGTCAATTGTATACAGTCAAAAGTGTTTTACCTAATAAGTATGTAAGAATGGTCTATATAGCTCTTGCTGAGTCGGTTATTTCCTATGGTCTAATAATTTGGGGTAATGCCTCGTTGTTGCATCTTAGTAGTATAATTTCCATTCAGAACAAAATAATAAATATGATAACTTTTGACAACAACAATATACATTCATTGGATGGTTACAGATTATTAAATGTTTTGCCTGTTCAAGAATTATTCATATATAAATTAATATTAAAATACTTTTTTGTAGAAACTCATAAAAATTGTATAGAACACAGAACTTGCACTCGGGCTAAATCAACGGGGGTATATCAGCTGCCACTCTTTAAAAATAAGCATGGTAAAAGAACATTAAGTTATTGTATACCGTTTTATTTTAATAAGCTTCCGACAAATATTAAAGATTTAGAAACTTTTTTTGAAATTAAAAGAGATTTAAAGGCATTTCTTTTGTTGGGTATACAGTGTTAGTTGTTTTTGTTATTGTTGTTGTGTTTTTCATTACTGTCTTATTATTTATTTTGTTTTGGTTGTATGAGAAAATGAAAGTTTATATTATATTATTTTGCATTACAAATCAGAATTGCTTTGCTATTTTGTATAGTGATTTTTTTGTTTTTTGTGTTTTTATTGATTTTTGTAAGCACGATTTTCTTTAATGTGATGTATTCCACAGATAAGCTGCTTCGTGCAGCTTTGTGGATGACCGAATCTTACTTCTTAAATATATGTAAAAAGAAATGTAATTATCAATAAAAAAAAAAAAAAAAAAAAAAATGACATATGTACAGTATAAAGTGTTTTCAACATTTCGGTGTTGATTATATGATTTCTAGGCCTAAATCAATAGAGTATGCTTGGATTAAAGCATCTAAATGAAACTGGAATCATTCAATACAAATAGAAGAGAACCACGTTGAATCCGGTTGAAACGAAAGACAGTATTTTAGCCAATCAAGGATATTTTTCATCCTGTGGATTTATTTAAGTGATGGTTGCATAGAACGCTAAATTCGGTATTGTCTTTTTTTTTTATCCATCTTGCTGACATCTCCTGTTTATATCATTTGATGATAATGTTTAATTTTATTTCAAGTAATAAAGGGAAAATACTGAAATAATGTTTTAATGTCGTAACTTCGTTAATAAGTTTAATAAGGTCAATAAGTTCTTATAATTAATCAATAATCGTCAACTGTCTTTACTTGACACGTACGAGTGAACGACTGAAAGGATCGAAAAGCGTGAAGTTTAAGTGGCCTTAAAAATGACATTTGGTTCCCCAAGTAGAAAACTCACCTCACGCCAATGGACGCATCGTCCGCTTCGTCCGAATTGCTCGATGATGCTTGATCACTGCCACTTTGGCAGGAAATGAGATCATAATATCCAAGTTGGTATCTTTTATAAAATGTGTTATCTGCGTAGCAACCAACAAGGTGTGGCGATGTTAACAATTTTGTTTCTTCTTCTTCAAGTGCCAATGCCGCTCGCAGGTAGATAAGACTCGGCTTCGTCAATACTGACTAAAGGTTGATCATTTCAACGTTTATAAAAAAGTAGTGCATTGAAATGAAACATTTACTTTTGAGAATATCAAGATAATTTTTTTAAATTTTCAGACGTTGTTATCGGCAATATTGATTCTTCAATTCACTTCACTTCGAACAAACTTTTGTAAAAAAATTCGTAATGGTTAAACAATTTATATTACGGTTAAAAAATATTGGTCTACAGTCTAAAGTATGTTTAGTTGCATTAGTTTATTTGTGTTTTGTTTATTGTTTTAATCTACCGGTACTGTGAGTGTATTTGTACAGGTTGATTTAAATAATTATTAAAAAAAACACCGTTAAAGATTACGCAAATGAATACACTTGAGAATGTAGACAAAATATATCCTTGAACCGATATGAAAATGGTTAATCACAATTAATTATTTTAACAAAACTTAGTTCGACGTGAGGTAAATTAAAGTAGCAATATTGCCGTTACTGGCGGCTTAAAAATGAAGAATAGAATATTGTGGGACCTTTTAAAGGTCTATGTTTCAATTTCAAAATAAAACTTGTTTGTTACGCATATTTTAGAAATCTGAAAACGGTTTTATGATCAGTCAAGCACGACATTCTCATTCATAAGTCAAATGCTGGGATTCAATTCTACTATAAACCAGTGAGCATTGTGAACAACAGGTGTGGGGTTCCCTTAAACCGGCTACGTGAGGTACTACTCAATTCAAAAACATTTACATATACATATACATATATAGAACTGTACATAGATCACTCAGACACACACACGCTCACACACCCTCACTCTCACTACGCAACCTCCACTCGCTTCACCTTCTGCATAAAATACTTCACTCTTCAACCCCAAACTATCTTTTCTCTCGTTTCCAGTACCTAGCAACTCACCATGCTCGAGACCCACCTGGCCACTCTTCAAACCAACTTGTCCTCCCTATCCACAGAACTGCAATATATGATAATTCTTTCACAGTGGCCGCTGCCCGAGAATGGAACCGTGTCCCTAGCAAAGTCAGAGGCTTAACAAACTCATTTGCTTTTAAATTTGCGATTAAAAAGTTACTTTAATAGGCCTACCTATTTCTATTTTTATTGTAATCACAGCTCGGGGGTTTTCAACATAGAATTATTATTATTATTCTTTTTAATTTAAACTATTATTATAATGCATTATTCTAGTTAGTATTTAAGTAGTATTTTACTCCTTATTCTTATTTTTGAAATAGCTTTGAAATAACTAAGCTTTCATAAGAGTTCACGCTAACGTGAATTAATAAATAATTCTTAGACTTTATTGTACAGTTCTTTTTAACAAACAGAGTGAAAATGTAATGCTTAATGTATAAACTTGTAAGCTAATTGTATCATTGTATTGTATTGTGTAAAAACGCTGGTTAGATGTAAGAAAATACCTTATGGTCCTAATCTTGCCAGTTGAAATAAAACATCAATCAATCATCAATCACTCATAATCACACGCATACATGATCACACTCACATTCCGAGCCACGCATTCGCATTCACACCCCCAAACTGGTAAACACACACACACACACACTCACACACTCCCAACAAACAATGTTTGTTGATTATCTGTACATATGTGCAAACCTCATCTATCACCCACCTTATCATCTGCTGTACATTGAACACACCACTTATTGATACTTCGTAACATTTTTAAGCGAGCGAAGCGAGCGTTTCCACTTGACTCTTATGGCACTTCATTCTGTTTTTTTTTTTGTTTGTTTGTTTTTTTTTGTTTTTTTTTTTTTTGTTTTTATGTCCGTCGATAGCGGTCGAACGGAAAGTCCGATCAACTTGAAATTTGAACCATCCACAAGCCTCGATGTGGATTGAAGGTGTATAGTTTTGAGGCAAAATCGTTCGAAAAGTTACAAAGTTACACCATAGTTACTGCAAATTATTTTTCTGAAACAAAATGGCGGAAAAATGTGAGATAGCCAGATTTTTCTAGAGATTTTTCCAGTTAAGAATATGTTAATGTAATGGCGATCTGATAAGTATTGGCAAAGTTACACGAAAGTTACTCGAAAATATTTTTCTAAAACGCAGTAACGGTAAAATGTGAGGTGGCTATCTTATAGTAAATTTTGGTCCGGTCACGAATTTACTAATGTAAACGCGATCCAATACGTATTAGAGGCAGAAATTACATTTCTATTGCTGTCAATAAGTGTTAGTAACGGTGGCGGACCGTGTTGAAAACATGACCACGAAAATTCTTAGCAACGCACATTGCACTGCATACAACAATGTCGGAAAGTATAATAGCCATGGAAATAAGAACAATTTTTGCAATGCGCATTCTTGAATTGTTGTTAATTGTTCTTCGTATTAGCGTTGAAAACGTTTCGCCAGAAAGTTCGTAGATATTGACGCGCTCGCTTATCAACGCGTCAAACAGAGCGTTTTCCTAGTAGTAATTATTAAGCGAGCGAAGCGAGCGTTTCCACTTGACTCTTATGGCACTTCGTTCTGTTTTTTTGTTTGTTTGTTTGTTTGTTTTTTTTTTTTTTTTTTTTTTTTTATGTCCGTCGATAGCGGTCGAACGGAATATCCGATCAACTTGAAATTTGGACCATCCGCAAGCCTCGATGTGGATTGAAGGTGTATAGTTTTGAGGCAAAATCGTTTGAACAGTTACAAAGTTACACCATAGTTACTGCAAAATATTTTTCTGAAACAAAATGGCGGCAAAATGTGAGATAGCCAGATTTTTCTACAGATTTTTCCGATCACGAATATGTTAATGTAATGGCGATCTAATAAGTATTGGCAAAGTTACACGAAAGTTACTCGAAAACATTTTTCTAAAACGCAGTAACGGCAAAATGTGAGGTGGCTATCTTATAGTAAATTTTTGTCCGGTCACGAATATACTAATGTAAACGCGATCCAATACGTATTAGAGGCAGAAATTACATTTCTATTGCTGTCAATAAGTGTTAGTAACGGTGGCGGACCGTATTGAAAACATGACCACGAAAATTCTTAGCAACGCACATTGCACTGCATACAACAATGTCGGGAAGTATAATAGCTATGGAAATTAGAAAAAATTTTGCAATGCGCATTCTTGAATTGTTGTTAATTGTTGTTTGTATTAGCATTGAAGTCTTTTCGCCAGAAAGTTCGTAGATATTGACGCGCTCGCTTATCAACGCGTCAAACAGAGCGTTTTCCTAGTTATTAAGCTAGCGAAGCGAGCGTCTCCACTTGATCTTATGGCACTTCGTTCTGTTTTTTGTTTTTTTTATGTCTGTCGATAGCGGTCGAACGGAAAGTCCGATCAACTTAAAATTTGGACCATCTACAAGCCTCGATGTGGATTGAAAGTGTATAGTTTTGAGGCAAAATCGTTTGAAAAGTTATCAAGTTACACCATAGTTACTACAAAATATTTTTCTGAAACAAAATGGCGGCAAAATGTGAGATAGCCATATTTTTTTAAAGCTTTTTCCAGTTACGAATATGTTCATTTAATGGCGATCTGATAAATATTGGCAAAGTAACACAAAAGTTACTCGAAAATATATTTCTGAAACACAGTAACAGCAAAATGTGAGGTGGCTATCTTATAGTAAATTTTTGTCCAGTCACGAATATACTAATGCAAACGCAATCTGATACGTATTAGAGGCAGAAATTACATTTTAAATGCTGTCAATAACTGTTAGTAACGGTGGCGGACCGCGGCGAAAATATTACAACGAAAATTCTTAGCAACGCACATTGCACTGCATTCAACAATATCGGGAATCATAATTGCTATGCAATTTAGAAAAAAATTTGCAATGTGCATTCTTGAATTGTTGTTAGTTGTTGTTTTTATTAGCTTTGAGATCTTTTCGCCAGAACGTTCGTAGATATGAACGCGCTCCCTTATCAACGCGTCAAACAGAGCGTTTTCCTAGTAGTTTTAAGCCAATGGTAGAAAGACACATTTGTTGGAGGTTTGTCTTTAGTGACAGCTTATCACTAGCTGTCATTGGCACTTTATTGTTAGAAGTTGGTACACCTGTCTGTCACCTGTTTGTTTACATGTGTGTTGATGTATCCCAACAAAGGAAGGAGGCCAACAATAAAGTTCAGTTCATCTCGCAACTCTCATGAATTAACATGGTGTCAGAAGTGAGGCTTGAGTAGTTAATTTATAATTTACACTGCAATATAGTAATTATGGCAACTGCCCAAGTCCCCGCGCCCGAGGCAATGTGTGTTAAAGGCGACACACAAGAAAACTGGAAGCTTTTTCGCTTCTGCTACGAGAATTATCTAGTAGCATCAGAGCTGGATAAGAATAACGCGAGAATTCAGTGTGCTACACTTCTAACGGTTTTAGGCAAAGAGAGCCTAAGAATACACCAGAAGCTTCAGCTAGCGCCGACGGAATGCGATACGGTAAGCAAAATCCTGGATGCACTCCAGTGCTATTTCACTCCCAAGCTCAACACAACTTTCGAAAGATTTGTATTCGGCACTGCAAATCAAGAAGGAGGTGAATCCATTTATGCATATGTGGGGCGATTGAGAGAGCTAGCACAAACTTGTTCATATGGCGACAAGGCAGACGAGTTTATTCGTGATCGGATGGTGTTAGGCATAAGCGACCAAGAGACTAGGAAACGCCTCCTAGGGGTCAGTGACCTCACTTTGCAACGTGCACTCAATCTGTCACAATCATCTGAGATGACCAACAGACATCTTGACAAAATAAATCAAGCCGCACAGTCAGAGACAGTGCACAAGACAGCTCAACAATCCTATCCCAAGCGGGATAAAGGAGACCACCAAGGTAAGACAAAGCAACAGTCTGACAAGTTTGATAGGCTTAAAGCCATGCAAATACTGTGGTGGACGTCATGTGTGGAAAAAATCGGAGTGCCCAGCTGCTGGACAAACTTGCAAAAAATGTGGCAAGATAGACCATTTCAAAAAATGTGCATGCAAGACCAGAAGAAAAAAGTCCATACTCTAGAAGACGCTGAGCCAGACTCGGACAGCGAAGACAGTATCTACACAGTCAGCCTACAGAAGAACATCGGAGCAGTAAAACAAAACGCTAAGCAGCTATTTGTGAAACTGCATATGAAGGTAGGAAAAGCAACGAAATATGTTAAATGCCAGTTAGACACAGGTGCTACGTGTAATACAATCAATCTTAGAGAGTACAGGCGTATCACAGGAGAAATTAATCCAAGCATGCATCACAGCAGTGACCGTCTCAAGTGCTATAGCGGTGAAACAATCAAACCCTGTGGCAAAGTCAACATTTCGTGTACAACAACTGAACAAGCAAAAGGTAAATTTAGTTTTCAAGTAAGATCTACCGCAACGACCTCTCCTGTCAGCGGAAACTTGTCAAGCACTAGGCCTGGTCAGCATCAACGCAAAGCTGTGTGCCGTCCAGGAAGCGTCAGGAAAACAGGAAGGGAAGCCCCTCGAGTATTTCCTACGAGAGTACCATGATGTTTTAAGAGGACTCGGTCGTCTGCCAGGTGAATATCATATGGAAGTTGACCCTAATGTAACTCCAGTACAACATTTGCCAAGGAGAGTGCCTGTAGCCCTGAAGACTGAAGTGCAGACGAAAATAGATGATCTAGAAAAAGCCGGGATTAAATGCAAAGTTACTGAGCCTAGCAGTTGGATCAGCAGCATAGTCGCAGTGAAGCGAGGAAATAAATTGCGTGTATGTATTGATCCGAGAGATCTAAACAAAGCACTGAAACGTTCTCATTATCAATTGCCGAAAATTAAAGAAATTCTACCGGACTTGGTCGGAGCCAGAGTTTTCACGGTGGTTGACGCCAAAGACGGTTTCCTCCAAGTGGCATTGGATGATGAAATTTCAAAGCTAACCACCTTCTGGACACCGTCAGGCCGATACCGTTGGTTTAGAATGCCATTTGGCATCTCTCCGGAGCCAGAAGAATTCCAACGGAGAATACGCGAACAACTACACGGTTTACCTGGAGTCAGCATCATTGCCGATGATATTCTCATATGTGGCAAGGGTGATACCGATGAAGCAGCAGCAGTGGATCATGACACGAACCTTGAGAACTTAATGCGCCAAGCAAGAGAAGTTAACTTGAAACTGAATGAAAAAAAATCAAGTACAGATTGTCCGAGATTCCTTATACATAGGACATTGCCTGTCAGCTGATGGAGTTTAGCCAGATAAGATAAGGACAGAAGCGGTTAGACACATAAAGCGGCCAAATAACGTAACTGAAGTTCAGCGATTTATGGGTTTCGTCAATTACCTGTCTAAATTCTTACCCGCATTGTCTAAAGTAGCCGAGCCACTACGCAGATTGACTGATGCATTATCCGAGTAGGCATGGCAGTCACAGCAAGAAGACGCGTTTAACACAATTAAAAGACTCGTCACTAGTGCCCTATTGCTCAAATACTATGACGTCACGGACGAAGTTACAATTCAGAGTGACGCAAGCGATGTCGGAATAGGAACAACGCTGTTACAACAAGGTCAACCAGTCGCATTCGCATCGAGAACTCTAAGCAAAACAGAGCGCAACTATGCTGTTATAGAAAAAGAGTGCCTTGCAATCGTTTTCGCTTGTGAACGTTTCGACCAATACCTGCGTGGAAAGGAACTAAGGTTGGAATTCATAGTCGGCCCCTACACCTAGGGGCGCCCATTGTTACCAAGGTAACAGTTGTTTCCATGTTATTTCCCATAAACAAAACCAATCCATAGCAACAATGGGTGCCCCTAGGTGTAGGGGCCGACTATGAATTCCAACCTAATACACGTCGACACTGACCACAAACCGCTAGTGACTATCTTCAAAAAATCAGTCCTACAAGCGCCCAAGCGGCTTCAACGAATGCTTCTGAGACTACAACACTACAACTTAGAGGTGAGCTATAAACCTGGAAAGACGATACTAACTGCCGATCTCTTATCCCGAGCAGCCTTACCGGACAGCGGAAAAAAGTATGAATCAGACTATGTTGTATACCAGTTGCAACGCGAGGAACGTCTGTTCAACGAGATTCAAGAAATTAACATGACAGAACATCTAAATGTCACCAAGGAGCGCTTACAGCAGATCCAAAGTTCGACGGCTCAGGATGAAGCTCTGCAAACCCTTACATCAACCATAATGACAGGATGGCCACCAACGCGAGATCAAGTACCGATTGTCATTAGGGAATATTGGAACTATCGAGAAGGACTAAGCATGCAAAGTTGAGTTCTATTCAGAGGGAGCAGAATCATAATACCTAAACAGATGCGTCCAGAGATGCTCATCAGAATACACTCGAGCCATCTCGGACCCGAGTCTTGTCTGCGAAAAGCCCGAGATACAGTCTTTTGGCCACACATGTCACAAGAGATACGAGACAAGATTAGCCAATGTAGTACGTGTAACGAGTTTGCAGATAATCAACAGAAACAAACGCTACAAACACATCCGACTCCAACCCTACCATGGAAGCGAGTAGCTCTAGATACCCTTCACATCAAGAACGAGCAATATCTTGTAACGGTAGATTACTACTCAGATTTTTGGGAGCTGGATCAGCTAGAAAATTCGCAGTCGGAAACTCTCGTAGCCACTACAAAGAAAAATTTCAGCCGCCACGGGATACCAGAAGTCGTCATCACCGACAACGACGCTCCGTTCGTCAGTTTAACCTTCCGAACGTTTGCTTCAGAATGGGAGTTCGAGCATAACACTATCTCTCCACGCCACAGTCCTTCCAATGGTAAAGTCGAAGCGACAGTTAAGATAGTGAAGAAAATACTAAAAAAAACGATGAGAAATAAGCCCGATTTGTGGAAAGCAATACTTGACTGGAGGAACACCCCAACTGAAAGCATGTCATCCAGTCCGGTTCAACGTCTAATGTCTCGCAGAACTCGGACGTTAATGCCCATCACGAGTCAGCTTCTCTATCCCAAGGTGGAAGATGGAGTCAAAGACAAGATAAATCTCAGAAAACAGAAGATGAAGAGATCGTTCGACGCTCACTCCAGAGAATACCCAGACTTGGAAGTAGGTGAAGTAATACGACTTAAACCAAACCCAGAATGGCGTGACCAGAGATGGAAGCCGGGAGTTGTGTCCGCAAAACTATCGTCACGATCGTACATTGTAAAAGTCGGCGGGAAAGAGTACAGAAGAAATAGAGTCTTCTTACGGCAGACAAAGGAAAATGACCCTCAGGCCGATTCGGATGACCTTCAGGCCGATTCGGAAGAAATACAACGACCCGAGGATCCAGCCAAACTAATCTCACCACCGGAATGCGCAGCAGTGCCTGCATCTCCTTTAAAGACCCCACTGAATCCAGTATCCCCGCGCAAGACTCGATCAGGAAGAACGTTTGAGTTTTTTTAGTTTTTCTTGAGACTTAATTCATTTTTATTTCATACTGTGTCTCTGGATCTTTGTGTCACACATTTATGAAAGAGGAGATGTTGGAGGTTTGTCTTTACTGACAGCTTATCACTAGCTGTCATTGGCACTTTATTGTTAGAAGTTGGTACACCTGTCTGTCACCTGTTTGTTTACATGTGTGTTGATGTATCCCAACAAAGGAAGGAGGCCAACAATAAAGTTCAGTTCATCTCGCAACTCGCATGAATTAACAGCTTTGCCGTGCTGACGTGCACCTATGAAGAGCTATTATAATTACCGGACTACCGTGTCACGTTATACGGACCCACGGCACGTTAGCCGTGTTGCTATGAACTAGGCTTTAGTATTATCAAAATCTTAATTAAACAACAATCGTTATAAAATCTCAATCTTTAATGATGCAAAAATTGTATTGTAACTGCAACTTTTCGAACGATTTTGCCACAAAACTAATGGCGTTCAATTCACATTGATGTTCCACATTTCAACTTGATCGGACTTTCCGTTTCTACCACTATCGCGAGACAGATAGAAAACAAGAAAACAAACAGAACGAGTGCCATAGAAGTAGAATATGACGCCCGCTACGCTAACTTCATAACTAATAATAGTTTTCAAAACATTTTGAGGTCCATCAAGTCAAACCTTTTTCAAAACTGCGTGAAAGGCAAAGTGTAGGTTTGCAGTTCATATCGTCGTGAGTTCATTGACTCAATAACAAATAATCTCATCGCTTTTCATGAAACCCAAATCTGACAGTGGCAAGATTAATAAATCCACTGTATTTATAGCCCTAATCACAACAAACGGAACATGAAGCGAACGTACAGAAAGACATTGTTAGCTGCAGAATTTCTTACTACTTAGTTAAATCTATGATAATCTGTGTTACCGCCCTGCTAATCGTACCAAATGTGATCTTATTATGAAACAGCTGACAATGACTAAGCCTATCACACGATATTGATGGAAATGTTTACCCAGACAGTTTTATCTAATGTACAGAAAGTACCTAATAAAGTTGTAGACAATGCTACGACCAGTATTACCAAGCAAGAAGCAATTGCTGATAGTAACATCATGATATGACTGTCCAATGAGTGCAAACAGATTATGAACAATGGATCTTGGTGAAAATCATACTTTCCTAATAGACCGGACAAGTCGGGTTGATATCATATACTTATCATAAAACATCGTCTGGTTCCCCAGACATTTCAAATTTCTTCTTAAATAATGTAGTACATGTTTACTGAGCCACCACATCACGTATTTATGCACATTTCTATTTGACGTACGATTATTTCCAGAAGGAGTGAAACATCTATATTAGTCTGTCTATGCAATGCAATGTATTCATGTATAATAAATATTATTGTTTTGGTTATCCTTGTTTAAGATACTTCGTAAGTCACGCCTACATCGCAACATCAGCTACAATTACACACGAGTTGTTTGGTCTTAGTATTGGCCTTCCCGATGGGGCTCCATCGTGATAATTATCATTACAAAATATCTCTAGTAAAATGAGACATATTGGGATTATTAATGTACATAATAATATTTGAGAACGGGACAAACATTTAAAACAAAAAAGGTAACTGATATTTAGCACCCATTTATTGTTTTAATAACTAGAGAAACTAATTAACTTCTGGACCGTTTTTCCACAAAACTAATGGCGTTCGATCCACATCGAGGCTTGTAGATGGTCCAATTTTAATTTGATCGGTCTCTATATTCGACCGCAATCGTGAGACAGAAAAAGAAAAAAAAAGAAAAAAGGAACTAGTGCAATAATAGTAGAATGGAGACGCTCTCTATGCTCGCTTAACATGTTTAAGACAATATGGCGTGATAAGTGGCATAACATAGTAAACAACAAACCGAGGGGCACAAAAGACTCTGTCACTCCATGGTTGTCCTTGAAGCTCTTGCGTCGTCACGACAGGTTGTTGAAACTCGCATCCGAATCGGCTACACATATTTTTCTCAAAACTATCTGTTAAAAGATGACCCCAGCCAGTGTTGGACTTTAAAGTAATGTGATGTTGATTGTCAAACACGTTACTTAAGACTGTTCAAGGTATTTAGCCTAACGAGTACAATACGAGCTAACATTCAGATTCCAAGAAATCTAACTAGATCAATTGAAGAAGCAATCGATAACGTTCTAAAGTTCTCTCATGCAGTTAAACTGATTAACAGGATTTAAATAAAAAGATATTCTCCTATCAAAAATAAGCACCAATAACCTTGATGTTTTGTGCCACTTAACATCAACCAATCAATGTGAGGGATTTAAAGCAAATTTCACGTCAGAAACCGGCATTTTTTTTATGATAGGTCGAAATAAAGAGGTAAGTGGTTAGTCCACACAATTGTACCATGAATCCATAATAAGTCTTTGTTTATTCTTGTTGTAGTTTTGATGCGTTTTGGCCAATGCTTGAGCTCATGCTGTGTTCCTTTATACATCTACTGGAAGAGTGTTTATTTAATTGGTTTGAATAAAACTCAAGTCGAATATTAGTGACAGCTATTGAAACTAGTATTTAGACTTGGCAAGCGGTGGGTTTAGGTGGGGGGGGGGGGGGGGTTAGGTGGGTGAAAGAGAGGAATTAATTTCCAGAGTCTCTGAAAGAGAATAGAACCTATTTATATTATGTGTTTAACCACAAACCTAAAGTTTGTTTCTGTAATATATCCATTGACTATTCACTTATTAGAATACATCTTATACTGAGTTGAGTGTTTGCTGGATTCTTGAATCCTGCTTCATCTTTGTACTACAATGTATAACAAACTCCCCCAATCAGTAAAAACACTCTACATCTCTTCCACGTTTTAAACATTGACTTAAAACTTTCCTCTCAATTAAACCATTTTACACTTTAAAAGAATGTTTTGATAACTAACAACTTAAATTCCTGTTTCTCTAACCCATCCTTATTGTTGTTTCTTAATGTATTTTGTAGTTTTATAGATATGTATGTATATTTTTTTTGTATGTATAGTGATTTTGTAAAGTTTATACTTTAAACCAATATTTGTATTATGTACAAATCATACGGTAAAATAAATAAATAAAAAATAAATAAATTGCTTCCCAACTATTAACTCACCGTCCGCCAATGCCCGCGTCGTCTCAACGGTCTATCCTCGGCGAGAACAGGGGTAAGAAGACTCTTGAAAACAGTCGGCCAGAATCACTAGGCGTACTACTACGATAAGAAGGAGGGGTTATTTGCAAATTGTTATCTGTTATAAAATTAAAGTGGGTTATCTCTATTGCAACATGAAGCAATGAACAAGTACCGTACCAGTTGATGGCTAAACTGATTTCCGGGTATAGCAGAGTGGATTGCTTTTAAATATTTAATTGCTGATGGTTCGAGTAAATAAAGCAATCACAATTAAATAAACAAATGTTTAATTGTTAACATCACTAAATAATTGATAAATATAAATATAAACAACAATTATAAAATTAAATTATCTTATTTGAAACAATTCGAGGTGGGAAAAAAAAATTAACACACTATTTGTAATTAAAAGATTGGCCGATGAATTTTTAATTTGGCTTTGGGAAATATATATTATTAATATTGCGTACTATAAATAAACCAATAATGGTAATAACTCATCAAGTTAAAGAACTTTAAAATCAATTTAATATGTAATTCAAGAAACATTTCAGGACTTGGAAAATAAAACAGAATTCAAATTCATTGGCCAAGATTTTAATTATAAATACAGTGTGTTGATTTCGTTTTTCTCTCCTCGAAATGTTTCAATAAGTTAATTTAATTTTGTAATTGTTGTGGGCTGTGTATGAAAGTGTTAAAGGGTGAGGGATCGCAGATCATAAACGTTTTTATTTGATAAATAAATCGTTTATATTCGTCAATTCATGACACTATCACCATAAATAAAAGTTTATTGGAAAGTTTTAGAAACATTGAGGACAAAACTGTGGAATTCTTTGAGGATATTCGCTATTTTTGTTAGTTTTATTATCATGTAAGTTTGCATCTGTTAGAATAGGAAATACACAGTGATAAAAAAGAATGGTTCCGGTTCGTTATATAGAAATATATATTGTTCATAAAACGGAACGTAATCTAATATTGTATACATTTTACTCCCCATAATGCAAAGACTTAACCACGAAAATACGAAACGGCCACTATAAAATCTTAATACGGTACTGTGTCAAATGTTAAATTATAACACTTCCTGTTGTTAAATTTTATAAAAAAAAGATTGTGAATCTAATAAATCATACTTTAATTAAGCAAGCGAAACGAGCGTCTCCATTAGACCTTTAAAGCACTTCGTTCTGGTTTTCTTTGTTTTTTGTTTGTTTTATGTCTGTCGATAGCGTTTGATCGGAAAATCCCATCAATTGTAAATTTGGACCATCCACACGTCTCGATGTAGGTTGAAGGTGTATAGTTTTGTGACAAAACCGTTAGAAAAATTAAAAAGTTACACCATAGTTACTGCAAAATATTTTTGTGAAACAATAAGGCGGCAAAATGGGAATGCCATATTTTTGTAAAGATTTTCTCTGTTACAAATATGTTCATTCTATGGCGATCTAATAAGTATTTGCAAAGGTAGGTACACAAAAGTTACTCAAACTTTTTTTCTGAAACACAGTAACAGCAAAATGTGAGGCCGCTATATTATAGTAAATTTTCGTCCGGTCACGAATATACTAATTTAAACGCGATTTGTTTGGTATTAGAGGCAGAAATTACATTTCATTTGCTGTCAATAAGTGTAAGTAACGGTGGCGGACCATGTTGAAAACATGACAACGAACATTTTTAGCAACGCACATTGCACTGCATTAAAAAATGTCGGAAAGTATAAAAGCTTTGGAAATTAGAGCAATATTTGCAATGCGCATTCTTGAATTGTTTTTAATTGTTGTTTTTCTTAGTTTAGAAAACTTTTCGCCAGAAAGTGCGTATATATGGACGCGCTTGCTTATCAAAGCGTCACACAAGAGCGTTTTCCTAGTAATAATAATACACACTTATTTGGCGCTACACGAGTTTAGACATGTCTGCAACTTTTGACCGCCTCGCTAATACAGCCGTGAAGATTGAAGATTGCTTTTTACTAGCCTGTAACAGAAACTTGTTGGCTATAGTGATTATTATTATTACCTTCACAATAATATGAATATACATATAATAAGAGTGAATATTACAGTCTAAATAGTATGTACCACGTGCTTATGAGAAAACCAGGTTAATATTTAATAAAGTTAGGTGAATGGCTCTGGGCATGCACGAAATATAACTTGTAATAATTATAATGTGTTAAGCATCTAGAAATGAAAATAAGTTAGTAAACGCTGTTCTCGGCAGTACAAATAAACGGTCCATTATGGAGCAATCTTTAAAACATGGCCAGGTGTTCATATAACTAAAGATGTATTACCTAGTTGTAGAAACTAGGAAACCGCTCAGCGTTGACAGATGAGCGCGCTTGTGAAAATTTCAAAAAATTAAATAAATATTTTACAAATCTTTAAAAGTGTTTTTAGTGAACTTCTAAAATTTACAATTTTAATGTAAAAAATATACAATAGGTGACTCTTAATGTAAACTGACCTCGAATTAGGACGGGAAATATTTTTTAAATTTGCATAGTACTGTAATAAGAACCATTATTAATGAACACATTAACGAAACATAATTTTTTAATAATATTAAACAGTCAAATTTAACTTTGATTTATTTTACAAATAGAGGCGTACGTTACAATTATGACAGTTCGGTAAGAGCCTTACGAAATATTACTTATATCCTCTTAAAAGTTAAATTAACAACCTTAAATCTGAATGTTGATGTTTTAAATGATGGTCGCAAAGGTATGCCGAACAATGTGCGAACAATGTGTTTTAAATTCATATTTACCACTGTTGGGATTAGACAAAAATGTGTTCTTAATCCATAGAAACAATACCCTGTCGTATTTCTTGTGATATAATTAATGTTTTCTCAAGACCTTCTCTGAACTTTAACTTTAGATGCAATATTTACTAAATTGTCAATACCGGTTCATCATGCGAGTCATGTTCAAAACAAGGGTTGACCTCATCTTCTTCGTTATCGCATCAGGTAAGCCCCGGTCGCACAGACGCAGAGTTACTTGGAGGGCAGTGGGTAGAGAGTCAATGCTAATACCACTGATGTACTAGCCTAGACTGGTTGGCTACGCTAGTATAGAGTGTGCAGCGAACGGCGCCGTAAAGCTGCATTTACTGTTGCGCGTTTAGCGCGGCGCGGAAGATGCGGCAGGCGCGTTGCAAGCGACGAACCGTTTACCGTCTAGCGTCGTTTGACGAAGCTAATCTGCGTTGCCTCCGAAAAGACAGGCTTGTTGGGCCCGTGCCACTTATCTTCTTTAGCGGTTTTTATTGAAAATTGTCGAAATGTTTTTTCACATCTTGAATTAAGCCTGTATTACACGGTCAAACTTTTCCATCCAACTCCTTGAATTCAAGGACAAAAACGCATCAAAAACAGTCAGTATGTAGTCAAATACAACAATATGAATTATTTGTTGATGCGCTTTTGTCCTTGAATTCAAGGAGTTGGATGAAAAAGTTTGACCGTGTAATACAGGCTTTAGCAGAACACTTGTCCGTAATATCTTCGGGATTTCTTAACTATAAAACAATGACAACCTCGCTATCCGTTTATCAACAAACCGTGATAAACTATGGGTAAATACCGCGAGAGAAAGTTGAACTTGGCCTAATTCAGTCGTCCGTTTGTCGCCGTAAAGTGTGCCGCATCAAACTTGTTCAAGACTGGTACTAGGACATTATAAACATATGTATTCTTATCAAAATAAATGGACGACTTGCGATGTACAAGTGAGTGTTAATAACGCTGATAGTTGTGAATCCTCGCGTATACCACTGGACACTAATTTCGCTCTAGCTTTTATCAAGCGAACGAAGCGAGCGTCTCTATTAGAACTTAATGGCACTTCGTTCTCTTTTTTGTTTATTTTTGTTTTTGTTTTAATGGCTGTCGTTGGCGGTCGAACGGCAAGTGTGATCAACTTAAAATTTGACCATCCACAATCCTCGATGGGGATTGAAGGTGTATTATAGTTTTGTGGCAAAAACGGTCGAAAAGTTACAAAGTTACACAATAGTTCCCGTAATATATTTTTACTGAAACAAAATGGTCGCAAAATGTGAGAAAGCCATATTTTTAATAAATTTTTTCGGTCAGGAATATGTTTCTTTTATGGCGATCTGATAAGTATTGGTAAAGTTACACAAAAGTTACTCGAAAATATTTTTCGGAAACACAGTAACGGCAAAATGTTAGGTGCTATCTGATAGTAAATGTTTGTCCGGTCACGAATATACTTACTTAATTGAGATGTGATACGTATATAGAGGCATAAATAACATTTTTATTGCTGTCAATAAATGTAAGTAACGATGGCGGACCGTGTAGAAAACATTATAACGAAACATTTTAGCAGCGCACATTGCACTGGATTCAACAATATCGGAAAGTATAACAGCTATGGCAATTAGAAAACTTGTTTGCAATGCGCCTTCTTCTATAATTGTTACTTAGGTTGGAATTCATAGTCGGCCCCTACACCTAGGGGCGCCCATTGTTGCCAAGGTAACAGTTGTTTCCATGTAATTTCCCATAAACAAAACAAATCCATAGCAACAATGGGTGACCCTAGGTGTAGGGGCCGACTATGAATTCCAACCTAAATGTTTTAATTATTTAATTAATTTTTTAATTTCATTTTTTAATAATTTTTTAATATTTTAGTTAATAAGTTAATTGTTGTTTTTATTAACTTTGAGAACTTTTCGCCAGGGTTTTCGTAGATATGGACGCCCTCACCCAAAGTGTTATCCTAGATACACGAAATCATGCATCGAAAACGAAAAGTCGACAATAAGAATTCTTTTATCCTCTTCAATTGGCAAAAAATAATTCATCGGATTTTGACGGGAGTCATTTTATAATATGCAGGCAACCTTTTGGACTAGAAATAAATAAAAAGTGCACCGAACGAGAATTCACGGCACGCACCAATGCAAGGTGTGTAGTTTCAGGGTCCGAACGGCGGTCCGACGAGCTATTAGGCCGTGAAAACGATGCACCCTGCAAATTGACGCACGCTGTAAATTTTCTTCCGGGGCACAGAAAGTTTCTTTTTAGTCTAATAGGTTGCCTGCGTATTTTACAATTACTCCCGTCAAAATGCGATGGTCATCTTTTCGACAATTTAAGTTTTTTTTTATAAAACTCGTATTGTCAACGTTCCCGTTTTTAATGCGTGGTTTCTTATAACAACTTAACAACTGTGTATATAATGTTGAAACTATCATGACAGCATTGGTCGAAATGTGGCCTAAATATGCTTTCATATGGGTTGTATCTTCAAACTGAACAAAACAGCTAGAGAACGAGTTTAGTGTCGTGCGGTGTGCGTGAGAATAAGGGCAGACAGTGGGTTTACATCTAAACATTGGGAGCGAAGCGAGGGCGCGAGTTCCAATCAGCGGCCCAGTTTCACGCGGGCTCCCTCGCTTCGCTCCCAACGCTTAGCTGTAAACCCACCATTACCCTCACTTGTCCCAAGTCAGCTAGTGCTCCCGCAAATTCCTTCCACCCAAAGTCGTCAATTATTGAAACAATTATTTTATATGTTGTGTCTTAATAAGTTAATATATTTATAAAATTAAAAATTGTGATAAGATTTCCATATATTTTCTTTGTTAAGTCATTTGCGGATCATCCGGAGATGATGGTGTTAGGCCTGCAGATAATCGCATCGTCGGAGGGGTGAAGGTTAAAGATATCAAGAACTACCCCTACATGGCAACACTGCAAGACTTCCAACAACACATGTGCGGCGCCAGCATACTCAACACTATGTGGCTTCTGTGCGCAGCTCATTGCGCTTTCGAGAAAGATCTATGGGAGTAAGTCCACACGCACAAAAGAGAACAAAAAGTTATTTTCGATGAAATCCTTTGAAATGTATTAGAGTAATATAACAGCAAGTTCACATGAGAATGGCATTAAGCACGTTTTGAAGATGTGGGACTGGAAAGCGTTAGGCTTATGTTTAACGTAATTAAATGCTACTCGGGCGGGAAATTGGTTGAAAACGGTGGCCATTACCCGCTGTTCGCGCCGTTTATTCGTCGCTGGTGTTTTGTTTTCCTTGGTGTTGGTTTACCTGTATATTATTTCATGTTTCGATTTTCGGCCAATCACGTCATCTATTACAGTTTTCCTGTTCAGCACGTTGCGTTATCTAATCTAGTCAGTATTGTTCAAGTCTCGACCTCGTCCAGTCAAGTTGATTTTCTCTCTCGTTTTCTCTCTCGTGCGACCAGACTGGTTTCTACGCTGCATGTCCTGGGTTCGATCGCCTTCCAGGCATTTTTCATCTTTCCTCACTTATTTCTCTTCCAAACTCGAGTTTCTTTCTTCTATTTTTTTCTCTCTACGGCAACCTTCCGCCTGTCGCTATCATCTACGCTTTGTCATCTTTCGAACATCATTGGGGTAAGTTTCAATCAAAAATATATACAGTCCACTAAAAAACTCCTCGGAGTGAGCACCCCGGCTCACACATATGGTCCTCGCGGAGCCGAATTGTCCGGTAATTTTCTGCATTTTTCTCGAAGATTTACTCAATCAAGGTCAGTCCTTAGTTGGTCGCACAATACACACGTCATTGGGTGTTGTGTGTTTCCGCTCTCGTATTCTATTGATTGTGCTATTCAGTGTGTGTCTCTTACGTACGTCGTACATCCCTTGTATTTCTAACATTGTCATTTGCATTTTCGATCATATTGGTCGATATTACGGCAGAACTAAACAAGTTAGTTGCTCGACGCGAGTTTATATTCGCGTCCGCCCAACGAACGTACACTGTGTTCGAAAAAATAAAACCTGAACAAGTTGAGTCACATAGGCCTCGGTTCGATGAATTATCTGTTCTGAAATCGGATTTTCAAGAAATTCAAATGTCCATTGCCGATCTCAACACTCAAGTAGTTCTTCCTGCCAAGCCGATCGAAATAGACAAAGTTCAGGAGAGTTTTAAAACGTTGTTTTATGCTGCCAAATCTCGGTTTCTCACGGCTGGTAAATTAAATCAGCGTCCTGCTGTGACTCAACCTGGGTCTCTACCCGATTCAGTCAAACCATCCATTGCATTGCCTGTCATAGATCTTCCCAAGTTCAAAGGTGACATTTGTAAATGGCCCGAGTTCTATGCTCTATTCAAGTCTCTTATTGATGATAACAAGTCATTAAGTAATGTTCAAAAATTACACTATTTAAAAACTTCGTTGTCTGAAATACCGTTGGCACTCATCTCAGAGTTTCAAATAATTGAGGAAAATTATCCCCTCGCTTTGCAAACGCTCGTCTCTCGTTATCAAAACAAGCAATTACTAGGGAGCTTATGTTCACAAGATTTAGATTTTGTTCCTCTGAAAACGTCATCTTATGACGGTCTTCAAGCATTTTTTCTCAAAGTACATCGCAATTCTGTCGACTCTTTGAAAGCCCTGAATATTCCTGACCTGGGCGATTTCCTTCTACTGTGTTTGGCATTAGCTAACCTCGATACGTCATCTCGCAAGGCTTTTGAAACCAAACAATCGTCTAATTCGACTCCCGAATATAAATCGCTTATTGATTTTGTCGAAGACCAATCTAAAGTAATGGAGTTATGTGCTGTCGGTAAAAACTCAGTCACTTCTGTCAAAAGTTCTCCCCCTGTGAAAAAAGTAAATACGTTGATGGTGTCATCTGATGTTTCGAACTTGAGTTCAAAAATATCTAACAATGACTCATCTCGCAATCACGCTCATACTAACGTGTCTACTTGTCCGTTATGTAAGGCTTCGCATTCATTCTATCAATGTAATGCTTTCCGTGGTTTAACCGTAGACAAACGTTACGACACTCTGCGACAATTAAAACGCTGTTTTAATTGTATGGGTGCACATCTACGAACCCAATGCAGTTCGACAAAGTCTTGTTCCGTGTGTCATAGTACCAAACATCACTCTATGTTGCATGTACACTCCACTCAGTCTTCTGCGGACGATACTCCTGTCTCCGATCAAAGCCATCAGGTGCCACAGACTCTGTCGTGTCAAGTCCGGGGTTCGAACCCCACTCATCAAACCGTCATATTGGGCACAGTTCGCGCACTGATAAGTGATGCCAACGGGATATTGCACCCATTTCGTGCGGTTAATGACTCCGGGTCGCAAATCTCTTCCATCACTAAATTCGTTAGGGCAACGTTTGGGTTTAAAGGTCAAACCAGCCACCGCCCAACTGTCAGGTGTTGGTCAAATTCATGCTCGTGTGCATGCTATCGTTCAATGCAGTATAGCTTCTCGACGTTCTAAGCAACCGGCTATGCAATGCATGTCAACGCGCACGTTCTCTCAACTATCGCCGGCAATTTGCCTACTTCCTCCGTGTCCACTGAGGTCATAAAGCGCTATCATGACCTTGACCTCGCTGACGATCACTTCAATGTTCCCGGACCCATTGATTTTCTCATTGGTGCCGATCTCTACTCTGACATTCTCTGTAAAACCGGAAACATGATCGTGGGCAGCAAACCTGCTGCACTCAACACGGTTTTCGGTTGGGTGATTTTGGGTCCAGTCAACTCTTCTGAACCTGCATCTGAGTCATCCTACTCTTTTCTCGCCGTGGCCAATACTCCTTTGGAACACACTCTTCGTCTCTTCTGGGAAACAGAAGAAGTTAGTCGACCCCCCTCTAGACCCATTGGATTCGCTCGCTGAAGAGCATTTCATTAAAACCCACTCTCGCGACCCATGCGGTCGCTACTCGGTCGCTCTACCTTTCAAGCCTGACTGCATCATGCCAGGCTATAATCGTGACGTCGCGCTCAAGAATTTTGTCAGTTTGGAGCGTCGTCTAAAGCGTGATCCTCCACTTCATGACACCAATCACGAGTTCATGAGTGAATACGCTCGTTCACTGCATATGCAGCCTGCTCCTCAACCTTCAAAGTACATTATCCCGCACCATTGTGTACACAAGGTCACAAGCTCTACCACTAAATTGCGAGTGGTATTCAACTCCTCCTTCCCTGATAAACGTGGAGTTGCTCTCAACCACGTCTTGCTCAGTGGTCCCAAACTTCAGAGTGACCTTCACCGGGTTCTCACCACCTTTCGTGTCTATCCCGTAGCCCTGTGCGCGGACGTGAGACAGATGTACCGTCAAATCCTTGTTCACCAGGACGACCGTGTCTATCAGCACATATTTTGGCGCCCTGAGCCTTCCTCCCCTGTTATTGAGTACGAGCTCAACACAGTGACTTACGGTCTCACGCCCTCTGCTTTCCAGGCCCAAAGAGTGTTGCAGCAACTTGTCAAGGACGAGGGCGCGAAGTTTCCTCTCGCTTCACGCGCCCTCACTTCAAACATCTACATCGATGACATAGTATCCGGTGCCAGTGACCTTGACGAAGCTCTCGCGCTTCGCGTTGAGTTGCAATCAATCACTCAGTGCGCCGGGGTCGAACTTCGCAAATGGGCAAGCAACTCTCCCGACGCTCTCAGCGCTCTTCCCCAGAACCACCTGGAGACTCCCCTGGTATTCTCTAACGATGAGCAGACTCTGAAAATTCTCGGATTGTTGTGGGACCCTCGCTCTGATTGCTTCAGTTTTCACACTCTACCATTCGAAGGTTGTGTCACCAAACGTTCCATACTCTCCTACATTGCGCGCATATTCGACCCTCTCGGGTTTCTCACCCATTTCCTCTCCTGGATGGAGGTGTTCATGCAGAATCTCTGGCTCTTGCGCGTGGAGTGGGACGAATCACTTCCGGAGTCGCTTTCTCAGACTTGGATCACTGCTATCGAAAGCGTGTCCAAGTTGAGTGATGTTAGTGTTCTGCGCCTTCTTGTTTTGAGTGACGCCACCTACCGGCTTGTGGGGTTTTGTGACGCCTCCGAGAAGGCCTATGCTGCTACTCTCTATTTGCACGTTGAGACGTGCTCGCAATCTCATGTCAGACTGTTGAGAGGCAGGAGCAAGGTCGCGCCCGTCAAGCTTCTCACTGTCCCTAAACTGGAGCTCAGTGGCGCATTGTTATTGTCCCGGGTGTTGAAAGATGCCCTGCCCGCTCTCGAGTCTTGCACATAGAAACAGTGTTGCTCTTTACCGATTCCCCGATCGCACTTGCCTGACCCTCTACCCCCCCGCACCAGCTTAAGACTTTCGTCGCCAATCGAGTGGTTGAAATTCTCGAGACCACTTCTCCTCTGAACTGGTCTCACGTTCGATCCGAAGAGAACCCTGCCGACTGTGCCTTTCGGGGACTTCTCCCCTTGGATTTGTTGAACCATCCCATATGGTTCTCTGGTCCCCCGTTCATGCGTTCGCCCCCCTTTACGTGGCCTCGCTCGGTCCCCTCGCGTGAACCTAGCCACGAGGTGCCTGAGCTGAAAGCGTCTCCCACAGTTCTGATCAGTCTTGATCCCGTTGTTGACCCTCTACTAGTTAAGCTGCAAAGCTTCTCCTCGCTCGTCAAAGCCAAGCGCGTGTTTGGTCACGTGGTACGCTTTTCCCGCATTTTGCTTGCTCGCCGAAGTCAGCTTGCTTCCCCCACTGGTCCCCTGCTCCCGTCCGAACTTGAGGACGCGATGCGTTTGTTCGTACGCATCACTCAACGACATTATTTCACCAATGAGTTCAAGCAATTGGCGAAACACTCGCACCGCTACGCCCCTCTCAAACCCTTCATTGACTACCGTGGGTTTCTCAGGGTGGGCGGCAGAATTCACTACTCTTCACTTCCCGAAGACACACGTCATCCGCTCTTGCTTCCCAAAGAAGCTCATCTGTCCGCACTCTTGTGTGATGCTTTCCATCTCACGTCATTGCACTCTGGCCCTCGTACTGTGCAAGCTCTCATTCAGCAGATGTATTGGATCGTTGCTTTACGCAATTTATTGCGGCAACGCATTCGACGTTGCTTAACCTGTTTCAAATTCCGCGCCAAGCCTGTTCAGCCAATCATGGCTGAGCTGCCTGAACCTCGCGCTACGCCTTCACGCGCTTTCCTCAACGTAGGCACTGACTACGCTGGCCCTTTCTCCGTGAAGACGAGTTCCCGCCGTAACGCCCCCATCTTTAAGGGTTATTTGTGCCTGTTCATCTGCATGGCCACTAAAGCTATTCACCTAGAGTTGGTCTCGGACTTATCCACTGAAGCCTTCCTGGCCTGTCTTGAACGGTTTCTCGCTTGTCGTGGCCTCCCCGCTCATATTTATTCCGACTGTGGTCGTAATTACGTAGGTGCTGCCCGTACGCTCCGCGAGATACACGATTCTCTCACCTTAGCTGAAACTTCTATCGCTGACAAGCTCGCTCTACGTAATGTTCAGTGGCATTTCAACCCTCCTTACGCCCCTAATTTCGGTGGCCTATGGGAAGCTGGAGTGAAGTCCGCCAAACTGCTTCTGCATAGAATAATAAAGGATTCCTCCCTTAATTTTGAGGAGTATTCTACCCTGTTTGCACGTATTGAAGCCGTGTTGAACTGTCGACCTCTTTGTGCCACTTCGTTCGACCCCCTGGAAGGCCCTGATTACCTTTCCCCCGCCCACTTGTTGATTGGCACCTCACTTCTCGCACCTCCTGAAACAACTGTCGCCGAGTCTACTTCTCACCTTTCTCGTTGGCATCAAGTGCGTCAGCTGCATCAATCCTTCTGGACGCGTTGGTCCAGAGAGTACCTGCATACGCAAATGCAGCGTGGGAAGTGGGTGCGCGCGTGTCCAAATCTCAAGGTCGGTGACGTCGTCTTCGTGTTGGAACCCGCCACTACCCCTTTATCTTGGCCTATTGGCAGGGTGGTTCAGGTGTGTCCTGGTCACGACAACGTCGTCCGTGTCGCGTCCGTTCGAACGTCTAAAGGAGTGTTCATCCGACCGGTGAACAAGTTAGTTACCCTCCCCTCTCTTTAGTCGTTCGTTTCGGAGTGATGTTAGATTTAGATTTGTAGTTCATAGTTTGTTATTTCTCATTGTCCTATCTAAAATTGGACTATTTTAGGTGGGCGGTATGTTCGCGCCGTTTATTCGTCGCTGGTGTTTTGTATTTTCTTGGTGTTGTTTTACCTTTATATTATTTCATATGTTTCGATTTTCGGCCAATCACGTCATCTCCTACAGTTTTCCTGTTCAGCACGTTGCGTTATCTAAGCTAGTCAGTATTGTTCAAGTCTCGACCTCGTCCAGACAAGTTGATTTTCTCTCTCGTTTTCTCTCTCGTGCGACCAGACTGGTTTCTACGCTGCATGTCCTGGGTTCGATCGCCTTCCAGGCATTTTTCATCTTTCCTCACTTATTTCTCTTCCAAACTCGAGTTGCTTTCTTCTATTTCTTTCTCTCTACGGCAATCTTCCGCCTGTCGCTATCATCTACGCTTTGTCATCTTTCGAACATCATCGGGGTAAGTTTCAATCAAAAATATATACAGTCCACTAAAAAACTCCTCGGAGTGAGCACCCCGGCTCAAACACCCGCCTTAATGTGTGACGGCAAGCCAGTGATGCAAACCTTTAAAGAAATAAAAGATAAAATATAAACAGTTGAACTAGCCTGTCAGTGACGGTCACTAGACTATTCGCGGACTAGAGTTTTCGCTCAGTAGAATATCCGCGGCCTGGGTCATTCGCGCACTAGAGTTTTCGCGCACTAGAGCATTCGCGCAGTAGAACACTCGCTAACTTAAAATTTCGCTCACTAGGTACGTTCCCTCAGTGACTACGTATATCTAACAAGTTTAATGCGCATTCCATGAAGTCGCCCTAGTTCCAATAGTTTGAAGAGTGTGGTAGGCGCACGCAGCCACGACCTGTGACATGATTGGCTGAATTCGCAGTCGGCTTCAGATTGACGTGATACACAAAACGGATACCACACTCTGTAACTGACTGGAACCAAGCCGCCTTCTTTCTATGCGCATTAACCTTGCATGACATATGTCTTGTCAAATGTGTCCAAGGAATGTTGCTATAACGTAATGCGCTCGGTTTGGCGAATACGGTTTCTGTGTAAGATTGCTTCATGGTATTTATTTATTTATTTATAGATCGATAGTTCAGTCATGTTTTCGATTATGAATAATTGTTTTTGACTTTGTGCATCCCTGTGATTGGTTTTGTAGCTGGACCAAATGGAACCTTGTGAGTCTTGAATATCTGACCATCGTCGTCGGTACAACACACATCATCGACCTTGACGCCGGCTCGCAAGAACGAAAGGTGGCAAAGTTCGTGATTCACCCTAATTTTACCAGAAAAAACTTAAAAAACGACATTGGTGTAATCAAAGTAAGTGTACTATAAAAATCTCGTATAGTATTAATAGTAAGTAATGGCGTTCCGACAGTAAATCCTTATATATATATGTGAAATCCAGAAATTAAAAAACCAACCCCGACTGGGAATCGAACCCAGGTCTCCCACTTGCCGGGTGGGCGCCATAACCCCTAGACCACCGGGACCGGTAATAGGCTATATGCACGAACATTAAAAATGCTAATTAATGGGCGATTTCTGATGTCTTTTTAATTCGAAACACAAAGAAAATAGTTTTAACGTTCAAAAAAATTTATTCTACAAGAAAATTGCGTTCGAAAATGCGCAATTTGAATTTTCCGCCGTGGTAACCGATAACGCGCTCTGATTGGTCGTGACGTCACCCGCCATGTCCGAGGCACGTCGAGGTACATGACTTGCTTGGTTGTCGTGCATATCCAATACGTAAAATGACAGAAGATGGATTTAAGAAAGGCCAATCGGACAACTTGGCTTTTGGGGATGCTATAAAGATAGCCAACTATTTTTCAAAGAACAAACACTTTGTGAAAGCCGAAATCCGCGGTGTCAAAGCCCCCAGGTAAGCTTTCAAAACACCAAAACATTACGTTTAGGCTGGCCACAGTGATGGCAGACGCAGACCAAGGGTTCAATAAACGCACAAGTTTTAGGAATCTATGTAAGACGCGTACCACGTGTAAGATAATGCCCATAGGCATTACCTTACACGTCCCACTTCACCACAAAGGCATACGCCTAGTTCAACAAATAAAAATTACGTTCAGCCCAAGGAATAGTCTTGGCCTAGTCTGTTTCAGGAACTTAATAAGACATAATGCCTATGTGTAGGAAAGGAAGAATGAAAGAAAGAAAGAAAGAAAGAAAGAAAGAAAGAAAGAAAGAAAGAAAGAAAGAAAGAAAGAAAGAAAGAAAGAAAGAAAGAAAGAAAGAAAGAAAGAAAGAAAGAAAGAAAGAAAGAGAGAGAGAGATTGATTGATTGATTGTTTGTTTGATTGATTGATTGATTGATTGATTTAGGACTTTATTTTGGGTGGGATTAAGGCCAATTAAGCCTTTTCTTCCAGCCAACCGTTATGTAGATAGGCCTACATTATGGTAAAATACATACAACTAAGACAAATACATAGACAAAATACAATTTCACTTAGAATTGCATTTAAATATCCATAACTAGGCTAAATCAAATTGATAATGCTAAGAAATAGCCATTCATCCATCCCATTCATTTATACATTCTTTCAAAGGTTAGCAACAAATATTATTAATTAATTAATTATTTATTAATTGATTGATTAAGGTCTTTTTTATGGCGGGATTAAGGCCAGTGAGGCCTTATCTTCCATCAAACCACACTATAGTTATAAAAATACAAGAAACAAAATTCATAATGAAGAATACAAAAGGTAAATACAAAATACAAAATACAAAATACACAATACAAAATACAAGATGTAAGATACACAATACATGTTCAATTGTTATGATTTCAAATCAAATAATAAAAAAAAGATAAAATTAAATTTCACGGTCAATTCACGAAATAAGGAATTTGTATATATTTTGATGTATTGTTTTAAGCTCATTCATTTATTGCATTCATACATTAATTTTTTAGAAGAAAGAAAGAAAAAAAAAGAGAAAGAAAGAATGGTATTCGGTTTCCAAACACATTAACTTAATTTATAGCGTTTGTACGAATTGAACTGTCGCTGCTACTGCCATCGTCTTCATTATTTATTTGATTTAAATAGTACGACGTAGTGGCACTCTTAAAGGCGAAGAAGTGGTTTTGGTACACGTCTCTAATGTCGGTAGGAAGAGCATTCTAAGTTCGAATAGCGTGAAGAGAGAGAGAGAGAGAGAGAGAGAGAGAGAGAGAGAGAGAGAGAGAGAGAGAGAGAGAGAGAGAGAGAGAGAGAGAGAGAGAGAGAGAGAGAGAGAGAGAGAGAGAGAGAGAGAGAGAGAGAGAGGTACATCCAGACAACAGGGATTCCGATGGCGATAAACAATTATTGTCAGGTCCGTAAAGTAATGTATTCGTTATACGCTCTTTACGAGTCCATTTCTTACGCCTTACATCTTTGGGAACACTAAAAAACAGCTTATTTGGCGTAGCTACAGAAATGCTAGTACATAATGGAACAAAACAATACTTATAATTTGGTTTAGGCATTGCTGAACGCCGCGAAAGCGTCTCTGCGCGTGTTATCCCAAATATCAGCTGTAAGCTGGTTGCCTGCACGGACGGACTACATGGCAGGTGACGTCACGGAAATGGCGCGCGACCTGGTGCGTTTCAAACCGCTACTTTGACCAAGAAAACTAAAAAAATTATTACGCCCAGAATAATAAATGTAGAGGTCCCATTTTTTTTGGTGATCTATAGGATGTCAGTGGTTATCGAAAAAATACATTAACAGAATTTGTGCAAATAGCCTATTCAATGACTGGATGTAGTGCATTAAGATAGATTGTGGCGGTGGAACAACACTGCAACGCTCGAACGGGTTCGATTCCCAGTCGGGGTTGGTTTTTTAATTTCTGGATTTCACATAACTACCACGTCAAGAGTGTTCTTGCAAAATATTCATATAGATATCTCTACGATCAAGCTTACGTCACGCTACGCATTAAAAAATATGTGGGCTGGTCAACTCAAGTGTAACCCAAGCGTTGCAGTGTTGTTCCACCGCCACATACTATCTTAATGCACTACATCCAGTCATTGAATTACCGGTCCCGGTGGTCTAGGGGTTATGGCGCCCGCCCGGCAAGTGGGAGACCTGGGTTCGATTCCCAGTCGGGGTTGGTTTTTTAATTTCTGGATTTCACATAACTACCACGTCAAGAGTGTTCTTGCAAAATATTCATATAGATATCTCTACGATCAAGCTTACGTCACGCTACGCATTAAAAAATATGTGGGCTGGTCAACTCAAGTGTAACCCAAGCGTTGCAGTGTTGTTCCACCGCCACATACTATCTTAATGCACTACATCCAGTCATTGAATTACCGGTCCCGGTGGTCTAGGGGTTATGGCGCCCACCCGGCAAGTGGGAGACCTGGGTTCGATTCCCAGTCGGGGTTGGTTTTTTAATTTCTGGATTTCACATAACTACCACGTCAAGAGCACAGATAAGGGATTGTAGTCAAGAGTGTTCTTGCAAAATATTCATATATATATATATATATATATATATATATATATATATATATATATATATAATGCTTCTTCCATCCATGTAGGCCTACGTTTCAACGAAAGTCAACGGAATTGTGGCCTAATGTAGTCTTCCACTGAGTAGAGAGTGAAGGCCTTATTAGCCACGCCCACCGTTCCAGATAACCAACTGAAGGTCGTTTATAATCCCTTATGGACCTGTTCCAGTTAGATGGTGGGAACTAGAGAGGTTCGAAATTGTGCTTTTCTTTTCAACAAATAATAACAATCATTAGCGTAATCGGTTATATTGCAGTCACCTGTATAGTGTTTATACCTCTCGCCCTCAATAAAACGTGGCAGATGTTTTCGTTGTCCGTCAGTGTCTATATTCTGGTACTCTAGAAAAATTGATATTATTCTTTCAAGATCATCTCTTCACTTTCCACATTTTCCTTCTTGAGCCAAATTCTAATTTTTTTAATTTCCATAGCTATTATACTTCCCGACATTGTTGAATGCAGTGCAAAGCGCATTGCAAACATTTTTCTAATTTCCATAGCTATTATACTTCCCGACATTGTTGAATGCAGTGCAAAGCGCATTGCAAACATTTTTCTAATTTCCATAGCTATTATACTTCCCGACATTGTTGAATGCAGTGCAAAGCGCATTGCAAACATTTTTCTAATTTCCATAGCTATTATACTTCCCGACATTGTTGAATGCAGTACAAAGCGCATTGCAAACATTTTTCTAATTTCCATAGCTATTATACTTCCCGACATTGTTGAATGCAGTACAAAGCGCATTGCAAACATTTTTCTAATTTCCATAGCTATTATATTTCCCGACATTGTTGAATGCAGTACAAAGTGCATTCCTAGGATTGTTCGTTGCCATTTCGTGTATAGGCCAAGTGTATTTCGCGTGGTCCGCCACCGTAACTAACACTTATTACAGCAATAGAAATGTATCTTTTGCCTTTAATTCGTATTAGATTGGGTTTAAATTATTATATTCGTACCCGGACGAAAATTTACTATAATATGGCTACCTCACATTTTGTTGTTAGTGTGTTTCAGAAAAACATTTTCGAGAAACTTATGTGTAAATTTGCTAGTACTTATAAGATACCCACGTTATGAACATATTCGTGACCAGAAAAATCTTTATATACATATGGCTCCCACATTTTGCCGCCATTGTGTTTCAGAAAAATATTTTTCAGAAACTATGGTGTAACTTTGTCACTTTTCAAAACATTTTGTAACAAAACAACACACCTTTAACCCGCCTTAATGCTTATGGATGGTCCAAATTTCAACTTGATCGGACTTGTCGTTCAACCGCTTTCGACAGACATAAAAAGAAAAATGTAAAAAAACAAAAACATAAAGAAACAGAACGAGTGCCCTGAACGTCTAATGGAGACGCTCGCTTCGCTCGCTTAACTACAAGTGCTGTTGACATCAGTGCTGCGCCAGTACGGGCCCGGTTCTCGCCCTCAACGAGCCCTGACCCGCTTGGTTGGCTGGGTTACCGCTCATAAAAAATGGCAGACTTACTGGCGCAGATAAACTTGCAGAAATCCGGATTCATTTTTAGCTTTATGCGGGATGGTCGATTAAGCCGCAAACCTACGGAGCTCCAGCACATATGGGCGCTAGCAATTCCTTTTGTGCACCCGGTTAGATCAATTTGGGGACGCAAGTCACGAGTTGCGTCCTCAACTTGCTTTGTGCACGAGGCTGTCAGTTAAGTCATCGTAGGGCCTAATACATTTTTATTTTATATGTAAACAGTACAAGTTAATATCTAAAATTGTATTGTTTTATAGAAGCCCATAAATAAATTAAAAGAAAATGATACCTTAATCTTAATTACGAACAGAGAAAAACTGATTGTTATGTACTATTGTAGGTCACAGAACCAATGAACCTAAGTGGGCCCAGAGCGGCTCCAGTACGTCTAACAACAACCAGCAACAATGAAGTCGATCCGAAGCCCAGAGGAAATTGCGTTGCCCTTGGCTGGGGAGTAACTGAACCTCAACTTAAGACCGTGAGTTTTTATTGATACCTTTTTATGATGTTATCCTATGATAAGAGATACGTGAAAATAGCGTTTTGTATATAGATGCTACAAAGTGTTTTTTTTTTAGTAGAAACTAAGATTTTTCTGTTCCTATTTTTATTATATTTAACATAGTTATTATAATTTGTTTATGATAAATGCAATTTGGTTGATTTTGATTTTAATAGTATGACATGATTTAAAAATAAAAATTTGAGAAAAGTTCATTCCCAAGTCTTTTAAGCTTGGCAAAAAATAGATGCTACAAAACGCTATAAAATGACAATTTAAAATGCTACTTTCACGTATCACTACCTTTGATTAATCCATTCAGACACTTTCACGAATTTTACTCGTTGTACACTTCAAAGAGGGTCTAGAGATATGGAGCGCATTTTCGTTTAACATATTTTAACTGAAACAATTATTATTTTTAAGTTTAGGAAAAAATGATAAAAGTTAATATAAATATCATGGTTAGTATTATTCTTATTGAAAAGATTAAAAAACCAGACATGCATGAAGAACAGAATAAGGAGAAATCCATAAAAGTCCCAGTTCTTTCTTACATATAAATTTGAAGGTATACATGAAAACCAAATGACAAAGAATTGAGATAAGAAAAGTGTTTCAATAATGAGTTTAAAGACTGAAATGTAGCAAATTCTATTATTTTATTTGGTATATTAATGAAAAAAACATTTATATAAATGTTTATGTTACTTAATAATTGACAAATAAATATCATAATAACAAATAATAATAAATTATTTTATTGAAGTATTTCAAGACGGGAAAAACAATATAAACACACATAGTTTATAATTAGAGATTCAAGAAAATGGTTTTATTTTTCTTCACTTTTCTTTGAGAAATTGAGAATTATGGTGTTTTGTGGTGTTATTGTTTTTTTAATCGAAAATCATGTTTTTACATAAAATCATTGATAAAACAAAAAAAGGTTACATTTTCTAAACTATTTTATGTGTATGGCCCTAAATGTATACACATAGTGATGGGCGTCAAATATTAGATTAGACCGCAGAGAAGTAAGTGGTGATGATGCGGACTGCTTATTTTCGCTTTTTATCTCGTAATTCTTGTGAAGATTTGAACAAAAGGGAATACAAAATTACGAATCTGTTAATAATGGTGTTATTTTGCTAGAAAGTGGCAATTATGGTGTTATATCGCGAATAAACTCATAATTCGTTTTATAAGCATTTTATGGTGTTATTTCGCGATTTGAATCTGAATCCCAGTGACGCATAACGTAAAACAATGTTGAAAACAGCACTCTATAATATTTTTTTACATTTTTCGTTCTATCGCGCATTGCGAAAAACTTGCATCTCTATTTATAATAAACAGCTTGGTCGACGAATATACCATTTTCTGTTAGATATTCCAATTCCCGAAATGTTTCTTGAGTTGCATCAATAAATTAAAGTGTACTTACTTGATGTGTTATGATAAACCTTTATCGGTTTATTGTATACAATACAATACATGATCCAAAGTTAAATTACAAATTTATCTGGCAAGATTTTTAAAATAATGAGTTATTAGCATGTTTTTCTCAACCGGAGATTTACAATAAATAATTTTAATTTTTATCTTATAATAACAGATATTTATGAATTCGGTAGTAATGTAAACATTAATATATTTGCTTTCTTAATTAATAATACTTTACAAATAAAATAATAGGCTTGGCCACACTTTAAATGAGGAGCCTCTTTTGAAATGGGTGTTTGTATAATTTGTCATATTGTTGGCTCTACCCAAGCTAATAATAAGTAAATAACACACGGTGCACTTCTAGGATATGTAATATAGGTATAAACCTTTTATTATTCCAAATAACCAAGGCCTATCCTACGACCCCAGGCCTTGTGTAAGTAGTTTAGGACTTATATCCTGACATCTAGACCCTAGCTATAGATACTGTAATTTAATAATGTAGGCTTTTGATAGAAAGTCCAACCCAAGAAATGTGTTGTGTCGAACGCCTAAATTTTCATTGATTAAAGCCACGATAAAAGAACCGAGTGTTATCCAACGATGTGTTATCTGATATAAACTCTACACGAATCGATAAAGGGGAGAACTTCCCTATCGACTCTGCGTCCACCAAATGTCGTTCAGACTGTTATAGTTGGCAACAGCGGAAACATTTTCTCAGTGTGGCAGCAAAAAATGTGTATTTTCACAACGTATTTTCAGAGTCTCGTGTCTGCCGTCTCACAGTCGGTGGACGAAGGTCGACAATATGCTTCGTTAGACCTTATGATGGTCAAGCTAAACTTGGTGCCCGTAAAAGAATGCCAGAGGAACCTGACTGTTGCGACAACACTGCAAGAGCAAAATCTCTGCACCAGCACTGAAGGAGGGAAGGATGGTTGTCAGGTAGTTCCAGTTTAGTTCATGTTACTTATATAAAACCACTGACTTATTTGTTAGTTTGATAATAAAATCTTCAAGGATAGTACAGTCGAAGTCTGCACGGAATTAAGTAATAAGAAATATTAGCAAACAAATCTCAAAGACGTACAACATATCGCAGTTTTACGTGACCGCGGTCATTTTCAAAACTGACGATTCCAAATATCTCACAACTGGCATTGTGATTGTATTTGTTGCTATCTACTTCATGCAATAATTGAGCTGTAAAGCTGCCATGGAACTTTCAAAAATATTTCGTATTTGGATTTCACTGTTGTAGCAGACATGATTCAACATTGCAGTCGATTACAAGTGAACGATCAGAGTTCTGTGTGCAACGTGCTCTGTTATATCGAACACACGCAGTCATTACTGAACCTACTAAAGTCTAGGCCGAGTGTACCCAGAGAACATATAGGGTACGTTCCGATACCTGTTGAACGCGCTTCAAGCACGCTCGAGAGTCGAGACGCTAAAGCTCATGGCCAACAGCTAAAGCTTCGTTATTCTCTCCTGTACGATTTTGAACTAAGCACTTTACGTCGTTCGTTTGTCGTCGTGCCGTATCAATCATGCACGTCGTTCGCCTGTAAAAGTATAACAGAATTAGTGCAGTAGAGGGCTGTGACGTCACGCGGGAACTAAGAGGGCTGTGTGTCTGTGCAGGGTGACAGCGGGGGCCCGCTCATGTGTAACGGGGAACAGTGAGGTGTGACGTCACGCGGGAACTAAGAGGGCTGTGTGTCTGTGCAGGGTGACAGCGGTGCCCGCTCATGTGTAAAGGGCAACTGTAAGCTGTGACGAACCGCGAGAACTAAGAGGGCTGTGTGTCTGTGCAGGGTGACAGCGGGGGCCCGCTCATGTGTAACGAGGAACAGTGGGCTGTGACGTCAAGCGAGAACTAAGAGGGCTGTGTGTCTGTTCAGGGTGACAACGGGGGTCCGCTCATTTGTAAGGGCAACAGTGGGCTGTGACGTCAAGCAAGAACTAAGAGTGCTGTGTGTCTGTGCAGGGTGACAGCGGGGCCCGCTCATGTGTAGCGGGGAACAGTGGGCTGTGACGTCAAGCGAGAACTAAGAGGGCTGTGTGTCTGTGCAGGGTGACAACGGGGGTCCGCTCATCTGTAAGGGCAACAGTGGGCTGTGACGTCAAGCAAGAACTAAGAGTGCTGTGTGTCTGTGCAGTGTGACAGTAGGGGCCCGCTCATTTGTAAGGGCAACAGTGGGCTGTGACGTCAAGCAAGAACTAAGAGTGCTGTGTGTCTGTGCAGGGTGACAGTAGGGGCCCGCTCATGTGTAACGGGCAACAGTGAGCTGTGACGTCACGCGGGAACTAAGAGGGCTGTGTGTCTGTGCAGGGTGACAGCAGGGGCCCGCTCATGTGTATTAGGCAACAGTGGGCTGTGACGTCACGCGGGAACTAAGAGGGCTGTGTGTCTGTGCAGGGTGACAGCGGGGTCACCTTATGTGTAACGGTTAACAGTGGGCTGTGACGTCACGCGGGAACTAAGAGGGCTGTGTGTCTGTGCAGGGTGACAGCGGGGGCCCGCTCATGTGTAGCGGGGAACAGTGGGGTGGGACGTCACGCGGGAACAAAGAGGGCTGAGTGTCTGTGCAGGGTGACAGCGGGGGCCCGCTCATGTGTAACGGGCAACAGTGGTCTGTGACGTCACGCGGGAACTAAGGGGGCTGTGTGTCTGTGCAGGGTGACAGCGGAGGCCCGCTCATGTGTAACGGGCAACAGTGGGGTGTGACGTCACGCGGGAACTAAGAGGGCTGTGTGTCTGTGCAGGGTGAAAGCGGGGGCTCGCTCATGTGTAATGGGGCAGTGGGGTGTGACGTCACGCGGGAACTAAGAGGGCTGTGTGTCTGTGCAGGGTGACAGCGGGGGCCCGCTCATGTGTAACGGGCAACAGTGGGCTGTGACGTCACGCGGGAACTAAGAGGGCTGTGAGTCTGTGCAGGGTGACAGCGGAGGCCCGCTCATGTGTAACGGGCAACAGTGGGGTGTGACGCTACGCGGGAACTAAGAGGGCTGTGTGTCTGTGCAGGGTGAAAGCGGGGGCTCGCTCATGTGTAACGGGGCAGTGGGGTGTGACGTCACGCGGGAACTAAGAGGGCTGTGTGTCTGTGCAGGGTGACAGCGGGGGCCCGCTTATGTGTAACGGGCAACAGTGGGGTGTGACGTCACGCGGGAACTAAGAGTGCTGTGAGTCTGTGCAGGGTGAAAGCGGGGGCTCGCTCATGTGTAACGGGGCAGTGGGGTGTGACGTCACGCGGGAACTAAGAGGGCTGTGTGTCTGTGCAGGGTGACAGCGTGGGCCCGCTCATGTGTAACGGGCAACAGTGGGCTGTGACGTCACGCGGGAACTAAGAGGGCTGTGTGTCTGTGCAGGGTGACAGCGGGGGCCCGCTCATGTGTAACGGGCAACAGTGGGCTGTGACGTCACGCGGGAACTAAGAGGGCTGTGTGTCTGTGCAGGGTGACAGCGGGGGCCCGCTCATGTGTAACGGGCAACAGTGGGCTGTGACGTCACGCGGGAACTAAGAGGGCTGTGTGTCTGTGCAGGGTGACAGCGGGGGCCCGCTCATGTGTAACGGGCAACAGTGGGCTGTGACGTCACGCGGGAACTAAGAGGGCTGTGTGTCTGTGCAGGGTGACAGCGGGGGCCCGCTCATGTGTAACGGGCAACAGTGGGCTGTGACGTCACGCGGGAACTAAGAGGGCTGTGTGTCTGTGCAGGGTGACAGCGGGGGCCCGCTCATGTGTAACGGGGCAGTGGGGTGTGACGTCACGCGGGAACTATGAGGGCTGTGTGTTTGTGCAGGGTGACAGCGGGGTCACCTTATGTGTAACGGGCAACAGTGGGCTGTGACGTCACGCGGGAACTAAGAGGGCTGTGTGTCTGTGCAGGGTGACAGCGGGGGCTCGCTCATGTGTAACGGGGCAGTGGGGTGTGACGTCACGCGGGAACTATGAGGGCTGTGTGTCTGTGCAGGGTGACAGCGGGGGCCCGCTCATGTGTAACGGGGCAGTGGGGTGTGACGTCACGCGGGAACTAAGAGGGGTGTGTGTCTGTGCAGGGTGACAGCGGGGGCCCGCTCATGTGTAACGGGCAACAGTGGGGTGTGACGTCACGCGGGAACTATGAGGCCTGTGTGTCTGTGCAGGGTGACAGCGGGGCCCGCTCATGTGTAACGGGCAACAGTGGGGTGTGACGTCACGCGGGAACTATGAGGGCTGTGTGTCTGTGCAGGGTGATAGCGGGGGCCCGCGCATGTGTAACGGGGAACAGTGGGGTGTGACGTCACGCGGGAACTAAGAGGGCTGTGTGTCTGTGCAGGGTGACAGCGGGGCCCGCTCATGTGTAACGGGCAACAGTGGGCTGTGACGTCACGCGGGAACTAAGAGGGCTGTGTGTCTGTGCAGGGTGATAGCGGGGGCCCGCTCATGTGTAACGGGCAACAGTGGGGTGTGACGTCACGCGGGAACTAAGATGGCTGTGTGTCTGTGCAGGGTGACAGCGGGGGCCCGCTCATGTGTAACGGGCAACAGTGGGGTGTTACGTCACGCTGGAACTAAGATGGCTGTGAGTCTGTGCAGGGTGACAGCGGGGCCCGCTCATGTGTAACGGGCAACAGTGGGGTGTGACGTCACGCGGGAACTAAGAGGGCTGTGTGTCTGTGCAGGGTGACAGCGGGGGCCCGCTCATGTGTAACGGGCAACAGTGGGCTGTGACGTCACGCGGGAACTAAGAGGGCTGTGTGTCTGTGCAGGGTGACAGCGGGGGCCCGCTCATATGTAACGGGGAACAGTGGGGTGTGACCTCATGGGGGCAAGGTTGTGCCCGGAATTACACCCCCGGCGTGTGGACCCGAGTGGACGGCTATCTACCCTGGATAGAGAAAGTAACTGGAAGAAGAGGAAACCCTCCTACGAAACCAAAACCAACGGGAAAGCCTCCTATGAGACCTCGAGCAGCTCCTAGTAATCCTAAGAGTGCTGGTTCTAAGCAAAACGGCTATTTGGCTGTTGTACATGTTTTCTTTGTATTCTTTGCCTACTCGCGAGATGGAATGTATTTTGAAAATTAAAACATAGTGACAACTAAAATGAATCTTGATAATGGTGTACAAATGGTAAAGTAATAACTAACATGAATATTGATATAATGGTGTAGCAAATATGTTTCTATCGGTGCAATTTTGCTATTCGAGACTATGACTGACTACAAAAAAGACGAAAGGTGCCTGATAGAAAGCTGCTGAATGATCAAACAAAATAATTTGGCTGTGTATGTAAGTGTGAAAGGTTAAGAATATACGTTTTTACTTGATTAACAAATCATTTATATTTCCCAATTTATGTGAAACACTTATTTTTAAGAAAATTTTATTGGAAAGTTGTAGAAACATACAAGACAAAATAATGTTTTTCTTGCATATTTGGGCTCTCAGTACATTATATTATCATTCAAGTTCTGTTTGAATACGAAATACACAAAGTGAATAAAAAAGAGTTTGGGTTTGTTATTTTTTCATTATTCGATACATGATCTTATACGTCTTCACATCTTCATATTAAAACCCCATGATATATGAAACTGCCAATGTAAAATATTAGTAGAATTTCGTGTCAAATGTTACATTAAAACAATTTCTCTCGATTGTTAACATAATATAGTGTTCTCTGTTAATAATTCATTCCTTTATAATATGAAAAACTGAATTGACTGAAACTAGCAGAACACTAGACGAGTTTACACGTCGTGTATCCTTTGACCTTCACGCCAATACTTTTTACTACCCTGATAACAGTAACTTGATGGCTTTTTATTTTTTTTTACTTCAAAATAATATGCAACATTTGCTTGTGAGAAGACCAGGTTAATATTTAACTATGTTAGGTGAAAGGACTCTGGGCATGCACGAACATAAAATTATAATATCTAGAGTCTAGAAATAAAAAAAAGTTAAAATTCGTTCACGGTACAACGAATCACCGGCTCATGTTAAAACAATATTTAAAAGAATGTCCTGTGTTTATTATATAACTAGAGACGTATATTTTAGTTGTAGTTACTAGAAAAACGCTCCGCTTTTACATATGAGCGCGCTTGTGAAATGTAAAAAATTGTAGTTTAGCATTTTTAAAAACTTTTAAAGAATGTTTATTAAATTTCTCAAGGTTTCAAAATACAACGCACTGGGTGATTGTTGATGAAACCGACTCGAAATATTACCGGAAATGGTTTTAGTTAAAATGGTACTGAAGAACTAGGAAAACGCTCTGTGTGACGCGTCGAAAAGCGAGCGTGTCCATATCTACGAAGTTTCTGGCAAAACGCTTTCAAAATAATAAAGACAACAATAAACAACAATTTTAGAAAGCGCATTGCAAAACGTTTTATTATTTCCATAGATATTATACTTTCCGATATTGTTGAATGCAGTGCAATGGCGTTGCTAAGAATTTTCGTTTTCATTCTGTCAAGTGTTTTCAGCACAGTCCGCCACCGTTACTTATACTTATTGACAGCAATAAAAACGTAATTTCTGCCTCTAATACGTACCAGATCGCGTTTAAACAAGTATATACGTGACCGGACAAAAATTTACTTTTTTCAGCCACCTCAAATTTTGCTGTAAATGTGATTCAGAAAGATATATAAGAGTAACATTTGTGTAATTTTGCCTATTATTATCAGACCGCCATAGCACAAACATATTCATGGCTGCAAAAATATTTATACTAATATAGCTATCTCACATTTTCCCACCATTTTGTTTCACAATTTTTTTTTCTTGTAACTATATGGTGTAAATTTATAACGGTTCGAAAGACTATGCCACAAAACTATACACCTTCAATCCACATCGAGGCTTGTAGTCCATCATCAAAGTGTCAAAATCATAGTTATGTGCAATTTCAAAGAAAGTGTATAGCATCATATACCAATGTGTTCAAGAGGTCTTACAGTATTTAGCGCACTTTGGTGCCAGAGCGAGATCCGAGACTGGTGGGGGGGGGGGGGGCGGTTACCCCAATTTTGACTACGCATTGCATTAAATATCGCTCAATTACGGCCAAACGGTTTGTCTGACAACAAAAATGATCACAATAACATATATTTGTGTAATTGGTAAATATTGTCTTGTCCCAATCATTCATGCACGGTACATTGTCCGAAAGTTATAGTCAATTAAGGGCGTTCGAAAGTAGTTTGGTTGTTTTTAGTAAACTAATTGCTTTTATACAAATAATACGATAATTATGAAAATTTACCTGCTTGCAGTAGGATGTCATATCTAAGCATGGTATTAAGTACATTTGTGACAAGCCTGCTCCAAAATAATATAATCATGGTTGAATTATGCAAATAAATTACTTTCGTCGAAAAAGTTTGGCAAAGTAATACGGAGAATCTGTTCAAAAGTGGCTAAATTATTTTTGAATAGGTTAATGCCAAATGTACTTCATACCATGCGTAGATATAACATCATTCTACAAGCAAATACATACTTATAATAATCCTTCTATTAGTTTAAGAGTAATAAGTTAACGGCCAATGCATCTGTTAAACTTCTACTGCCGAACGCTCATAAGTAAAAAAATAATATCTTCTCAATATATAAAACCATGGGACAACGTAATATTGTCAAAACATTACAAACATGTTCATACACGTCTACAAATTTCAGAGTGTTGCCTTATCGGTGAATTTTTTTCATAATTTTATCTTTAAGTGGTTGGTATTACTGAAGTATTAAAGACAAGAATGCGCCAAGGCTTTTGTGCGCTCGCTAAACACAAATTTAATCATAATATTGTACTATTTCAAAAAAAAAGTACACTTATATCTTCGTTTTAGCTTGTAGAATAATGATTTGGATTGTGTTAAGCTCCATAAATAGGCGTTTACAAGTTATATATAAAAAACAAAATGGCCTACTCTCATGACGTTTTTCCTATTTAACTTCTCAATCGTACGTTTTTTGTCAAAACTTAACATGACAAGAATGATTCCTAGTAAAATTCTACACACATTTGATACTTGGGTACTATTTTCATAGGAAGTACTACTTACGTGCAAATTATATTTTTGTATGCATTCATCTGAACTCAAATGTACAAAACTTAGCTCCCGTTCGCTTCTTGATGAAGCAACTGTGACCTAAGGGAGTGTTCTCAATCTCTTCTTTTAAGCTTATAAAATAATAATTTTGATGGTGCCAAGCTCCAATGATAGGCGTTTACGAGTTGCATGTGAAAAACGAAAAGGCTACCACTTCAGGTGGTTTTGTCAATTTATCTTCATAACCGTACTATTTACGACTAAATCTAAAATTACAAAAAAAATTCCTTATAAAATTCTACATACAATTCATATTAAGGTACTTTCAAATGATTAACCATTTACCTACAAATTAAGATTTGTTAAGCGAGCGAAGCGAGCGTCTCCTCTCCACTAGACTCTTATGGCACTTCGTTCTGTTCTTTTTTTTTTATGTCTGTCGGTAGCGGCCGAACGGAAAGTCCGATCAACTTGAAATTTGGACCATCCACAAGCCTCGATGTGGATTGAAGGTGTAGAGTTTTGAGACAAAATCGTTTGAAAAGTTCTAAAGTTATACCATATTTACTGCAAAATATTTTTCTGAAACAAAATGGCGGCAAAATGTGAGATAGCCATATTTTTCTAAAGCTTTTTCCGGTCACAAATATGTTAACTTTATGGCGATCTGATAAATATTAGCAAAGTTAAACAAAAGTTACTCGAAAATATATTTCTGAAACACAGTGACATCAAAATGTGAGGTGGCTATCGTATAGTAAATGTTTGCCCGGTCACAAATGTACTAACTAAAAAGCGATCTGATACGTATTTGAGGCAGAAATGACATTTCTATTACTGTCAATAACTGTTAGTAACGGTGGCGGACCGTGTTGAAAACATGACGACAAAAATTCTTAGCAACGCACATTGCACTGCATCCAACGATGTCTGGAAGTATTATAGCTATCGAAATTAGAAAAAATTTTGCAATGCGCATTCTTTAATTGTTGTTAAATGTTGTTTGTATTAGCATTGCAAACTTTTCGCAAGAAAGTTCGTAGATATTGACGCGCTCGCTTATCAACGTGTCAAACAGAGCGTTTTCCTAGTTTATATTAGACAAACTTTTCTATGATTGGTATTCTTAGGTACAAAACGGGCTGTCCCAAAACGTATATCTGTTGCCCACTCAGTTGCAAGAGGTGATTTGAAGTGGGGTACAATCTGAAAATTGTTAATCGAGCGAAGCGAGCGTCTCCACTAGACTCTTTCGACACTTCGTTTTTTTTTTTTTTATGTCTGTCGATAGCAAACGAACGAAAAGTCCGATCAACTTAAAATTTGGACCATTCACAAGTCTCGATGTTGATTGAAGGTGTATACTTTTAAGGCAAAATCGTTAAAAAAATAACATAGTTACACCATGTTACTGCAAATTTTTTTTCTTAAACAAAATGGCGGCAAAATGTGAGATAGCGATATTTTTTTAAAGCTTTTTCCGATTACGAATATGTTCATTTTATGGCTATCTGATAAGTATTGGCATCCCTGCTTCCAATACAGAAGGTCCCGGGTTCAAATCCCGCTTCAGGCAGAAGTTTTTTAGCTTCTAATTTGGAATCTATTCCATTACTTCTTAGCTTAGGAATAAGTAAACGGTGACTTTGGAGCCGTCCTAGCAACGAAGCACTCAAGGAATTCAAAGTTGTTCTGAATCGGTTTGTTGATTCTGGCATTTGTCCGCAGGTGTTCGCACTGTCCGATCACTGATTCATATGTTTCATATTTGAAATATCGATCTTTGACTGGCTATCGCTCACTCGTCGATGGTGTTCGAAGCCTACAGGGTTGGTTTAGTCACTTTAAATTAAAGTCCCCCACTGCAAATCAGTTTAGTTACTGAGTGGGTAGACTCTAAATGTGAATTTATTTATTTATTTTTTTATTTAAATATATTTCTGAAACACAGTTACAGCAAAATGTGAGGTGGCTATCTTATAGTAAATTTTTGTCCGGTCACGAATATATTAATTTTATCGCAATCTGATACGTATTAGTGGCAGATATTACATTTCAAATGCTGTCAATAACCTTTAGTAACTATGGCGGACCGCGGCGAAAACACTAGACAGAATGACAACGAAAATTCTTAGCAACTCACATTGCACTGCATTCAACAATATCGGGAAGCATAATAGCTATGGAAACTAGAAAAATGTTTGTAATGCGAATTCTTGAATTGTTGTAAATTGTTGTTTTTATTAGCTTTTAGATCTTTTCGCCAGAACGTTCGTAGATAATGCGCCCGCTTATCAACGCGTCAAACAGAGCGTTTTCCCAGTAGATTAATAATTTTAATGGTGCAAAACTTAAGTATTAGGCGTTTTAGAGAAACACGCAAAAAACAAAATGCCCGCGAATGGGGTGTATTCAGATGTACATCCATCGGTTGTTTGATGACACAAGTATAGGAGTAGGCTCAATCTCTTCTTTATGGCTTGTAAAATAACTAGGAAAACGCTCTGTTTGACGCGTTGATAAGCGAGCGCGTCAATATCTACGAACTTTCTGGCGAAACGTTTTCAACGCTAATACGAAGAACAATTAACAACAATTCAAGAATGCGCATTGCAAAAATTGTTCTTATTTCCATGGCTATTATACTTTCCGACATTGTTGTATGCAGTGCAATGTGCGTTGCTAAGAATTTTCGTGGTCATGTTTTCAACACGGTCCGCCACCGTTACTAACACTTATTGACAGCAATAGAAATGTAATTTCTGCCTCTAATACGTATTGGATCGCGTTTACATTAGTAAATTCGTGACCGGACCAAAATTTACTATCAGATAGCCACCTCACATTTTACCGTTACTGCGTTTTAGAAAAATATTTTCGAGTAACTTTCGTGTAACTTTGCCAATACTTATCAAATCGCCATTACATTAACATATTCTTAACTGGAAAAATCTCTAGAAAAATCTGGCTATCTCACATTTTTCCGCCATTTTGTTTCAGAAAAATAATTTGCAGTAACTATGGTGTAACTTTGTAACTTTTCGAACGATTTTGCCTCAAAACTATACACCTTCAATCCACATCGAGGCTTGTGGATGGTTCAAATTTCAAGTTGATCGGACTTTCCGTTCGACCGCTATCGACGGACATAAAAACAAAAAAAAAAAAAAAAAAAACAAACAAACAAACAAAAAAAAACAGAATGAAGTGCCATAAGAGTCAAGTGGAAACGCTCGCTTCGCTCGCTTAAAAATTGTGATGGAGCCTACCTTCAATATGAGACATTATCGTGTTACACATAAAATACAAAATGGCCACCACTATGGAAAGTATTTCCAATTTACCGTCATAACCGTACGTTTTACGACAAAATCTAATGTGACAAAAATTATTTCTGGTAAAAGTTTAAACACATATGATATAAACATATTTTTATAGGACTTACTATTACCATAAAAATCAAATTTTCTCTATGTTAATTAGTTCTAAAATGTGTGTTTTTTTTTACGTGTTTCTATTGAACGCCTAATACTTGAGTTTAGCACCATTAAAATTATTATTCTATAAGTTGAAAGGAAGAGATTGAGCCTACTTCCATAGTCCATACATAGTCCATACCGGACGAAAATTTACTATAATATATACACCTGACATTTTGCCGTAACTGTGTTTGAGAAAAATATTTTCGAGTAACGTTTGTGTAACTTTCCCATTACTTATCAAATTGCCATTAAATTACCATATTCGTGACCGGAAAAATTGTGAAGAAAAATATGGCCATCTCACATTTTGCCGCCATTTTGTTTCAGAAAAATATTTTGCAGTCCTATCGTGTAACTTTTTAACTTTTCAAACGATTTTGCCTTTAAAACTATACACCCTTAATCCTCATCAAGGCTTGTGGATGGTCCAAATTTCAAGTTGATCGGACTCTCCGTTCGACCGCTATCGACAGACGTAAAAACAAAACAAAAAATAGAACGAAGTGACACAAAGGTTAAATGGAAACGCTCGCTTCACTCGATAAAACATACTTATGATTTTTTAATGAATACCTAAATGTTAAATATACTGCTCAACATTTGAATAGTTATATCATTTGACATTGAAAATACAACAGAACATTATTTTAATGGTACTGTTATAAGATTCGTAATAACATTCCGTAAACATAAACTTGTCATTTTTTACAAGATGGCGGCGTACGTTACAAACTAAAGCTTTTGTTACGTCCTCCCAACGAAACTATTCTCATGCTTTGTCTTAACCGTCTTAACTGTCTTAACTTGTCTTTCCTCCGTGTGCTTGATGGAAGATTGTGAAAATATAAATACACTGAGTCAGGAATTACGTTTTAGGTATAATTTATTTTTCATTTACACGATGGTTACGATATTTCTTTATTTTCTTAGGAACTCACAATCGTACAGACCCGCTAGGAAATAGACAACAGTCTCCCTGTCTCTGCGTCGTTACTATTGTTGTCGCCGCTCAGCGCCTGTGCGATTTTAAATCTTTATTAAGTAGGCCTAAAACATTCTACTTCCGCTTTTTGGCGGCAATCTTAAATATGTTTTTCTAACAGCCCTAAGATAATCAGTAGTGTTTTTATATCTAATTAATTGTATTACTAATTATCGCGCTAATGCTATAGATAACTACGCTAATAGTTATAATATTTCTTTCAGTCTGTAGGGTTTACCAAAACACAGTGCGCTGTTTATTTAGATTTTCGATTTTGTTTTGCAATCTTGAGATATGTATTTAAAAAATGAAAATTTTTCTGCGGTTTTTGACGTAGAGGTACCCTTCGCTCTTACTTGTATTTTCGTAATGAAAGTCATCAATTTGATACTTTTATACTAGGACGTAAAAGTATAGGGAAATCCTACTACCTGTTTAGGCGCGAGGAGTGAAAGTTTAGACACATGTTTCAGCGGTAAAATGACTACTGCCGAACGCTCTTAACAAATTAAAAGCCGAGCGTTGATTTTCCAAAGAATGTCTGCAGTGGATTACCAAACAATGTGAAAACAATCTGTTTTATGTTTATTTTTTACACTGTTGACTTCACAAGAATGTATCTTCAATCCATAGAAACAACACCATTTATTATTTCTTGTGCAATGATTAATTAATGTTTTCTGAAGACATGTTGAATACCAAATTATCAATATAAATTCATCATGGGAGTCATGTTCAAAACAAGGATTGACCTCATCTTCATCGTTATCGCATCAGGTAAGCCCCTGTCGGACAGACGCAGAGTTACTTGGAGGGCAGTGGGTAGAGAGTCAATGCTAAGTTAGTAATGATTCAGTAGCCTAGACTGGTTGGCTATTATGGGTTTCACTGCGAGCTGCGATCACTTCAGGTCACGAAAACTCGTTTTTCTCACTAGCCCAAGCTGTACACACCCTTGAGTCACTAGCAATTTTGGAACTGCTGATGGTAAGATAAGACAAGAATGAGGAGAGGGACTGTCATGTCCGATTAGTGCGGTTGAATGGCACTGGGAAGGTTCTTCAATTGTTAGCTCAGACGGAACTGTTAGTATTTCGGTTTCCAAGAACTATTTGCATTTTTGTTAATGAAGTCTAAGTGGATACTAGGAAAACCATTAGCAACCCCTTGCCAGTTACCTCTTTATGTAAGGGAAGGTTGTTTGTGCAACCGTTGAGCGGAGGAAGATTGAATGACAGGATAATGACATAAGGACTTATAAATCTATAAGTGATATTAGGAAGACTTTAGGGGGTGCACAAACAGCCGGCAAATTGATAACCGTGCCATTTTTCGCGCTCGCAGCTCGCAGTGAAACCCATAATAAGCTACAGTGTGCAGCAGCCGGCGCCATAAGAAGCCACTACCCTTTAATTATCCCTCCGTCTGTGCGGCCGCAGCTTAAGAGCTTGAATAGGGAAGGCTCACACATTTTTTTTATTTGCTTACTGGTTACCTCAAGTTAAAATAAACAGGAACTAAATGGTTTCGGCTCGTAAGGTGCATTAACATCGCTTTAACATCAAGTCAAAGATATTGCTGTCAAAACACGCTCGGAAACGGACCTGCGCCATCTTGCTCGTGATCAAAAGGTTCTGACGTCATATCTCAGTAAACAATAATTTTATATTATACTAATAGTACTGAAATCCCAGCCTTAAATAGTCTATTGCTCTCATAAGACTTTAACTGAACCAACGTTTATTTCTAGTTACTAAATGAACACTGCTCAACATTAATTAACAACGATGTATTTTAAATACTTGCATTATTTTAAACACGTTTTGGTAAATACTGTATCAAAATGTATTTTCTGAAGGAAATAGTGGTATAAAAGGCATTGTTGAAAAGTCACTGCATCCTAGATATTGTAAAATGTCCAACTTAAGAGCGAAGGATACCTCTACGTCAAAAACCGCAGAAAATTTTCATTTTTTAACTATATCTCAAGATTGAAACACAACATCAAAAATCTGAGACTACATAGCACTGTGGTTTGGTACTCCCTACACACTGAATGATAAATGTATTTAACGTTATCATCAGTATGACTGTGATAACGATTTATTTAAATTACTAAGGAATTACTTATCACAGTCATACTGATGATAACGTTCAATACATTTATCATTCAGTGTGTAGGGCTTACCAAACCACAGCGCTGTGTAGTCTCAGATTTTTGATGTTGTGTACCTATCTTGAGATATAATTAAAACTTGAAAATTTTTTGCATTATGGCATAACGCCAAGTGGTGTCGTTAGCCTTTTCAATGTCAAAGAGAACACCTACGACGTGTTGTTTTGCCACGAATCCTTCCTGTATGTAAGTTTCCAAACGCACCAAGTGGTCGATGGTACTGCGACGCTGACGAAAGCCACACTGGACGTTCGCCAACAATCCGCGTGTTTCAAGGACCCACATGAGACGTTTGTTTATCATCTTCTCAAATAATTTACAAAAGCAACTAGTTAAAGAGATGGGTCGATACGATACCGGCATGGATTTGTCTTTACCAGGCTTAAGGAGCGGAATCAAAATGGCACTACGCCATTCATCAGGAAAAGTGTCAGACAACCATAAAAAATTAAAAAACAATAAAACAACCTCTAGCGACGAGTCCGACAAGTGAACAAACATGTCGTTGTGCAGCCTGTCCCCACCCATAGACGTGGGTCGGAGACACTTTACGGCTGATCGGAGCTCCCACAATGTGAAGGCTCGATTATACGGTTCTATGTTTTCCGAACGAAAATTCAGTTTCGTCGACTCACACCGTTTCTTTCGATTGAGAAAATCCACATCGTACCGGGAATTACTACTGACAGAAGCAAAGTGAGTGCCTAGCACCGATGCCACATCCAATGGAGTGGTGACAAGCTGCCCATTATCCCGAATGGCGGGGATGGTATTCACTTGACGGCCCACTATCGCCTTGATCTTCTTCCACACATTGTCACGGATTTCATACAGCACAACGACATTTCCCTTTTAAACACGGGCCAGATGACCCATTTTACCTCCCATTCTGGTAATTTTTCTGCCATTGATCTTGTTATGTGTACGCCATTACTGTGGCTTGATCTTGAGCTCGATGTGTTGGATGATCTGCACGGAAGTGACCACTTTCCGATGCAAATTACATTATTAACTTACGTCTCACCGTACCACCCGGGGCAGGGTTGGCGATTGGCGCAGGCCGATTGGGGAAAGTTCCAGGAACTAAGTGAGGAAGCCTTGTTAAAGGTGGACTTTACTTGTTCTCGTGACCCCAACGTCCTTGTCAGTGAAGTCAGCAGATGTATGCTTGACGCAGCATCTGCCAGTATACCCGTGACTAGCTGCAAGCCACGTCGACATCCTGTCCCGTGGTGGAACAAGCAATGCGAAGTTGCAATAAAAGCCAAAAAAGCGGCTTTCAAACGCTTTAACATCTATCCGACGGCATGTAATTTAGAAATACTTCGACGTAAAAGGGCTCAGGCCAGACATACTGTCAAGCACAGTAAAAGACGTTCCTGGAGAGACTATGTGTCTTCGATCAACCATTGTACTTCTTCCACCACTGTGTGGAAGAAGATCAAGGCGATAGTGGGCCGTCAAGTGAATACCATCCCCGCCATTCGGGATAATGGGCAGCTTGTCACCACTCCATTGGATGTGGCATCGGTGCTAGGCACTCACTTTGCTTCTGTCAGTAGTAATTCCCGGTACGATGTGGATTTTCTCAATCGAAAGAAACGGTGTGAGTCGACGAAACTGAATTTTCGTTCGGAAAACATAGAACCGTATAATCGAGCCTTCACATTGTGGGAGCTCCGATCAGCCGTAAAGTGTCTCCGACCCACGTCTATGGGTGGGGACAGGCTGCACAACGACATGTTTGTTCACTTGACGGACTCGTCGCTAGAGGTTGTTTTATTGTTTTTTAATTTTTTATGGTTGTCTGACACTTTTCCTGATGAATGGCGTAGTGCCATTTTGATTCCGCTCCTTAAGCCTGGTAAAGACAAATCCATGCCGGTATCGTATCGACCCATCTCTTTAACTAGTTGCTTTTGTAAATTATTTGAGAAGATGATAAACAAACGTCTCATGTGGGTCCTTGAAACACGCGGATTGTTGGCGAACGTCCAGTGTGGCTTTCGTCAGCGTCGCAGTACCATCGACCACTTGGTGCGTTTGGAAACTTACATACAGGAAGGATTCGTGGCAAAACAACACGTCGTAGGTGTTCTCTTTGACATTGAAAAGGCTTACGACACCACTTGGCGTTATGCCATAATGCAACAACTTCACACGTGGGGCTTCCGAGGGCATATGCCCAAGTTCCTCGAGAATTTCTTAAAAGACAGGCATTTCAAAGTGCGGGTTAACAACGTGCTTTCCGCTCCCTTTGATTTGCAAACGGGTGTGCCGCAGGGTTCTGTCCTCTCGGTATCCTTGTTTGCAATAGGTATCAATAGCGTTATTGCATGTATACCAAAAGCATTAATGTCGTGTTTATTTGTTGATGACCTTGGGGTTTTCTACAGATCTGTGAATCTCTCGATTGCAGAACGACAAGTGCAAAAAGGTTTAAATAATATCAGTGACTGGGCTCGAGCTCGGGGAACTAGATTCTCTCCCGAAAAGACCCAGTGCATTCGCTTTTGTCGCCTTCGAGGACTTCATAATGATCCAAAACTGACCTTCAACGATGTTGAGCTTCAGTTCAGGCCCCATGTCCGTCTTCTCGGTATGGAGCTTGACGTGAAGCTCAACTGGCATCATCATATTGTCCAATTGAGAAAACGTTGCATGTTAGCCCTCAACATTTTAAAAGTTCTGGGCAACACTAAATGGGGTGCAGATCGCACCTGTCTGCTACGCGTGTATGGAGCGTTGATTAAATCCAAAATGGATTACGGTTGTTTTGTATACTCTTCCGCTCGTGATACGACTCTTAAATTGCTCGATACCGTCCATCATAGTGGCCTTCGCCTTGCGCTAGGCGCATTTCGAACAAGCCCCGTCGTAAGCCTCTATGCTGAAGCAGGAGAGTCCTCTTTGGCAGAGCGACGAAACTACTTGATGGGCGCGTACGTTATGAAGATCAGAGCTATACCAAATCATCCATCACATCAGATTCTTTTTAACGACAGATTTGTCAGACATTTTGATAGTAAACCGTTGGCTACATTACCAACGGGCTTGCGTGTTTTACATTTATTCACATTTTTAGAATTTGATATGCCAAATCTTTTCAACTCGGTTTTTGGTACTAATCCACCTTGGATTATACCGGAACCGGTTATGAGATTTGATCTTTGTCGTTTTGATAAATTTTCTACTTCGGATTTAAAATTCAAAATTCACTTTCTGGAAATTTGCCATGAACACCGTGGGTTTACCTTGGTGTTCACAGATGGCTCCAAAATTGACAACAAGGTAGGATGTAGCTTTTATTGCTTCGCCTTAACTGAACAATTCAGGTTACACGACATGTGTTCAGTTTTCACCGCAGAGTTGGTCGCCATTCGCGAAGCTCTGAAATATATATCACGTTCTCCAAAGGGTAAGTTTTTAATTTGTTCGGATAGCATGAGTGGACTTCAAGCAATTTGTATCATGTATTCCGTCCATCACTTGGTCCAAGACATTCAGTTTTATCTGGAGAAACTCAATTCGAGGAATTATACTATCGAATTTTGCTGGGTACCTGGACACGTGGGAATCGAAGGAAACGAATTGGCCGATCAGGCTGCAAAGGCAGCCTGTCAACATCGCCATGTTGACTTCGATATCGCCCCTGTTCCAGATGTCAAGAGTGCGTTCAAACAAGTCATTTTAGATAAACGACAAGCTGCTTGGGACCAAGTGCAACTGAACAAGTTGCACAGTGTGATGCCTAAATTAATCAATAAAGTGCGGCCTCCATCTTCTCGTCTTTCTCGCCGGGAAGAGGTTGTGTTGGCACGGGCTCGCATTGGCCACACTCGTTTGACTCATGGCTATCTCCTCACTAGAGAAAAGGTTGTCCCTAAATGTGACACTTGTGACGTTACTCTGACTGTACGTCACATATTGTCAGAATGTACCAAACATGATGTGTTGAAAACACAATTAAAGCATTCCCCGTTGTATGAAGAACTTTTGTCATACGAGAATTGTGATAAACTTTTAAAATTTCTTGTCCGCACACAGTTTTTCCAACAATTTAAAAAAATACATTACAACCACTTAAAAATATAAAATAATATAAATTAACTTCATATAAAATTCAAACATAATTACTACTTTCCTAGTAACCTAATTACTTAGCTTGCAAAACACCATCTTGGTGGCGCAAAATGACCTAACTGGTTGAAGCGCCCTTAAACCCAATAAATTCAATTCAATTCAATTACGGAACTGGAAGGTCCAAATTTCAAACATAAAATGCTAATAGAATTGGAAATATACGCTTCTCAGATATAACAATTATACCACCCGTATTTTTAGATAATGATCTTCCATTTTTAGGTGCTTTAAGGAATATTCATTTTTGATGAGACTTCCCTATTATGATCCCTGGATAAATATTTGTGAAGCTACTTCTCGTTTTATCCATGACTTCCAGGCTGCCTATTTTTTGTGCCCATTGTCAAAACCAGTTAATAGCCAACTTAATATTTATCTGAAGTTCATTATCTCCACCCCTTCCAGTCACTTGTAGTACACTAATGCGGCCTCTGACAGCCGGCCTAGTAGTCTGGGCGATTAGGCAAACATCAATCAAAACTTATAGAATAGCCCGGTAACCGGAAAGCCAACGGGAGCCAAACGCTTCTGATAGTCCTTCATTTGAACAGCAAAAGAGGGCAAAACACTCTCACAAAAGGGGGCAAAAGGTATCATATACCATTCGATTCACAATATTTTTCAAAATAACGTGTTATATGAAACTTTTAAATTTTAGTCGGCGTATAGGCGTCGCGACGCTTTAAAGATGGGCGACGCCTATATTTTCCTCTTACGCAACGGCAGATTGTTACCGCCGTAACTCAGAAACTATCCAACCGATCGTGTTTTTGTTTATTGCAATGTTTTCGCCATACATTTTTCTAAATAAACCAAGGATACATTTAGGCATTTTTTGGGGTTTATAGTCTGGTTTGACAACAAATAGACCAGACTTTCACCTGGTTTTAAGTATTGCAGTGGTTTCGTTTCCCTTGTAGGTCACACGTTATTGAAATTATTTATGTTATGACGTATTAGTAAGTCTTATACTAGCCTATTATAAAACGAATGGCTATCTTTAAATTAAAAAAAAAAAAATTTTGGCACAAAATATTTTTTTATGATTTGGTGTTGCGCGTCCTGTGCGCTATTTTACAACGTGAGTGTATTACAAAAGTACACTTCCGTACATTGTATAGTCGTATTTTCAATGAAGTCAGATATATCTACCAAAAGTCATCTTTATTGAACATTTCAACAGTTCCGTTAGGCAAATTTGACTAAGTACAGTCACATAAAAAATAGACCTCCGTGAAATTTCCTTTCTTAATGCAATGTTAGTAATTATGTTATTTTCGTCTTTCAAGAATATCCAAATTGATTCCTGCACCCACACTTAAAGCCACAATTAACAAAATTTGATTTTTCAATTCCATTACTTCTTGGCTTAGGAATAAGTAAACGGTGACTTTGGAGCCGTCCTAGCAACGAAGCACTCAATAAATTCAAAGTTGTTCTGAATCGGCCTTGTTGATTCTGGCATTTGTCCGCAGGTGTTCGCACTGTCCAATCACTGATTCATGTTTCGTATTTGAAATATCGATCTTTGATTGGTTAGCGCTCACTCGTCGATGGTGTTCGAAGCCTACAGGGTTGGTTTAGTCACTTTAAATTAAAGTCCCCCACTGCAAATCAGTTTAATTACTGAGTGGGTAGACTCTGAATGTGAATTTATTTATTTTATTTATTTATTGATTTTTCTCTTTTCCAAAGTCACTCGAAAACAAATTCTGCAAAACCATGTATAGTTGCATGCATTATTAGGTACATTGACGAATCAATTTTTATGGAAAGAGACCTTTTCAAACTTTTCCAGCACTAATGTCCCTAGCATTTCAGTCATTTGAAGGTTATGCAGAAGACATGTTCCATTCTGTTACTCCTCACATTAATGTCGTAAAAAATAAGATTTTGATGGCGAATGATAAGTCACCTATTGATTCCGATAAATAATTCTGAGTGATGCGTTTACTGCCGTCTCTGTAAATTTCTCTAAATATCTAGATATGCTTCAAAAAGAAAACGGTGACTTGTCAGCATTCTGGTCCACCTATTTGGATTTGGTAGGAACACTACTTACTCTGATTCGAGCTACTAGTATTGGCGACTGGGAAATGTATTTGGATGGGATTAGAGATGTGATACCTTGGTGCTTTGCATACGATCATTTAAATCACGCTAAATATCTTCCAATCTACCTGGCAGATATGATGAATCTTAAAGATAGACACCCCAATGAGCATCAAGCGTTTTAAGCAGGCAACTTAAGCATACAGTTGCAATCTGACAACCCATTTGGTCGCATTCCTGTTGACCAGCGAATAGAAGAAACTGTCAACAAGGATACCCAAGGATGAAGCGAAACCAGAGGATTTAGTAAACGCCAAGCTGCTGTTGACCGTTTCTACCTCAACTCAGATCAGATGTACAAGCATCATTTTTACAACTGTTTCGCGAGTTCACCGACTGCCACCAATCGAGATCCATCGTGCACACTGACCTATCGACATCTAGGATTAAACAAGACAAAGCAGCTGTTCTAGCTCTGTCTGACATCATGCAGAAAGATTGGAACAACCCATTTGAAGACTCAGTGCTCATCAGTATATCGACTGGCGTGTTGGCTGATGCCAAAACAACCCAAGACATACTGTTAGCATGAGATAGAGGTGAATCCCATTACTTGGAATACAGAGAGAAATACCTTTCGGGTTCAAATGAAGCTAGCAGTCAAGGAATACCAGCCCTAAAAAGATTGAAACTGAAAACATTCACAGGTATTAAAAAAAAAAGTAAAACGTTTAAAACAAAGGACAAAGTGGTAATACTTCGTGCTGATAGGGGCTTATTTGCACACATGGCATTGGTTGCTCAGAACAGAAGACTAGACATAAAAGCGGTCCTTAGCCATCCACTCGGCCCTTTACCATGAGCACCAGCTTCAGCCGATGACATATTCCCTCGAAAGACACAGTAATCAAGTCTGATGAAAGTCTTACCGATCGATGCCAAAATCCTCGAGAATTAAGATATGCCAATTGCCAATGCCTACTTAATAGACGAAATGAGCTGAGTGCAAAAGCTTCCAGACACTGTTCGTCCATTTGATGATGTGTCTTCACGGTTGTTCAACCGAATTATGAAAGATTCGAGAAGTGCACAAACATAGTGTTTGATGTAAATTTGGACGTCTCAATCAAAAATGCAGAGAGAGCCAGAAGAAGTGAGTCAACACCGCTCCCAAGATTCCACAATATATTGGCGTCTCATACCATATGGAACTGGAGGAACTTCTTATGTGAAGAAAATAATAAAAACTTATTGATTGAGTTCCTTTCTTCTGCGTGGAGCAAAGATGATTATAGAAAACGGCTTGGTAGGTTGGAATTCATAGTCGGCCCCTACACCTAGGGGCACCCATTGTTGCTATGGCTTTGTTTCCTTGATGTGAAATAACATGCAAACAATTGTTACCTTGGTAACACTGGGCGCCCCTAGGTGTAGGGGGCGACTATGAATTCCAACCTAAGTGCTGTACGTAACTTGCGCCAGAAAATGCTACCTTGTAACTTCTCGGACAATAAGCGAAGTAGATGAGCTTCAATCATCTCAGAATGAAGCTGATACACGGCTTTTTCTCCACGCACATCACGCTGAAACTTCTATATATTCCAATATTGTAATTAGCTGTGACGATACAGATGTGGCCGTTCTTGCATTACATTATGTAACAGTTAATGGAAAGCTTGCACAAGTCATCATTAAATTAGGAACACACAACAGACAGAAATGCATCGATATGACAGAAGTTTACAAAACATTTGGGACTGATGTTTGTAGAGCACTGCTGGGTATGCATGCTATTAAAGGCAGCGATTCTATAAGTGCTTTTGCTGGCAAAGGAAAATCATCGGCCGCCAAACTTGTAATGAAATCCAGCTCACTGGCACTTACCATGTCGAAACTTGGCCAAGATTTTGAGATAAGTCAAACACTCTGAACGATATAGAAGGGTTTATTTATTTATTTGCATGTAGTATGGAGAAAAGAAGGTAACAGACATAAACAGCCTAAGATATTCAATTTTCACAGCGAAGAAAGGTCAGATAGAATCGCAAAATCTACCACCTTGTCAAAATGCACTTCATAAACACATCATCAGAGCCAAATACCAAGCTGGTATATGGTTTAGAGCACTAAAACGCCAACCAAATATACCACCACCAGATAAACACGGCTGGAAGATGAGCACTGATAATCAACTAGAAATCGACTGGATGAGTTGTGATCCAGCACCTGTGGGCGTTCTCGAGCTCTTATCATGTACATGCTCGCGTCAATGTCTCCCAACAACATGCTGCTGCATCACTAATGGCCTGAGGTGCACTGACATGTGCAAAATTAAAACATGCTCCAATTTCCAAGACAACGAAGAAGAAGAAGAACAAGAACAAGATGACAATGATGATGATATGTACGAGTATATGGATTCAGAAGAGTCAGAAGACGACCTTTCTGCAAAAAAACAGTGCTAGTCGTGAGGGATGGTGAGCCAATTAAATTATTACAATATTAGTGTTTTAATTCTACATTTAAGTTTCAAATAATGAATGTGTATATTTATTTGCAGGTAACATGTCTATACTACTACTCAATCATGAAGATCAAGACTTACAAGACAAGAGAAATAGATGTCAATTCATATCCGAAACAATTTTAGCAATATAGTATTACTCACACATTACTTATTTACTAATTTGCATTTGTAATATAGAATGTCTATTACCATACTATCCTTTCAAGTAAGTTTACCCCTTAGTTTAAGTTGCCCCTTTACTTCTTATCACCCACAATCATCTTCACATTTCACCCACTCATTGTCTGGATTGGCCACGTTGCAAAAATATGAGTCGTTAAGCCCAAATATCAATAAAGTAAGGCAAAAAGGTCTATTTACATAAAACCTTATTCGTAAATCTACCTTCTTATTAGGGATGACATCGGGTATCCGGGTATCCGGGTTACCCGAATCCAAAAATTACTCGAATCCGTTCTAAGGATTCGAATCTAGTTCTGGTACATTTTTAGTTGAATGCTTCAACAATGCGCCAACAATGGTGATAACAAAATGACTTGTTTCCATTCAATAAAATACTTTCCCGCTCCGTTATGTACCCATTATTGGCTTGATTAAAAATAGACTAAGCCTATTTTATGTGGTGTGATTGCGAGTTCTGGTTTGCCTGTGCTCCCACTGCCTCTCGGCCTACCCCCACCCCTTCCCGACCGTCATCACTGGCTGACAGAACGCACGCTGGCAGCTTCTGCCACGGGCGGTCAATGGCCTTCAAATAATGGCGGGTTTACATAACTGACTAGTGATTAATCCGTGAATAAGCCACGAGCTTCTTTCATTGGCTAAAATTGAGGATACTGCTCTCCGATTGGCTGTACGACTAAGGTTTGTCTTGACTTGACTAAGAAGTTGAAAATATCTCAACTCCTTGGTCAAGTCCTTAGTCACAGCCAATCGGAGAGCAGTATTCTCACTGTCGGCCAATGAGAGAAGCCTGTTGCGGCTGGTCAGTTTTATGAACGCGTTCTTAGTCGCTAATCCTTAATCACTAGTAAGTTATATAAACCTAGGATTCGGGTTACCCGAATCCTTGAGGGGCTGGAATCGAATCCAGATTTTACTACCCGATGTCATCCCTACTTCTTATGCATATAACTATTCATGTTTTTTAGAATCAGCTTTTGAATGATTTCAGAAAAGATGTACAATAATTTCCGAGGGTATAATATTGAACGAGTAATTGTAATTATTTGTCTCTGTTAAAACGTCTATTTTCATCATTTCTGTCTGTTTACATCAAATTTCGTTAATAATGGCTTTAAGTGTGGGTGCAGGAATTAATTTGGATAGTCTTGACAGACGAAAATAACATAATTTCTAGCATTGCATTAAGTAAGAAAATTTCACGGAGGTCTATTTTTTATGTGACTGTACTTAGTCAAATTTTCCTAACGGAACTGTTGAAATGTTCAATAAAGATGACTTTTGGTAGATATATCTGACTTTATTGAAAATACGACTAAACAATGTACGGAAGTGTACTTTTGTAATACACTCACGTTGTAAAATAGCGCACAGGACGCGCAACACCAAATCATAAAAAAATATTTTGTGCCCACAATAATTTATTTTTCAAATTTAAAGATAGCCACTCGTTTTATAATAGTATAAGACTTGCTAATACGTCATAACAAAAAATAGTTTCAATAACGTGTGACCTACAAGGGAAACGAAACCACTGCAATACTTAAAACCAGGTGAAAGTCTGGTCTATTTGTTGTCAAACCAGACTATAAACCCCAAACAATGCAAAATGTATACTTATTTATTTTGATCTATGTATGGTTAAAACAATGCAATAAACAAAAGCACGATCGGTTTGATAGTTTTTGAGTTACGGCAATAACAATCTGCCGTTGCGTAAGAGGAAAATATAGGCGTCTTTAAAGCGTCGCGACGCCTATACGCCGACTATAATTTAAATGTATCATATAACACGTTATTCTTCAAAATATTGTGAATCAAATGGTATATGATACTTTTTGCCTCTTTTTGTGAGAGTGTTTTTCATACTAAATGAAGGACTATGAAGGTTATCCCGATATCTAGATATGTATTATTAACATACCTAATATCTTAGTCTCCTTTCTATGAAATGTTATAAAGTTAGCTAAGTTTGATATGTTATTCGTGTTTGTTCTGAAACTACTATTTATGTATGCCACGGTGGTATACTTCGCGCCAATTTAGTAGAGCGCTTCGTCGAGCCCTATTGTACAAGCGTTATACGCATCTTTAAACTCCACTTTAAGGTAGACAAAAGGCTGCAATTCCAACCGCAGGTAGAATGTTGCACTACCCGTCTGCACAGAGAAAAACATCGACCTCACAGGTATGGCCAATGGCCAAATGTTTTCATCGCAGGTAGTAACATTACCAGCACGTTCTTCGAAGCACTGAAGCGCACTGGAGGGTGTCATTGGTAATAAGAGGTTTTATTATTCATTGACAGGTACAAGTTGTCGCATAACAGTTCAACCAAATACAAAGAAATAGCCGGCGCTCTACTAAATTGGCGCGAAGTATACGCATGAGGTATATTGCAACCAACAACCAAATAACTGTACATGAATATTTTGGTTGCTCAATTTGCTAGAATATTTCCATATCGTACCTCGACCATAATCTAGTAAACTTGGTGTTTTGATGTAGGAAGCAAATATATAAATATATATATATCTTTGCATATATAACTTTCTATACTTCGCGCCAATTTAGTAGAGCGCCGGCTATTTCTTTGTATTTGGTTGAACTGTTATGCGACAACGGACAACTTGTACCTGTCAATGAATAATAAACCCTCTCATTACCAATGACACCCTCCAGTGCGCTTCAGTGCTTCGAAGAACGTGCTGGTAATGTTACTACCTGCGATGAATACATTTGGCCATTGGCCATAACTGTGAGGTTGATGCTTTTCTCTGTGCAGACGGGTAGTGCAACATTCTACCTGCGGTTGGAATTGCAGCCTTTTGTCCACCTTAAAGTGGAGTTTAAAGATGCGTATAATGCTTGTACAATAGGGCTCGACGAAGCGCTCTACTAAATTGGCGCGAAGTATACACCATGTACTACTTCCGTAGCCGTAAACAAAACAGACAGTAAACTGTGTACTTTTAACAAAATCGTTCTCTAGAATTGTGTTTGTTAAAAAATAACATGAAACATTTGAGTGCTTGCCTATACTTGGTGATAGTATTGCTAAACTCACTACAACTGTTCCAATACTGAACCAGAGAAGTTATAAACACATTCTTATCCAAATACATTATTGATGCAATTAATTTATAAATTGTGTTTTGATAAGTTAATATAGCTATGTATAATTCAAGATTGTGTTAGGCCTAAGATTTACATATATTTTCTTTGTTAAGTCATTTGCGGATCATCCGGAGATGATGGTGTTGAGCCTACGGTAGATCGCATCGTCGGAGGGGTGAAGGTTGACGATATCACGATGTACCCCTACATAGCAACCTTTCAACTGAACAACACGCACTTCTGTGGCGCCACCATCATCAACTCGATGTGGCTTCTATGCGCTGCACATTGCGGTGTGTTTTGGGATAAGAACAAGTAGGTCCACAAACCAGAAATGGGGCATAAAGAATTGTTTACTATGAATTCCTTTGAAATGTACAGGACTACTAGAGTAATGTTATAGCGAGCTCCAAGAACAATTTGTCCGTGAGCATATGTCAAAATTCAACCCCCGTGGGCGGTGTCGTGACGATGTCATGGGGAAGGGTTATTCAATCACAAAATACTTCTAGATCTAGATGACTTACGTAAGTTACGTTTATAGTGTAGCTCTGGTTTCCGTGACGTATAGTTTTGGTGACGTCACTAGATGGATGGTCACTTCACAACTAATAAGTGTCAATATATCCGTTAGTTATGGACGGATTTCAATCTCAATGGCCTCATTTGAAAGCTGGGTAATGTATCTAAAAATAAAAATTCAACAATATTGTCGTTTAAGGTTTGAGAGATACTAAACTATCCGCTACAATAAGCGTACCAGAAACTATTGAAGGCCTATGGCTGCGTTTGTAATTCCGTGGTAGTTATAGTGAAGATATGATGGCACTGCTTTGGTTCCATCAGTTCAAGTTTTTCCGCTCATAGTAGAAACGTTACGTTTAGAGCGAATGACCAATGTGTGTCTAATAGGCAATGAAATAGGGTTTAAAGGGCCAACAGGTAGCGCGCTGTTGTCATGTCCTTGCAATTCTTTTTCTTTCTAAGGGTGACATTGTTTCGTTTTCCGTTAATAGGAAATTGGCAACCGTGTTTTTCTAATAAATCTTGGAATACAAACTGATAATAATGGTTCAATAAACAAAAATTGGCCATTTGCTCTAAACTTTCCGTTTCTACTATGAGCGGACACTGACAGACTTGGCTACTCCTATATAAATAATTTTCATTGTGTTACTCCAGCTTTCATCGCGTATAATATTGGTGACGTCATCAAGATGGCCGCCATAAAAACTACTAAAAGTGTCAACATATCCTTGACTTATGGCGGGATTTCAATATTTATTGTCTCGTTTTAAGCTCACAATATTCACGTTTATAAGTTGAAAGTTTAAGAAATAAGAACCCATAAACTTCCATAAGCGTACTGTACAACTAATTTAATTAAAAATAAATCCGTAATTGGGAAACGGATTTTAGTCTGTATGGTCTCATTTTAAACCTCGTTGCTATATCTACAAATCATAATATTGACGTTTTAGTCTACGGTTCAGGAGATATTAACCCATAAGCTTCCACAATCGTATACTGGTATAGGCCTATGCTTTGTGTAGGAGGATTAACCACCATGGCAGGTTTCGTAACGAATCATGGGGATAGTTTTTTCAATCACAAACTACTTCAAGATGAACAATTTATATGGTGTAACTCAAGCTCCCGTGGACTGTTCGCCTTTAAGCCGAGATGTAGGCGCGCCACCGTCGTGACGATCATGGCCGTCCGAGCTGGGATAAACAACGCACGGCTAAAGCCCATATCACACTGCAATTGGAATCGTAGGTTGGAGTCGCCAATTGCAATCGCAATCTACAATTCTCCAATCACACTTACCAGCTGAAAATCCTAAAATCAAATACCTTACTAAAATAATACAGGAAACTGGACCCATTTAACATTGAGCGCATGGCGACACAGCACTGCAGCGAACCTGGCGGCTTGACTTCACAAAACGCGCGCGATTCAAATCAAAGTGGAGTGGAAATAAATAGAATAATATCGCCTACATGAAGTTTGTAGTTAATCTCTTATAATACCAACAAGTAAATGAAGGTTTTTCTGATAATCGGGTATGGTTTAGCCAACGTATTAAAATGTGCACTGTTTATTCTTTACGTTTTATCAATAATCATTGACAGTCTTGCCAGTAAAGTATATTCCATTCTGAATGGCCATGTTCAAGGTCCACTAGATCGCTTACTCCGCTTGGAGTAAATCCAGTAGACCTTGGCCATGTTGTGATCGTCTTTTGTTTTTGTTTATATAACCTCAAAATGCCATCGACCGAAAACGTTTGGGCCTAGTATTCTGCTGCCACTGTGTACATATGAGTAGGGCTAACGCTGTGAAGGTCTAGACCATGTCTAGACATGCGACCTTTAGGGGGAGGGGATATTTAGGCCTAGACCTGCATTGAATATTAATTTAAAGCTAAAAATACGTGTATAGTTTGACATAACCTCAACAAAATAATATGTTATACAGTAAATTATAGAAAACAAATGATAATAAGCTAAACACAACCTTTCACGCATATCGGCCTAGAAAGAGGTGCTGAATCAGTATCGGGATTTCAGTCGATAAAAGAAGCCGGCACAGCGAGTGAACTTCATCGCGTCGATAATTCACCAAGTTCTTACCTCAAGCCGCTAGGCCAGGCTGTCGCCAGATATCGACGGGAGCTTCCCGTATTATTTTAGTAAGGTATTTGCTAAAATCATGCAACTAGGAAATAAAAATAACACAAGAAACAAATATATAATTAAAGTTTGTTGCTCATTGTTTACGATTGCAAATATGATAATGGCCTAATCCCGACTGTACTGGTTCTCGATTTGTCCGCCAAAGTTCAGCCACTTCGGATTTAGACGCGAATAGTTCTGGGGGCGTCATACAGATGACCACAAGAAAAAGAAAGGAAAGAAAGAAAAAGAAAGAAAGAAAAAAAGAAAGAAAGGAAGGAACAGTGAACAAATGAAAAATGTGTTGTTATTTGTTTATTAAAATTAAACAATTTTATTTAAAAAAGTTATTTCAACAACAATATTTTAAAATATGTATTCATTGAATTATCTCTCTATATATATATATTTATATTAAATTCTTTATTTACTTTTTATTTTTGTATTTATTATTTATCAATTAATATATTTATTTATTTATTTATATATTTTTAATTAATAAATTAATTTATTTATTTGTCTTTTTATTTATTTATTTATTTATTTATTTATTTATTTATTTATTGATTAAACAAAAACGAAAACGAAAACGAAAACAAAAATAAATATAAAAATAAAAATAAAAATAAAAATAAAAATAAAAATAAAAATAAAAATAAAAATAAAAATAAAAATAAAAATAAAAATAAAAATAAAAATAAAAATAAAAATAAAAATAAAAATAAAAATAAAAATAAAAATAAAAATAAAAATAAAAATAAAAATAAAAATAAAAATAAAAATAAAAATAAAAATAAAAATAAAAATAAAAATAAAAATAAAAACAACCAACAACCACCAACAACAAACAACCAACCACCACCAACAACACAATTTGCTGTTCGCCACGATTTTCGTGATAATGCCGGATATCAAAATTTGCCATGGGAAGAGGGGTAACCACGGCAGGCACGGTAGCTGTAACAGTAGGGGTGATACTTTATGTAGACACGATACATGTGTCGTGGAAAAAGGGGTTCAAATACCTGAAGACAAACTTTATTCCTGCTAATAGGGATAACGTAATATTCCGTGATGTTTTATTTCGTCCTTCTTGGGTCTCCAGGGGCCTCATTCCAATACATTTGCAAACTTAACCCCGGTGTTAGCCAATAGCCAATCAGGAGTCAGCAATTGAGACGCCGATAGAAGGAAGACATTGTTGAAAAAACGAGACAAAATAAAAACAATTACAAACAAAAACAGTCCAATAACCTCAAAACGTCCACAAAATACTCAATAAAACTACATATTTACATATGTAGGACCTATATAATGTACTATAAATACACAAAATTATTTATTAACTTCAAAAAACACAAAAAGTAACGTATTTATGAAGGTGGATATTCCCAATTAAAGAATTGAAATGTGACATTTGTGAAACTACACACACGGGCATTGACAAAATGGCGGCATTTCAAAGTATTGTTGAGATAACTCTTCTTAACCCTACTATCAGACAGGGTCACATTTACCTCCGAGTGATGCAGGGAAGCCTGTGTCGGAGTTAAGCCCGGGGTCATTTTAAAATGGGGTTAGTGAGAGTTAAGGAGAGTTAAAAAAATGTACAGGAATGAGGCCCCAGGGGGGTGAGTCTCGACTTCCTCGCGGAAACGAAATTTTCGACAGGCTGAAATCTATTCTTGACCAATCGGAACCATGTGGCGCGTTTTAAATATTTTCCACAGTCTGCTAGCGGTGAATCAGTGAATCATCCAGGTGGCGGTGGATATTGTCATTAAAGTATTATCATTTGTTCTGATAAACATGTCAAACGGGCACGACATTAACAATAAGTAAGCTAATACTTTATTACAACACATTATATTAGGTTCCATACATTATATAGTCTATGCTGTAGTACTACGTTACTAATGTAGGCCTATTAATGTAGGCCTAGGCTTATTGTAGCCTAGCAATGGCCTAAACTAAAAGAGTTGGGCCTAGACCTAGGCTAGACCTAGACCACGTGATCTTCTGACGTCACTTTCGACTGTGGAAAGTAATTCCATCTGCAATTTGGCTGTCGGAATGGGGCTTTGCACGCAAAGCTTGACGTAGAATGCGCCACCACCGTCCAAGCCTAAATCCATGGCCAGCTGAATGGGTAAATCAGCGCGGACAAGGTCTACTTGACCCATCCAACAGGCTGTGATGGCGGCGTTTTGCCGAAGACATTGGAATAGAAGTAGCGCCACCATAGTTCGAGCTCAAGTCCAGAGCCTCCTGGATGGGTAAATCAGCCCTTTTTTCATGGCTAAGTTATGCGGAGATCCAGTAGACCTTGTCTGAGGGCTGGCACTACGCTGGCGCTGCGAGTGGGAGAATGTGGCAGTGCAAAGCCCCATTACATCCTACACACGAAAGTGACGTCAATTCATCACGTGGTGTAGTCCTAGCCTATAGGCCCAACTCTTTTAGTCTAGGCCATTACTAGGCTACAATAAGCATAGGCCTACATTAATAGGCCTACATTAGTAACGTGTACTACAGCCTAAACTTCGTCTCATCGTAGGATGAGACTAGTCAAACCGGTTTTTCCGCTCTCCAGATTTTGTGCAACCCTTATTGTAGCTCGGCGCTCACAGCCAAACAGATGAATGGAATGACAGCTTCCCTAATTGATTCACATGATCGCGGTCAAATACCAGAAATAACTACCAGTGCAATATATGCAATATGCAATAGGCAACTGAATTAGCACTTCTACAACATATAAAATAACAGTAGTTTTTTATTTTTGGTATTTCATGAATGTGAAAATTTGAATGGAAGCTCTACTTCGAAAACTGGGCAAGTTGTTGAGTTTTTAGTATTGTTTTAAATATTACGGCCATTGGAACAGGTGTTGATTCTAAGAAAATTTTCAATCATCATACTGTATTAAGGCGGGTTCACACAAAATGACTAAGACTAACGATTAGTGTTTAAGACTAACGATTTAAGGTTTAACAGGGTTGAAGTATACGATTTATGTCTAAGCGTTAACAAACTTTTATAGTGATTAGTGTTTAAGAACGAGTGATTAAGAAAGTTGATTTTTGATTGTTGGCATTGTTGAAATACATTTGGGGATGGATGTTTTCGAGTACGTTGTTTTCCCAAGGCTTAATCACTCCATTGTTAGTCTTAGTCCATAGTCATTCTGTCTGAACGCGCCTTTAAGATTTTCGGTCATGCACGATAAGCCGATAATTGGTTGTCAAGATTAGCTTTGTTCGTTTGTCCACGTTATAGTACTCCAGGAGTACAGTATTGAGAAAAACCCGTTTTTCTGTCCGGGGGTACTTGACGTGGTTTCAACGCGGAACGTTTTTCTGTCCGGTGGTAACTTACCACTGGTACAACTGGAGTACTTATTTTTACTACTGCTCCTGGCGAAGGAGTGAGGGTAAGAGCAAGGAGGTTATATAAAGTACTGGAGGGGCGCTGGATTCTGTTGCAGTGAAGCCAGTTTTGCGGCGCGCGGCCGAGCGGCGGCCATATTGGGACTGGAAGGATTTCAATGCATGCATCTTTCCCCGCCCCCTCGGCGGCCCCCCGCACGTGACTTTTTCCACGATGTGTCGCAACAGTTTTCGGCGCCCGGCCTTTGGCTACTCGTGGGTATTTTTTTCGACTTTCCACCCCCACCCCTTCACCCCCTCACGACGTGTTTTATCTCGTCAAGTGTGCGATTTCGGCGCTCTCGTTTTGCGGTAAAAATTGTAAAAAATTCAAATGTTTTTTGGGGAATTTTTCGGATGCTTTTGATCGCAAGTCCATTGATTGGCGCATCTTTTTGTAAGAATTGTATGAATTTTAATGGTCCCTTTTAAAAGTTACGGGCACTTAAACTCGAAAAATTTGCGAAATTTGGATTTGACGGATCTGGTACGTTTTTAACGCGTCACATTCAAACGGCTCTGCCCGTCGAACCAAACGAGATATAACGTTCGTTTTTGTTTCGTTACCGACGCTTACCATCTGGGTAACTGGAATTTGGAAATGTTTTGGATTCGTCCCAGAACTTTCGTCAATCAAATTGTGTACATTTGGTAAAGTGCGTTTTTATAAAGCGCGTGTAACACTTTTTTCCACATTTTTTGTTTGAAAATTTTCTCGACTTTTTCATTTTGATAAATAACCACTAATCTTGATTATTGACGAAGCGATTTTTTAATTTCGTCCCGGATGCTTAGTTATGGGCACTTTTCCATTAATTCTACACGGTTTCAGTTTTGATTTTTTTGCGTCAAGTTGGTACTTCCGAAATGGGTTTTTTTCTTTAGGCCTATGCTGAACCCTTGCCCGTACAGGGGCATGAACAAACATTTTCGAAAAGTCACCCGTTTACCGAATGACAGATGTTCCCGCAACGCACTTTTCACGGCGTTAAGAAAACACGCATACAAAAGTTTTGTTTTTGTATATTAAAAGGGATTTTAATATGCCATCCAACATACATTTGTAATTAGTATTATTAAATGCACATTTGTCTATCCGAAAACGTTACGTTAAAAAACTAGACTTTACGGGTGTCCGAGTTACGGTGCTTTAACGGATTTCACGCGTAGCCGTTTTTTGTCGGAATTTGTCTTTGGGAATTTTTCAAAGTCTTAAAAAAGCATGTTGGAATTTTTTCTAATTATCGTTCTCCGTTTTACCGTGTCCGAGACTGTTTTTGACCTATTGAATGTACCCGGACGTACCGGGCACGTACCGTCTTCGTATTTTTGTAATTTTAATTTTTAATTTTCAGATTTGAACGTCCCCCAAATGTCCCGTTTTGAAATCGGACAACCCGTTTTGGTATCATTAAAAAGAGCGTTCCAATACCTTTCAGTACATGTGCAGTTTGTTGACGTCACACTTACCGGGACGTACCGGAAAGCTTTTGTACGTGCAAAATTCAACTTTTTTGTTTTTGACCACCCAAATTACGAATTTGTTATGAGTTTTTTCGGAATTTTTCGTCGGAATAACTTTTCTATCTTCTTTATTAAATATGTTTAGTTTTTAATTTATCGAAAAACCTCAAAACACGACGACGGGGGGGTGCCGTATACATTGATGTAATCTGAAGATAATCAATTTCGACACTCACATTTGTCTTTGAAAGTACCAACTTGACGCAAAAAAATCAAAACTGAAACCGTGTAGAATTAATGGAAAAGTGCCCATAACTAAGCATCCGGGACGAAATTAAAAAATCGCTTCGTCAATAATCAAGATTAGTGGTTATTTATCAAAATGAAAAAGTCGAGAAAATTTTCAAACAAAAAATGTGGAAAAAAAATGTTACACGCGCTTTATAAAAACGCACTTTACCAAATGTAAACAATTTGATTGACGAAAGTTCTGGGACGAATCCAAAACATTTCCAAATTCCAGTTACCCAGATGGTAAGCGTCGGTAACGAAACAAAAACGAACGTTATATCTCGTTTGGTTCGACGGGCAGAGCCGTTTGAATGTGACGCGTTAAAAACGTACCAGATCCGTCAAATCCAAATTTCGCAAATTTTTCGAGTTTAAGTGCCCGTAACTTTTAAAAGGGACCATTAAAATTCATACAATTCTTACAAAAAGATGCGCCAATCAATGGACTTGCGATCAAAAGCATCCGAAAAATTCCCCAAAAAACATTTGAATTTTTTACAATTTTTACCGCAAAACGAGAGCGCCGAAATCGCACACTTGACGAGATAAAACACGTCGTGAGGGGGTGAAGGGGTGGGGGTGGAAAGTCGAAAAAAATACCCACGAGTAGCCAAAGGCCGGGCGTCGAAAACTGTAGCGACACATCGTGGAAAAAGTCACGTGCGGGGGGCCGCCGAGGGGGCGGGGAAAGATGCATGCATTGAAATCCTTCCAGTCCCAATATGGCCGCCGCTCGGCCGCGCGCCGCAAAACCGGCTTCACTGAATGTGAAGTAAACATAGGCCACCGCCCCTCCAGTGCTTTATATAACCTCCTTGGGTAAGAGGCGCCAATTCTTTCGAAATGGAAGACGCCGTGTTGGACACATTCCCCCGAATATTATGAATTTACGGCAATAAAAACAAGTGATGGAGAAAATAATCCCGTGACAATCGAAGATTCGTACGTATTACATGTGCTAGAAGGTGAGTGGGTGCTGAATAACAAGAATCGCGTGAAAAACTTGATATACAAACCATCATGGAAGGTATCGCTAGCACTAGGCCTAGTGCTTTACCAACGGCGATATTAACAAGAGATGAATCAAACAACCCTGTGTTTATTGGTGATTGTTATATTTTCTGTGTGGTAGAAGGTAACTTTATTATGTATGACAACCTAAAACTCCGGCAGGCCTGCCCCCTAACCTAAAAAAACTCAGCAATTAGGCCTAGGCCCCACGTTCAAATAATAATGCCAACAAAATATATTGACCACCGTGGTTTCGTACAAAAATACCCTAAGTATGCCTAGAACATAAGCCTAGGCCTAGACTAATGATAGGCCCTGTTTTATTTCTCTATGGATAGGCATTCATTTCATTTCATTCCCTAGGCCTAGCCTAGACAAATATGGGACCAGGGTGTAGGTCTAGACATAGGCCTAGTCTTACAAATACTCGTGAAGCCCGCTTTCAGAACGATTACTAAAAGACCCTTAGTAGGCCTAGAACATAGGCCTAGTTATTACCAGCCTGGGCCTATAGCTAGGCCCTACTATAGCTAGGCCTACCTTATGAATAAATATGGAACCAGGGTGTAGGCCTAGACATTGTCTTACAAATACTCTTGAAGCCCGCTTTCAGAACGATTACTAAAAGACCCTTAGTAGGCCTAGAACATAGGCCTAGGTATTACCAGCCTAGGCCTACCTAATGAATAAATATGGGACCAGGGCGTAGGCCTAGACATAGTCTTACAATTAATACTCGTTAAGCCCTAGAGACTTAAGCCGCGTCCAGAACGATTAATAAGACCATATTTAAGACTAACGATTTACCCGACACCACAATTATTGTAAGAAGGCCTTCAGCCTAGATGTAGAATGAATGAACGAATGAAATGAATGGAGAAATGGAACGAGCATTGGGATAAAAATTCGCCATTTTCGAATTCGCCTCGCAAATGTGTAAAAACAAGGCACAGCGTGTTTGTTTGTCCATGCGGACGGTAGGTGAACTTTGTGCCCCCATATCCGTTTTCATTACGTACATCCGGCTGGTTCCAGGAGTACATGTCTGTACTTGGAACTGGACAAACGAACGAAGCTAATGTCGAGTGGACGAAGCGCGGGAATCTCAGGGGTCGGTAAAACCCTACTCTTGCAGTTGCATTTGCCATTTCTCGCGGTCTCATCCTGCAGTGAGACAAAGTTTAGTCTATATAATGTATAGATTCTTATATAATGTGTTGTAATAAAGTATTAGCTTTCTTATTGTTAACTTCGTGCCCGTTTGACATGTTTATCAGAACAAATGATAATGCTTTAATGACAATACCTACCGCCACCTGGATGATTCACTGATTCACCGCTAGAAGACTGTGGAAAATACTTACAACGCGCCACATGGTTCCGATTGGTCAAGGATAGATTCCAGCCTGTCGAAAAATTCGTTTCCGCGAGGAAGTCGAGACTCACCCCCCCAGACTGAAACACCCAAAGATATCGCGAAATATTGCATTTGAGGTTTCATTGATTACTGTCAACAGTCACGGTAAATGTATCCTAGGAATATTGCTTATCTGTTAGAAAAGATTGCATCATGTTTGTTATTTATTTATTGATCCATAATGCAGTCAGTCACCTGTTCGATTATGTTTAGTTGAAATTTTGACGTTGTGCATCCTTATAAAGATATGGTGTGATTGGTTTTGTCGCAGAGAAGAGTTTGTCGTTGGGGAGGTTACAAATATGACCATCATCGTCGGTACATTACACATTCTCTCCCAGGACGTCGGCTCGCAACGACGAAAGGTGGCGCAGTTCGTGGCGCACCCTCGTTTCGTCCGACCGAACTTAACAAACGACATTGCCTTAATACGAGTAAGTATACAATAACAGTATGCAAGGTCTGTCGATCTGCGCGCGCTAGTGGCCTAGCGGCAGACGAGGCAAGCTCTAAGTCAGGTCGTCTCATGGGCACGAAAATCGCCATTCTCGTGCCACCTACAAAAACTGATTTCTTACTTAAATCTACTGATTTATCATGCAAAATTTGATTTCAGAATACTTCATTTAAAAATGTAGATAGACTACAAGTATAATGAAGTTATTTCAATTAGATGTAAAGCGGTTTTGAGCCAAAATTGGTTTTGACAGATGAATTTATTTGTTTTTCTGAATGATTCTCCCATTTGAATAACATGGGATTTTTAACATTGTGGAAATGGATGGGACGACCTGACTTAGAGCTTGCCTCGTCTGCCGCTAGGCCACTAGCGCGCGCAGATCGACAGACCTTGACAGTATGTAACATATATGGAAGGCGGGTATGGTTTGATCTAGGAAGCTTTGTGTAAAGAAGAAGGGTATTGAAACTTTAAAAGATTGTCGTGGATTGTTGAGGGATGTTGCTAGTGGAGAGAGAGAGAAAGAAACAGACAGACAGAACGGTTGGTGTGGCTAAAGAGACAGAGGGTTGGTTTTAGAAAATAATAAGGAAGACAGATCAGTTGGTTTTGAAAGAGTATAGTGAGTGGACGGGTGCGGACCCGTGAAGACGAAGGCTGCTCATGGCTGCGAAGGGGAATTCCTCTTCGAGAGCGACAGTCTTCGTTAGTGAGAGGTAAACAATACATCTAAAGGTAAGTGCTGCCAGTCCACTGAGCTGGATTAAAATATTAATATTATTGTCTACTTGATACCGGGCTGGGGTATTTGGCAAGTAAAGTATCGACAAGACCGCACCGGTCACATTTTGGCTTCTTCCCTTCTTTATGCGGTCCCTGCCGGTCCAAAAGGCACCAAACTCGGTCCACAATTGGCCGAGTTGAGCTCAATCAAACGGATTCAAAAGCTCATTCTGAAGCCATGATTATAGTTAGCGCAACAGTCTTCTCTGCAGTCAATAAACAGTCGGTTGGGAGGCCACGTAAATATAACGCAAGCTTATCAATGCAAGCAGGCTCGTACACTTGCTGCAGAGACAACGGGTCTATCTCAATAAAGCGACGGTACACATGCACGACGACAGGCATACCGAATTTGAGCTTGACCCGTTAAGAACTAGAAACACGCAACCCTCTCAAAAAGGATGAAGGGGGGTTCCAAACCCCCTTTTTGACCGTGTTTGTTCGGCGTCAAATCTATAGGTTAGGTGGGTATAGTAAAATAAAGCAAAATATTCAAATTATTGACTATATTTGGGTTAGGCCTCCCCCCCCCCCCCCCCTTTTGTTAAGTATACACTCCAGGCACGAGTTATACTTCACCTGGTGAACCCATGTATCAAAATTGAACAAAATCCCTGCCATTTTAGTATATTGAGTTTTATCCCCGTATCCCTCGTTAGCCTAGTCATGTACGCGTCACGTGGGACCAACGCGCGTCATTATCAAACAACATTTCCCCTGACGCGCGTTAGTTCATCAACGGTAACGATATAATATTATCATACAAGAACAACATCTCGATACTCTCGTATTATATATTTAATGTGAACACATATACTTACGTAACATCAGTAGAGCAAATACCTTAATAGGAATAGCTTCGCTATTGTATTTAAGTAAGGCCTTTGATACTATTGACCACCAGCTTCTCATTAATAAACTAGTTAGAATAGGTGTAACGGGTCCTGCTCTCACATGGATAGAGTTGTACCTTACTCAAAGCACTCAGACTGTACAGATAAAACCAGCCTCAGCGAGCATTCCAGTCCTATCTGAGCCTTTACTTGTCTCTAGTGGAGTTCCTCAAGGCTCAGTTTTAGGTCCCCGTCTATTCATCATCTATATTAATAATCTGCCCAAACTACTTAACAGTATACTTATAGAACTGTATCCCCCGCCAGAGGCGGACTGGGGGGGTAAGGGCCCCGTACGGAAAAGGATCTGGGGGGCCCCAGGACTTGGCGAAGCTTTAAGGGGTCTGGGGCGAAGCCCCAGCCGCCGGAGGCGAAAATTTTTCAGCCTACTATTTTGTTAGAACGCATAAAACACGTTTAAAAATCGATAAATGATGATAGTTATGTGGAACAACGTGTTGAACTGTGAACACCACTTTCAAAAACGAAATTGATGAAGAAAACTTTTCCAACACTGGCAGATGTATATTTCAAACTATATTGTTTCCCAACCCTCTACAAATATCGACTACTAGTTGTCCACTCGCATCGTGTAATTTGTACTCGTAACGAGTGTTGTAGCTGGGTATGCAGCTGGGTTGGGGGCGAAGCCCCTGCCGCCGGAGGCAACGTCGCCGAAGGCGTAACAATTTTCGGCCCTGCATGATGCTTAGTGGTCTAAAATGCGTTTTGAGGCGAAATCCTTTCATGAAAAACAATTTAAGTAAAGTCAATATTACATTGATAATTCCTAACGTCATAGGTCTAGGATAGGAGTTCGATCCTGTCATTTGAGAACTAATCTTATGGTAGTGCTGCGCTGGATCGGATTTCAGTAGGCACCGATAGATATTGCCACAAAGTTCGCCTTTTTAAATTTTGAACGCTTATAGACACGTGATCAGCCCGATTTTCAGTCAGCTATTTTACGGAAAGTGGCTTTGCAATGACACACGACTTGAAAACTCCTTTATTTCATTTTTACATGAGCCTATTCTATTATAAATGGGCAAAATGGTACTTTCAGATTTAACAAAGTTTACTCGCAAACTATCAAGTCACTCTCATGTAGCGAGCTAGCGAGCAGAAATCTTGAGAGTTCTTGTTTCCTATTAATTTGTCTAGAACACATATAAACACGTGTAAAAATCGATGAATGATGTTAGGTGTGTCGAACAACATGTTGAACTGTTACACCACTTTAAAAATTAAACTAAAGAAATTTCCAGTACTGGCATGTTTTATAGTTCAAACTAAACTATAAAAAAGTAAGCTCTAAGGAAGAAAGCGGAAATCTTTGTAGCACTTCTAGATGGTCTATATAATTCTATATGTCCCTTTTCACTGACATGAGATACATATTATGCTCTTCTTACTATTGTTTCATAATCTATATAAAGATATTTTCAGGGGGTTGGGTGGTGGCCCTCAAGGGGGCCCCCACCCGGGGGGGCCCCGTACGGGTTTCCGTAGTTCCGTACCTGCCAGTCCGCCCCTGTCCCCCGCCATTAAACAACAGCTCTCTCTGTCTATGCCCATGATATAGCGCAACTTCTCATGGCTTTAAAGAGTAATACGCAACAACTCACTAAATTCGCAAACTCAAGTGCTTCTCAAAAGTCAGCTTAAAGTGCATCTACTTGCCTTGCCATCCAGTCAATCTTAAGTTATCAACAACTAGAGTGTGCATCAACCCGACTAAGGGGAGAGTGAACTGGCCACACAAAAGTACGATCTACTTAGTCATCTTAAGTATAACTAGAGGTTGCATCAGACTGAAGTACGTGGAGAGTGTACTGGCCACACTGAAGTACGATCTACTCAGTTATCTTAAGAACAACCAAGGTGTGCATCAACCTTAATTACTGGGAGAGAGCGAAGTACGATCTACTCAGTTATCTTAAGTACAACCAGAGTTTGCATCAACCTGAAGTTCGGGGAGAGGTTACTGGCAACACTGAAGTACGATCTACTCAGTTATCTTAAGTACGACCAGAGGGTGCATCAACCTGAAGTAGCCTACGGGGAGAGTGTACTGGCCACACTGAAGTACGATCTACTCAGTTATCTTAAGGTCACTCCTCTATAACTCGACATCGTTGTCACGTTCTTCATATTTGGCTTACTTTACAATGAGACAGCGTTCTTTCACAATACACAAAAATGTAAGTACCTTTCCGATCTACTTTTTCTCAAATTTTGAACTGAAAATTTTCAAAATCCCTATCCTTTAACATTGGAAAGTAGAGAAATGGTACATTTGATCACCTTCACATAGATATATAAAGGAGCCAAAAAACATTGCCACGTAAACAGATTTAGTATCAAAATGAAGCTTAGTTCTCAAGGAATACACACAAACCAGAAAAAATGAGTATATCTGTACTACTTTTTGCGTTATTTGAGCCTAAAGTTGCATGTACGCTCAGAAACGTGGCAACAATGCAGAGTCGACTGCTCCAACTTGTCACTCCCCCGCCGCCCGCGATTGCTAGACCCGGCTGTCCACACTTGCCTGACGCAGACCTACGTTCATATTAACCGAAAAACATTTTCCTTTATGATTTTTATGAGTTCTTATGTCGTGATTGGTCTTTGAATACTTGTATTCTGCAACATGAGCCTTTTGTAGGCCTGTACTCAATTTTTTAAATCTAGAATTCTAAGCTTTTGATTGATTCAGTTCTTTATTTTGTTGGTACATAATACACAATATCTGTATTTGATCCTTGAAGCTAACTGTGCATTGTAATATTTTGTCTACGTTCTATTTATGATGTTGATAGCGGACATTGACGTGCCCCGGGCCAGCGCCTAGGCACTCGCGCTGCGCTTTGTTTACATTAAAGATTTCGTTCTTTCGTCGTCAACAATGTCGTGATTATCATCTTATATTAGGCCTACTTTGTATAGAATCCAAGGGCTGCCTAGGACAACAGCCTTGGTCTATCCTTAGTACCATAAATGTTTATCTGGAATAAAGTCATTGTTCGCATTTCGCAATCGTTAGCTAGGGGGTATGGATGGAGATTGGCGTGGGCCAAGAATATACTAAATTTAACAGTAGAGCCCTAGAAGCAAACTGCAGTGGGGCCTACCCCTAGGTCTGTATCGATTCATTTTTGTGAAGGCCTGGTCTGGGCTAGGCTAGAGAGAGCCTAGATAGGCCTAAGGTAGGCCTAGCCATTAGCCAATGTCAGCATTCTCTTCCGTATGAAATTGAGTCCTAGGTTAGCTAGGCCTACGCCTCACTCCAGA